>JAPZDV010000004.1:24540397-24554306 GCA_029814665.1 Acanthurus lineatus
ACAGGGAGGAGGTGCTTTTGAGTCAGATCCCTTTGCCGAAACACAGGGAGGAGGTGCTTTTAGGTCAGATCCTCTTGCTGAAACACAGGGAGGAGGTGCTTTTGAGTCAGATCCCCTTGCCGAAACACAGGGAGGAGGTGCTTTTGAGTCAGATCCTTTTGCTGAAACCAAGGAAGGAGGTGCTTTTGAGTCAGATCCTTTTGCCGAAACACAGGGAGGAGGTGCTTTTGAGTCAGCTCCTTTTGCTGAAACACAGGGAGGAGGGGCATTTGATTCAGATCCTTTTGCTGAAACCCAGTTTGGAGAGAAGGGAGGAGGGGTTAATTTTGGTTCCAGTGGTTTTGTTGCCACTGGGGATGCAGGAGACTCTTTTGACCACAGTTTCTCAGCAATCTCTTCAATGAGGGAGGTTCCCGCCTCCAACACCATGTCCTGGCAGGAATTGAGTCACAACAGCGGCTGCAAGTCGTCTGTCCCTCAACAAAGCTCAGCATCAGTGTCAGCAACAGAAGGAATGAGAGATATAAACAATCCCAGGTTTCACAAAGAACCAGAGAATTCAGACATGTCCGAAGATGAGGCTGCAAACCGGAGATTGGGAAAGTTGTACCAAGAGCTAGATACAGAAAAGGAAGAGGTATTTGACTTCCTCCTGTCTTCGGTGTGGTAGATTAGAGCATAGAGTTGAATAAATAATGAATCCCATTCGCTGTATTCAATGCTCCCATAGATTGAAAAAGTGAAAATAGTTGTCCTAAAACCTGGATCCCAGCCTGAGCTCCTCCTGCCCTTTCTTCTTGCTTGCTGTGTCTGTTTGTTCATTCCATACTTCTGTTTTCACATCAAATCCATGTTTACAACCTTGATACTCTTCTCACCTGCGATTTTTAATACTTATTCTCTTTATTTGCAATCTAATGTAGATGACAGATGCATTTAATGGATTTTCACAGGTAATTTTTCAAAAACCCTTAAAAAAACCCCTAACCCGAAAATTTAACTTGCACCCATTGTCTAGAGAAAAATTTAAATATTTCATGCGCATGGATGAATTCTGTGGACTTTCAATTAGATAGTTTTGATGAATAAACAGACAGACAGACAGACAGACAGATATGTTAGATCCAAAGTAGCTGAGTTGTAACTTTAAATAATTCAGTGCTGTTACCATTGTTGAGCAGAACAAAATAAAGACATAACAAGCAAAGAAATGGCCACATAATATTTGGTAGCTTGTATATTAGTAAGTCTCTGAAGTGCTACAAAAGTAGTTGGAGGTCAGAGGTCACCATGGGGGTGAGGTGTGGTGCTGCAGAGCTTATAAGGTGCTAGAGAAGACATTGAGCTAAACTGCATGCTTGCATCAAACCCTCAAAGGTCTCTTCCCTGTAAAGACCCATTTCCTAATGACTCTCCTCTTGAGATCCTGTCTGTGAATGTTCTCTGTGTTAATGTCCAAGCATAGCTTTGTTTTTCTATGAATGCTAAATGATGATGGATCTCTGGATTCTGACTGGCAGTTGTGACTCTTCTCTTTTTAAACACATGCACTGTGAAGGATGCCACTGCTCCATCATTTTTTGCTGATTTTGATAAGATGGTAAGTTTCCAACTCATGAACATCATGTGCAGTATTTAATGAAAAGTTACACATGTCAGTTCTATTCATATTTCTTTGATTTACTGTTTTTAATTAACTAACAATTTTATTGTAACCTAACCCTTCACTGAATTTGTCTCAATTTTGTTTCTTCCTCTTCCATTTTTTACATCAAAAATATGGTTGAATTATTTTTATCCTGTTGTCTCAGTAACTGCTGTATGTAAAGTTGGTTTGTACTTAAATGTGAGATATTTACATTCTTTTTTGCATAATTTGTAAACAGAAAGATAGAAAAATATATGAAACTTAGATAAGTATTTATGAAGAGTGATATGAACCTCTTATTAAATTTCATCCATAATGTTTAAGGCCAGACCACCACAGTTTTAGGGTTGACAAACATTTTTCTTTGCAAAAGAACGAAGTAAATTCTGAATCGACTGAAGCTCCTGAAGCCTCACAGACAGAAGCTGCCAATGAACAAGATAAGTCCATAGCTCCCACTGTTGGTGAGGAGCCTTCATCCCCACCAGCTGGTGAGAAGCCTCCAGTTCCCCTTGCTGCTGAGGAACCTGGAACTCCTCCTGCTGCTGAGGAACCTCCTGCTCCTCCTGCTGCTGAGGAACATGCAGCTTCTGTTGCTGGAGAAGAGGTTAAGCCACATTTAGTTCCTCCTGCTGAAGAGGAGGTAGAGGCTGGCCATGCTGGAGAGGAAGACACAGTGGAATGTTCTGAAGGCCTGAAGGAGGAGAAACCTGCTGTGAGTGAACCTGTTGATCTTTCTCGTCATCTGATATTCAACATCAACATTTCCAGTTATCATCATCATCAATACCATCATCATTATCATCATTATCATCATCATCATCATCATCATCATCATCATTATGATCAGCCTTGTCATTATCGATGTCATCAACAGCCCTTTCACCATGACCAACATCTCCCCTGCACTACCCTCCTCCTCCTCCTCCCTGTCTTCTGGAACAGTACTACTCATCCGCTGAACCTTTTTTTGTGAACATGTATGATTGAAATCCACAAGACTTGTAGTAGTTGTGCTGATTTGCATATTAGAAAAACCTTTATTACTAATTGTAGAAACTTATTCAGCTTGTTTACCTATTGATCACTGAACCCCTACTTCACTTGATTAACAACTGGCTCTTTTTTCTTTTAGGAGTGGCAAGAAAATGCAACACCAATCAGATACATTAAAAACAAGACATAACTATTTTGCTGCAGGCTGCACAGTTTATACATTTACTCAGTGCACTCTTCTAGTCATATTTGTACCTGATTTTGAGTCTCAGTAAATGTTAAAACAACTGGTTTAACAGTTGCATACTGTGAAACAGTGAAATCTCAACTGGTTTGACTTGCATGAGTGTTCCTGTTATTATATACAGCTTTGCTGTACTTTGATGCATGAAGGCTTCCAGAGTTTTTTACTTATCAGTTTAAATTCTCTCTGTCATCACATTGTAATGATTTTTAATGGTGGAATGTTTTAAATAAGTTTCAATTGAAAAAGGCAGTTTTAAGAAACAAAACACCCTGGGTGTCAACCTCAAAGAACATGTAGAACACTGACTTTTTTTAAATTAACCTTGTAAGTGAAATATCTTGTGCTACAATATTTCATTGAATTATTGTGTCGTAGAAGATCGGTTTTCTGAGTGTTGTTTTCTGTTACAAAAACACTTGAAGAGCAAAACACAGACAGTTTATACTGATGTTTTGTTCGTAATAATTATGATTGTGAATTTCTGTAAATTTTTTTGCACACAGACTCCTTCAGCTGACGAAGCCACAACTACGCCAGGTGAAGCAACACCATCGGTAACTTTGATTTTATGAATAAAGATATCTCTCACTGTTTTATTTTGACCTGAAATCCAAGTTAAATTGCTCATTTGGTATTTGCACAGTCAATTTCTCTAACTGTAAGCTGAGATCTTTTAAACTTCTTTCTCAAAACTAAAACCATGCAGCAAAAGCATCAGTCAAGATTCTTAAAAGTTATGAATTTCTGAGTTTAGTCAAATCACCATCCTGTTTCAATCAATCAATCAATCAATCAATCAATCAATCAATCAATCAATCAAATTTTGTATGAGTTTGTAATAGAAAGTAAGAAGTTATAATTGTAAGGGCTAACAATTTTATTTCTCTGCAGGAAAAGATGCCGATTCCCTCTGTGGTGATTGAACCTGCATCAAGTAATGAAGGTGATGATGACCGTGATGCTGACATCATCTCTCCCATCGCCATCAGTGACAACGGTGTGACAGCTGAGAACCAGACAGTCAAACACATGAGTCCCTCTGGTGGAGTGTCTGGGCTCCCTGATGACTTTCTCTACAAGGTGGGAATTCTTCCCCATATCACTTGCTAAGTTTCAGTGCTACAAATTATAAATGAAAACACTTTTTCAGTATTTTTTTACTCAATGCTGACTCTGTCGTCAGCAGTGGTGATGTGATGTGAGTTGTGGAGTCTTTTTCTTCTTGCAGGTGGAGACAATGCATGACTTTGAGGCTGCAAATTCAGATGAGCTTGAACTCAAGAGAGGGGATGTGGTGTTGGTGGTCCCCACTGCTTCTGCAGAGGATCAGGTGAGAATAGTTGGTGATACTTTAAAATGCTTTATTTAGAGGCCAGCATCATACTGGAAGAAGCACCAAGCAGAATCCTAACAGTCATTCATGCTGGTAGTGATGTCTTGTTTGTGGTCGTTTTTGCAGGATGCTGGCTGGCTCACAGGGGTCAAAGAGAGCGACTGGTTAACACATGGAGCTAGTGCTCAAAGGGGACTTTTCCCAGAAAACTTCACCCAGCGTTTGCAATAAGACTCGACTTTTTCTGGTGGAAAAAATAGTGAGAAAAAAAAGTGTGAAATTAAATGTCCAAGCTGTCCAGTCAGCATGTAGCCAAGCCCTGAACATACCTTTCCTATCTGCAGCTGTCTGTTGGACAGCAAAACTTTCAGTAGAACTGCTGAAAGTAAAAGTAATGACAGTATAAAGTAGTAATATTTCAAGCATAATTGAAAATAATAAGCATGATCTCATAGTATGGTCTACCCTTCTCTGGAAGTGAGATTTTTGTTGTTGTTGAAAGAATAAAAATTGTGTATGATTTATTGGGAATGTTGCAATCTCTACATGTCTACACATACAATATGCAGGAAAATCCTCTCTGAAGAAAAAAATCTGTACCGTCTTTGCACTGAGTGTATTGTACTTATTCTGTCACTACACTGGAATTTACCTATAGTGCTGTGATTTATTTAAATGTTCTGAAGTGTAACATGAAACTCTTGAGTTAACTGATTTAGTGGACATGTCATTACTGTTTCCCTTGAATCAATGTTAGTGTATTCCTGTAATATCATGACTGAGTGTGTGTGATGTAATTTGGCAGGTGTGTTGATTAATTAATTATTGAGCTTTGCTGCTTCTGACAAAATAATATTGACATTTATCTGTGCACAGGTAAACAGTACAGTAAACATCCAGCATGAAAAAGTATTTCAAGATGAAAAATAAACTATCTGCCCACTCTTAAAACATGATCATAAAGATGTATAAGTAATATGTTGTAAGAAAAGTATATTTGCAAGCAAAATAGCCAATGAGAAGACAGTTTAATATAATCAGCTATTTATAGGTGTAAGATCAGAGTGAAGGTATTAACAAATGGAATATACATATGAAGTTGTCAGTGTATTTCAGATCTGTATATTTCACTTGCTCAGTTTTATAGGTTGTCACCTCCTTTAATAGTAAAGTTAAACCTTAGTTCATATGCTTGTGTTGGTCATACCACAAAAATGTTCAAGATCAATAAATCAGACTTCAGAAGGTAAAATGTTTTCAAGGTTTATTTGGCTGGATTAAGTTCAAAGTTAGACGTGATTTTTTTTTCTTATCTAAATATTAGTATATCTACTATTTTTATATATTATATTTATGACCTGATGGTTGGATTACAATGCAGCACTCTAAAAAGGGTGCTATGGGGGGCATGGGATTACCCTGAGGTTAGAGTTAGGCATGGAAACCCAAACCTGCTTTTCTTACCATGGTGCTTGTTCATAGGTTGTAATCATTTCCTGTATGGTAAGATTGTATAAAGTGTTTCCCTACAAGCTGCTACTCAGCTTCCCATGTCCACTAAAGCCTCCTTTTTTGAAGTTTTTTTTAAATTTATCCAAAAAGAAATTTACCATCACATATTGCACCACCTGTACCAGACCAGAGGGAGGCTCTATACTCGTCAGCCTGTGCCAAACATTTGATGCTACCAGGTTATCAATGATCAGAACTCCTTCTGTGCATGACATCTGAGGTAGGAGACAAGTCCACCTTATCAACTTCCCATCGACTGTCTCCACCACACACTTCCAATTCTTTGGTCTTCTCATCATCTCTGAGATACCTCCACCCCTGGTAAAGCTAAACCCTTCTGGCAGCTATGGGAGACCTGCAGACCAGTTTCCAGCTGCTGAGGCCACACTCTTCGCCCAGTTCACTTTCATAGCTGCTTGGAGCTCAGCCATTTAAAAACTGACTTTTATAAAAACAATAAAATAATTTGGTCCTGATAATCATCAACCTGCTCTTTGTGACTTTCTCAACCACATGAGACTTTGGAAGAGAGAATGGGATGGAGAGGTTGTTTAAGTCACTAAATGGAACCAGTGGATAAGTTTCTCTCTTTTTCTACTCTTAAGACTTTTTTCTAGTCAATCTCAACTGAAGTGTCACTGCGTTTGCTGTACCACAGTCACACAAATGGCTTTCATCTTCATTAGTTCGAACATGTATGCTCTCTTCTTCACATTTTAATAACAACACACCGTTACTTTTGAAAAAGGCTGAGAGTGAAAAAGATCCATGAAAATACGTTATCAGCTGAAATGAGGAACATTGGTTCTGATACCTTTCTGTTTCAACCTTCAAATGTTTGATAAAAGGGAAATCTGAAGGCTATGATTCTAATTTATTTATTTCTTGGATGGTGTGATGAAGTATGTCATAAGTGAAATCTTAATTTAAACTCCACAGGGAGGAGTTTTGGAAAAGCTGAAAACTTGTGTTTTCTATATCAGTTGTAGATGCTGGGATCAACAGTTTATGTGCTTTAAACAATAACCTTTACTCGCATGAGACTCGTAAGAGTATCCAATGTCTGTCAATGTAATATAATTATAATAATCATTACATTAAGACACTGTAGCTTTCAGCTCTTTTTTTATTAGATATAAACATTCAGACATAAGGTTGCACACTGTTCAGGTACTAATGAAAGAGAATTTTGCAATTAAGCACATAAGGATATTGCAAATGTACATGAAGTTCATTGTTGGCTTCAGTGCTCGAAATGGGCTGGTACTGTCTGGTACACAGTACTGTGATTTTTACATTTGACTTTCTGTGGGAACTTCTCTCATTAGTACAACAGACACTCATCCATTACTGTAGAAGAGGCAGCACATTAAGTGTGATGCAGCTGAGGAGAGAGGTCACAAAAATAGTATCTCTCTATCACTTGTTCAGGGGTTTTAATGCCACAGTGACATATTTCCCAAAGTGAGACATTTCCTGTGGGCCCTCATCATTTAAACCCACAAGATATACACAAGAGTTTTACATTGTCGTTGGAATAAAACAGCCACTGGAGCATCAAAGATTATATCCAGACTGAACTTGTTGTCCCTGTTCTCCTTCAGAAGAGAATGAACTAAAATGTTGGTCTGTGATGAAACTATGTTGCTTTTAACATGGAGTGTGTGGTGAGGGGTCTTACAGCCTTAAAACATATATGATAATTTTAAGAAATAAAGCTGACTACTTGGTGGATTTCGCCTAAACGAGGGACCACTGTACTTTAACATTAGATGTGTAGTGAAGGGCTAGTTTGATAATTGTGGTAAACTTAGGAAAGTATAGTTGACATTTGTGCACCACAAATACAGCACCATCACTTTCTGAGGCAAATAAATCAAAGGCAACTGGACTTGGTAAGACGTCTGTGAGTCCAGCTGCCTTTGATTTATTTGCCTCAGAATAACTATAACCTGGATGAATAAGAATATGCATAGACAGCACCATCACTTGTTTTGTTCCATTTCGAGCACTGGTCACCTCAAAAACATAAGTTTTAAGTACCCTCTAACTAGCTGTAACACTTGTAGTTGCACTATATCCTTGAATTTCATGTACATTTGCTACAATTTTCTAAGATAATGCATGAGATGCTGTAGCTGCAGAGCAGAAACTCAGAGTTAAACAGAACCTGGTAAAATCTACACTCAATGCAACCTGCTGGTTCTGAAGGTAATGTGATTACATTTAGCAAAAGGACTCAAAAAGTGAGGAGAACTTAGTCTGAAGCATTTATATTATTAAAACTGTGTATGGATTTTTATCAGGTCTGTTTCACCTTCTCCAAGCCCCTCCGTTCTCTTCATCCAATCAGCACCTCAGCTAATAATCAGCATGTCTGAAGCACATCTCAAGCTTTATGTTGTAATATTGTCAACAATTACACCATTACAGAATTTCCCATAAATCATAATTTCACTATACCTTATCATTTCCTTTGTCAATTGATCCATCACAAAATTCAACAATTTGTAATTAAATTTAAAAATGAGATTTAGAAAGAAGGTGAAATAGAAAAAGAGGTAAAGAAAAAATATTCAGCAAAACTATTCACAAGTATTCTCTGATAATGATAATGTTGGAACACGTGATCTAATTCTTCACTATCTATTCAACTGTCATTAGTATCAACAAAGTCTCTGCTTGTTTTCCATTGGGGTCTTTTTCAATGTAACAACCACAAAAAAAGCAAAAAAAACCCCCAAACAAATAAATTAAAACACAAGAAAAGTTTTAGAGCCAAAGCTGTGTATCTCACACACATCTCAGGTGGCTTTGTTCTGCAGAGTTTAAAGATTTTTTTAATGTTAAAAATGTTTTTAGCAGCACTTGAAGCACTGAAATGGTATAATAATTTGTTTCATTAAAGCAGCGAATTATCTCTTTGAACACCCAGTAATTTAGCTCTGTCGACATGATAAGCTGATTCTCATCCATAGAGAATGCGATTTTTACTGATATCCTATAGAAATCATTTCTAAAAATTAAGATTGTGTTTTTCAAAAAGTGTAGATAGGATCATCCACTAAATTATGTTTAAGAAGTAGCCTACATCTGACAGTAAAAGTGTTGGACATTATTAAATGCTTAACCATGAGAATACTGTGTAAAGTCCTGCTTACAAAGGAGAAAACTCTTATTAACTCTTATTAAACTCTCATTAACTATAACTATATATAACTAAAAAACTAATGAAGCAGTCCAGAACACACGAAAAGAGTCAAAAAGATGCATAAAATTAATTTGCAATTAATACTCACAGCATACACAAATAGGCCGTGCTATGTTTTTTATCAAGCTGAAATCCAAAAATTGGGTGGTAAATTTAAACAGCACAAACTTGACTGACATGTAAAATGCATATTAGCCTACTATGCTTGTCTTAACTGTATTTAGATGGCACATTTGAAAAAAGGGGGTAACAAAGAGAGTTCAATTAAATTAAATTAGAGTCTAATTAATTTAATTTAAATTGCAAAATATTACAAATTACAGTAATAGATTGAAATGTGGCACTTTTTGACCTAAAACAATGTCACCTTCCTACCTACATACCACAGTGATTTCCCCCAGATTTTGAGGTACACCAGGGCATTTGGTCAGTGAAGTGGTCCATTTTAATGGGAATGTTCAACTACTCACACCCACCAATGGCTGAACAGTTAGGGTATAAACAAGGAAAATTAATGGTTATGTTGTTTGAAAATAATCTGCCAATGGCACACTTAATTTTGTATTCCTATCAGGGAAATTTATAGTGATGCAGATTAAAATAAACTTTCAAGGACTTTTACTGTCTGTAAGCTTCAAGATAAAATAGGACAGGCAGTGAGTCAGTAAATAATAACATTTTGTTTGTTTGAATTAAACCATATGGCAATCCTTGTGATTCATATCCAGACAGGTCTACTGATGATGATGATCAGGTGGGTGGAGGATCTCCATAGTTTTTTCATTTGCAGTTATGAATACACTGTGAGAAAACGAAAACATGTCACTGAAATGCACACCATAATGCAAAGTATACTGTGTAAAAGTGTTCTTTTAATGTATGTATCTTTCAATTTATGTAAATATATTTCCCTTTTTTAAACTCTTCACAGACTCTGGAGTTAAAAGCTGCACACACTTCCTTTGTGGAAATGAGCATTAATGATTTTGGACAGTACACACAAGGCACCAGTCAGATATTTGCAATGAAATTGGAGGAAAGTGTAGCTCCAGCCACAGTGATGAGCCTGATGAGTTCAATAAGCTCATTCTCTCTTTTTTCTATTTGCATAATGTCTTTGTCCTTCATCAATTTTGGTATCATGCCAAAACTTCAACATTGAACATGTAAATCTACTCCATGTACTTCCTACCCCTGTATTACCTACCTCAAGTACAATAAACACTTTAACATGAATTGTATATACGCACTTTATTGTAGCATGGTATTAACTGAAATATTACCTTTTCATTTAAGGAAGTTGGAGACAAGTTGTCTGTGTGAATCATTATGATCTTCGTAGCCCTTACTGTCGATCCATGCAGTAATATTGGTAAGATGGGTCTTTGTCATGACTCCCTTGACTTCGAGCAGGTTGAACCATGTGCTTACCATCTTTGCACTGTGTTGCTGAAAGCTTTTTTCAAAGATGGCAAGCCGGGTTTTACTTATTTGGAAGCTCTGAAAGTTGAAGTTGTTAAAGATGTTGTCACTTTTCAAACTGAAGCTGGGCAATGCACCAAGAATCATCATTTTGAAGGCGCCCACAACATCATTCTGACTGATGGTAGAAGCCAAGTGTGTCATGAAGTCAGGGGGGATCATATTGGGAAACTCATGGTGTACATCTTTGGGCACATAAACAGTTGGAAGTTCAAGGTCATGATTTTTGGGCACTTTATCAATCAGGTCGACATCCTGAGAAGATGAGTTTGTTGCAACTTCAAGCATGGCTTCTGCCAAGCTGCTATTCTGGTTCAAATGTCTAGCTTGCAGTATACTATTCAATGGTGGTTGGTTATCCGCATTGATGAACTGTCCAATTCCTCCATCGGTTTCTTGTCGATTTTGTACTGCATGCTTTTTCCAGTCTTTGTATTTCACTATTTTTCCAACCTCCTCTTTAAGTATCTCTTTTACACTTTCTGTCATTTTTGCTGCACCTTCTTCCACAAACCAGCCCCCTCTTCTGATTGACTCAGTCCACTCTTTTCGCTCGATAAAAGGTTCCCATTGGCCTGGGTTTTTGAGGAGAGCCTCAGTCTCCACAGATCGCAAGCGGTCTGCTTCCAAAGCAATCTCTTCTTCACTGGCCTGTGGGTTCATTCCTTGTGCCAGAGCTTGAAATAGGCAACTCTTGTTCTCGCTGTCAATACTAACAGTCTGGTTATTGATGTGAACATCATAATGGCCATCTGGGTACTGGGCACTCTTTGGTCTGTAGATCAGTGTCACTGTTTTTCTGGCAGGTCCAGTGTTTGGGCTCAGTTCTTGCATTGTGGTGAGTCTGCTGTGGCTGTCCTCGGCTAGTATGACAACCTTAGTGCCAGTGGCTTCTGACAGAACTCTGATATCAAGAACGGTGCCTGGAGTCATAGGGTCCCCGATCTTTTTAGCATGTGACTTTGAGAGTGTGCCTTCCTCTACTGAGGATTTCTGTTTTCTTGGCATGAGGTTTTTTTCTGTTCTGTCACTGTTCAAGCCAACTCTTACATATTTATGAAGGACACCATTTACTTTGCCTTGAGCATAAGAAACAATGTGACTGGAGAACTTCTGGTGGAAGACATCCACCATAGCATCCGCCAATAAGGCGCTGATGGTGTCTGTTAAATCCTGCTTGAATTTATTCAGCATCTCATTGTCTGAAGCAGAGAGCTCATCTACTCTCACTGTCATGGAAAGTTCCTCTTTAAATGTTGTCAGCTGTTCATGAAAGTTTGAGAAAAATTTGCTTGAGAGGCTGAGTGCTGCGTCAATGGCATCTCCTGCCATTGCCCCTACATGGACAGCTTGGATGGCTGTCAGAATTGCATGTGCAGTTCCTTTGGTCTCTGCTTTAGCTCTGCTAATCACTGAGGAGAAGTTAGAGTTAAGCTTGTTCTGCCAGCTGAGGTCCTTCTTGAAAGGCTGCATTGCAGTGTTGCTTAAATCAGTGAAAGTGTCCAATAGTTCACTCTTTGTGCTCTTGTTCTCCAGCAGATCATGAAGTTGCTCTACATTCTCAATGTGTGAGAGGACAATAGAGTCTACTAATGCAGACAAAGGCTCTTTTTCCATGTTGGATTTCACATCTTTAGCGATTCCCTTCTCCACCTCATTTTTGATAGTGTTTAGTATTGCTTTCAGCATTTCCTCTTCTGCCTTCCCAAATCCATAGATAAGAACTTCCTCGACCACTTTTTTAGCAGTGCTTTTCACTGCATCCTTGAGACTTGTCTTTGCAACAACACTAAAACTCTCTTTAGCCTGTTTGGAGAGAAACTTTGGCATCATCTTCAGGTGTTTGCCAAGTGCCTTAAGTGACGTCTTGCAAACTTTGAGTCCTTTTGCAATTAGCTTTCCAACTCCAAGCCCGATGAGAGATACACCAATAGAAATGGCTTTTTCTATGGTCCACGATTCCCAGCTGAATTCTCCTGTGACCATTGACTCGATGCCATAGATACAGTCTGATATTCCTTCAGTGATGAGTCCCATGCCGACTTGAGCAAGTGCACCACATGTAAATACAGCAATCAATGTTCCTGCAACAATCTGTAAAACTCCAAGAAGGAGCACCATCAAAGCTCCCCATGGGAAACGTGGCTCCTCTTCCACAGAAAATACGTATTGCAGTCCTTGACGGTAGAGGTTGTGTGCCTCCACTTCGAGGTCTTCTTCAGCACTTGTCACCAGGGAGGAGACTGGAAATTTTCTGGCTCCTGCATTTCCTCCCCCATCTTTTATTTCATCCAGCTTTTGAATGGCCTCACTAATGTTTTTGTCAAAGTAACTCAGCATGGTGCACTTGGTTGTTAACTGTTTTTCAAGGCTGGTTTGGTTATTACTGGTTGAAGGTGCAGAGGCCATCTTTACAAACTGCAGACAGACCATGGAGTCCTCGCTGAGATACTTCAAGAATTTCTTTGCGTTCTTTAGATCTTCTTTGGCCTTTGTAAGGTAACCTTCTTCCTTCTGCTGTATAGTACAAAATGCATGACTGTAAAAAGCTATGGCTGCCCAGCTCTCATCTTGTTTCATGGCTTTTTCAAAAAGCCTGTTGCTGATGTCCCATTGTTCTTCTTCCAGTGCAACATTTCCAAACTTAATGTAGTGATAAAAGCTGGAACACGGTGAAGTATGACTTTGAGACAGACTTTTTGCCAAAGATAAATCAGCCTTCAAACACTTTTGCAATTCAGTTTTCTTTAATTGGTCAATTTCTTCTGATTTAGTTTGCAGCCACATCCCCCAGAACTCATTCATGATGGCAACAACAACTCTTCTATCATCTTCATCTGTAATCTTATAAATGTCTCGTAGAGTTTCGCAGTACTCTGAAAACAGGTTCTCCCGCAGTCTCAACTCAGTGATGTCACTCATCATGTGATATATCTTTTCTGCTGCGAGTCTATCCCTTGTGCTCTTAGCTTCCTCCAGAGAGGACACTTTCCTGAAAGTCTGCTGCAGGTCTTCAGTGGATGCTATCACCTGAGCAGATCCAGGTTTACCTTTGCGTGCAGTTCGACCGAAAGCCTGAAGTTCCACTCTTGTGTTCTCGGACAGAAAGGTGAGAACCACAAACAATCCTCCACTGTTGTTCACCTGCTCAGACACTTTTATGTCTGTGCCTCGTCCGGCAAGGTTTGTGGCAACAATGACATCACCAGGAAGCAGTTCTTTTTCTATTTTGCTCAAACTGTCACTGTCACTGCGGCAGTAGAGAATGATTTCCCCTTTGATGCTGCCTTTCAGCTCTTTGTATATCTCTTCGGCTTTGTTGATAGTTCCACAGATCACCAGTGCTGCCCTTCCATCTCTGTATGAATTTGGGGAAATCTGAGACAGAACAACATGTTTAATTTCAGATTTCCACTCCTCAGTTGAAGTTTTCAGAGTACATTTGACCTCAAACAACTTCTTCCTGTTGAATGTTGGCAT
>JAPZDV010000005.1:27458-54294 GCA_029814665.1 Acanthurus lineatus
AAAGGCTGTGGTCTTAAACTTTTGATCAGCTGACGAACAGCCTATTTCAGTTTAATGGTTGTTTGCAATAAATTGCTAACCCAAATTTTTTTTTGTCTCACTCCCATTTCTTCTTTTTGCATTTTGAAACACTACTTAGAACCTTCTTGAGATCCAACAGTGCAAAATGTAAATTCTTGCAATTTTTCAATTGGTCTTAAAATTTTGATCAGGAGTGTACTGTAATGATACTCTATATTGTCGAGTGCTGGGTCCTGGCTGTCATTGAGAGCTAGAATGTCAGGATGTCCTCTTCTAGACAGTACAGTTCCATATGCCCTATTCTGCTAACACCTCTCAGTACATCTGTTTAGAATGACTAAAATAAAATTTCATATACACTGTGCATATATACATATGTATGTACATATACATATATAATGTGTGGACCTCCGCCCCTTCCTTTGCTCTGCAATCCACTTGCACCTTTGCCTTGACCCCTCTACATCACTATCACTGCTCTGGTTTGGTTGACCTGCTGCTGCTGTGGCGGCATACTCTTCAGAACTGGAGTCCTGAAATAAAAACATTGATAGTCTATAATCTTGTCTAATTGGCAAGTTCTGCTGTGATACATTCCTTATTTGATATATGCTGATTGACAACAGTAAAATAAGCACTGAAAGTGTATTAATAGGTTACAACAAATTACCTACTATTACTCAAGAAAAAAAACACAAATAACATAAATAACTGATGAATACAAAGACTATGTTACAGGACATTTTTGAAACCTGTAACTCTGTTGTTACCTGCAAAGCTTGAAAATTGCAATTGAAACTCGCTTCAATAATGAAGTGTGGCAACTCTATAAAAAAGCTATATTATTCCGTCTAACTAATCCACTACACTTTGGCATGGAGCAAATTCAGCTATACTGACACTGCTGAGGTTAATGCTGAAATGTAGACTAAATAGCCATGATTAAACTGACTGGCAAGCCAATGGTGATGTCACATATGAGTGTTTCATGCCAGAAGTGATTAGTTCAACATAAATAACCCTACATTATGTGAACTTGCTAACAAGCTTATAAAGTTTGACAAGAGGGAAAAAAAAAAATTAAATCTTACTTACATCATCTGGCTCCTCCAATAAAGTTGCTGTTTTAGGTGATGCTCGCTCACGCCCAAGGACTGCGAGCATGATCATCAGAGCAGGTGTCAGAAATCTGACCACTCATCACTTAACTGCCACTAGGATTGCTAAGGAGAAGTATTTTTGGATTCTTATCCAATGCTCTTTGAAATAATCAGATGAAACAAAAGGTATGATGTCATAGGAGAAAGCCACCAGCGCAGCCAATTGGTAAATACCACTCTAAGCCAGCTGAGAGAGAAGTAAATACGTCTTCTACAATAACAAAAAGACTCAGGGGACATTTTCTGCTCTTCTTTAAATAAAGCTTTAGTTCAGTTCTAATTTATTTGCTACTATTGCAACATCTAAACTGACCTCTTTAGAAGCTGTTGGAGTTCTTTTCAACAGCTGACCCAGAAAATTATGATTTTAAAAGCTAATACAAAACATGATATACAAAAATAAGTTAAAAAAAATCTGATTAACTTAAGTTTTAAATATATCATAGATCAATGACAAAGATAGAAACAGGAAAAAATAAAAGAAGGTAGAAAAGTAAAGCTTACCAAGGCAATCTGCAGTTTGACCCGCTCCCTTGCTGCCTTTTCCTCTGCCTTTTCTCTGTTTCTTTCCTCCATAAGTCTCTTGGTCTTCTCCTCTTCCTGTTTTCTCCTGAAGTCCTGCATTTCCTTACCAAGAGTCCGCCGCTCAATTTCCCTCTTGATCTCACTCTAAATCATAAGCATCACACAAGCAGGTTGGGGTGCAGTGATTCACATAAACTGTGTGTGATCCACATAAATTATGTATCCCAAACAATTTATGCATGTTCATTTTGTAAAAAAACAGGCACTATGAATTACTTTGTATTTTCAGTGTCAAAGTGTGAGTAATTGGTTGTAACTTTTGCTAGGTACTTGAAACAGCGGTCTCTACTGCCAAAATTGGCAATTACAGGTGCATTTAATTTTCTATACCCAGCACTTGTAATTATCATCTGTCTTGCATCTTGATTCCATCGAGTAGGTCTTTAGAACGTCCTGTGCACATCATGTTGTTGCAGCTTAACAGCCCACTGTGAGCATTACAGAAGTAGAATTATTGGCTTTGATATTTGTACTTCTGTCATGGTTGAGTAGGCAGTATAGTTTGAATTAAAGCTGCAAACTGTCTTGGTCAGGACCTTGCGCTCTGGCCAGTCAGGTTACCCTGGCCATGGCATCTGGTGCATTTCCATGTGAGAAAAAAATTCACTTTGAAGGTTTTTAGGGTCATTTTAAAAAAAAAAAAAAGAAAAGAGTTTTTATTTTGAAAGTATTGTGGGATTTTATTTTGAAAGTCTGTGGCATTACTGGCTCATGTGTTGGGATCAGTCATGATTGCGGGCAGACAGAAATCAAAATTCAATCCAGTGGAGGGAGTGATCAAACCCAGACCTTCTTGAGCATGCACTGCTTGAACATAGTTTTAGCTACAGACTTCATTCCTATTTTAAATGCGTCATAAGACTATGACCTATAAATCTTGAATTTACAAATTTTTGCTATCTTGTACTGATGTTGAGCTATTACAGTTTTAGTTTTATAGTTTTCTATGCTCCCTCTCAGATTATATAATGGGTGTCTATTATGGAATCTTCAGTGCTTAGAGTCATGACTGGCAGAGTGCAGGAGGGGAGGAACGTGAAGTAAAAAATTGAGAAATCCTCCTTACAGATCCCACAAATTTTGCCAAATCTTACACAAACTTATGTCTGGGTAGAAAATTTGTTTGGTTGGCATTCCTGGTGTAATCACTGGCTTTGTCTACAATGACCAGGATAAAATGACAGCTGTGTCACTACCAGAGCGTGATGCAGGCAGGCTTGATAGCAGAGTAGCTCTGTTGCCTGTTTCACCTGGGACTAATCTCATAGGCATATAGAATACTAAAATACAGTATATCAAGCTTCTACATATCAGATTTGAAAAAAGAGGAATGTCTGAATTTTTCACAGTCCTGTAAAGCATACATTTTGTATTTTTAAATACCCCATTATACTGACAGACTTTGACAAAAGACCAGGGCTGAGAGAGATAAAACGGTTTTCATAGGAAGGAGAGGAATGTGCATTATGTACATTTAAAAGTTTTGCATTTTTCTGAGTTAAAATTTTGCTTTAGCCAGCAGATATTCGGTAAACAGTAGAGTAGCTTTAAAAGGATCCACACTATGACAATGACAATGAAAAACACCTCATGCTAAGCACACCTCAGTAAAGTAATAATTTCTTTGTAATAAGTGCATCAATTACCTCCTCTTCTCTTATCTTCCTTTGCTCATGTCTTTTCTCCAGTGTCTTGGTCAACCTGACGGAACAAAATAATGATAAAACATCAGGAATACGTCATGTGCCTCCATCATCTTAAGTATTAAAAACTGCAAACTTTATATGTAATCATTAAATCATTATAGGTTTTATATAAAGGCTACATAATTTATTGAATTATTTTCTTAAATTATTTATTAGTTCTTTAGTCTCATCTATGAATTTAAAAATAATAAAAGCCATCCCTTCAAATGCGATACTTCACATTGGAATTTTATGTTTAATTACATGTAAAAAGATGACGTTGTAAAAAAAATGTTGCTTTTTCTGCTTTTTTTTTTGAAAAGTGACAGATCTTTTTTATGTACAGGACTTGATCAGAAACACTTCCTACTACAGCTCTTAAACTGATCAGTGGTCCACTTAGAGGCCTAAATGTGTTTGTAATTTTTTTTTTTTTTTTTTGACTTACAGAGATGACATCTTTGGCATAACATCTCAAGACAAAGTTCTGAAATGCCTGGAATGTACAGAACTTGACATGTCTGTGTGCTCTTACCTTTCTACCTTGGCATCCAGGTTTTCTTCAGTTTGAGAATCTTGAGCACAATTATCTGAAGATGCATTCTCTGCGATAGTCACTTTGGCTGTGAGGCTGCCATCATCTCCTGTGCTTGTGAGGGATTTTACTGTAGCAGAGACATGACCACAAAGAAGATTGGGCATTTATTAAAACCTTATTAGCAAAAAGAATAAATTCTGTCTATCCCTGAAAGACGTATGCATCCATATTTAAACCTTCAAGACTGCTGGTTTTATATTCCAAAATGAAAGTGGGTGGAGTAGTCAATAAAAAATTACATTTGCAGCAACTAGGCATGCTTTTTACAGCAATAAAGTAGAACTTGTTTTTCTTTCTGGTAACATAACACTGTAGTTTCTATGGACATAAGACCTTCACTGTTATGCAATTCTATTACTTTTTCACTTGAAACATCATGGTTACTGCTAAAATTGTCCTATCCTAATCCCTCATCTAAACTAGAACATTGCATTTCCTGCTGAAACTGCTATTGTAAATGCCGAAAGATTAAATGCATTGTTGAAAATGCAGAAAGGCCCACTAAAAGTTCAAAAGCTAGAATGAGCGGAAATGCAGAAGATGGTGAAAATTCAATGGTACAAAGGTGGAAAATGCAGAGAATTTGAAAAAAAAACACGGCATACCTTAAATAACAAAAAAGGTTGACAGAACAAAAGTAACAGCTCAAGTGTCCTTAAAGAGTGAAACATTTTGATTTTTAAGTGGATCTGCAGCACAAAGTATGTAGAAGTAGAAAACCAGCAAAATACAAGTAAGAACAACAACAACGAGAGAAACAGAAGAAGCAGGAGAAAGGGCAAGAATATAAGATACTGAAACAAGGAAAAATTACGGCAAGTTTTGTGAGATGAAAAGGTAGAAAAGTTGCATAAAGTTGAATATTTAAAAGGTTACAAGGTTGAAGAAAGAAAAATACAGGCATTAATGTCCTAAAAGGGCTAAACGTTCTGATATTTGAATATATCAGTAGGACAAAGTATGAGCAAGTAGTGGAATTTCAATGGCTAAAACTGACTGAAAGAAGAGAAAAGAAGAGGAAGCAGAAGAAAGAGCATAGCAAAAGGTGACAAGAGCAAGAAGCATTAGCATGCTCAAAACCTATTTGTCAAGCTTCATGATGATTGGACTAACAGTCAATCAGTTATGGCCGATTAACTGCTAAGCCCCGCCTTTGCAAATTTAATTGCGTTTTCAGTTATGTCAGTTGACTCTCCTTCATGTGATGTTAACCAAAATTGGTGTGTATGTTCAAGACATAGGGAGGCATGTCTCTACAAAGTTTGATCAAAATAACTAAACAGATCACAAGTTATGAGCAAATATTTCACTGGCCGCACCCACTCGCACCAATCAATATGGCCCTTCTAATTTTGGTTTAAACCAGCAACCAGAGCACATATTCCAAATTTAGTGAAATTCTGCCCAATGGATTTTGAGGACCATATTTATTGCTTTTGTGGAACCACCTTTTGGTCAAATTTAAAATGTTTTGGCAGACCTCTTTCAGGACACATTCCGTCAAGTTTCATGCTGATCGGTAATGCTAATAGTTAATAGGCGAAACCCTAACCCTAGCCCCCGCACTGCCAATTATATTTTCACTTATTGCAAATTAGCAAAATATCCAAAATGGCAGATTTTTGTGGTCCAAGAGGCTTTTTTGTAGAGCACATTCAGCTGTACCTGAATGCCACATTTCAAGCCAATCAGACTTTAGACGTGTGGGGCGTGGCCTTTTCGTTCAAGATATGTGAAAGCAGAAGGAGCTTGGCTGGGTATAAAGAAATGTTTCGAGAAGTGGTCACTCTTTTTTCATGTTGTACAGTGTTTCAATTAGATTGACCATTTGTTTCTTAATATCTTATATTCTAAAAATTGTCAATATGCAATATGTATTTACAGACGACTAGCATTACAGCTAGTGTCATGGTACTCAAAGATACCTTTCCTTCCTCCCTTTCAAAGTCGGATAATGTTAATGGTCCATACAACACTCAACTTATTCTCATTACTTCAGATTCAAATCAGCAGTCTCTTCTTTTCATGTTTTTGTATTTTCATTTTTTACTCAAGCAGTTAAAAGGAGGAAGGAGGCTTATCATGTAGTGTGAGTAGGTAACCTAACAACTGAATGTAATGCATTTAGAAGGTTAGTGGTAGTGGAGTACTTTGGGCAGATTCTAAGTATCACAGGGATTTTTTTCTTTGTTAATTATTACTCTATTCTGAACACTCATGGCGTTCTCACATCAGACCTTCACTCAAGTATCTGAGAAGAAACTGTGTGAAAAATGTGGGCAAAACCTGTCCCCAAAAGGAACAGTAATTTTGTGTTATGAAATGTCTTCGCAAAGTCTGTTTCGTTCAAGATGTGGGAAAGCAGACAATGCTTAGCTGGGCAGAGAGAAATATTTTCTCTTTTTAACCTTACTGTTCATCTGATGTTGTTTAATTGCAAATGCTTAATGTTAAACAATGTTCTGCTGTTGCTTTTATTTACAGATCGTGATACAGTTCCAAAATGAAAAGGGGAGTTTTGTACCTAGACTGAGACCAACTAAAAGTGTCTGTATTTCAATTATGTGGGCAAAACAAAACTATGTTCAGAGCGCTGCCGTTATGGAGTCAGGAGAGGGGAAACTATTACCATTTACACAACCATCCAAAGAAGCAAAGGGAATTGAATGTATGCGCTGTCAGCCAGGAAAAACAGTGTTCAGTTCATGTGTATAAACACAGGGCCTGTGCCTTCACACATGAGTAAACAACTGTGGGGGGTTATCAGTTCCATGAATCCTGACCCCAGTCGCGGATATAATAAGAAATGACCAAGTCATTATTAATCTTTGGCAGCACTTGTTAAGTAAAGGTGGGACATTAGTAAAGAATCAACAGTGGGTGCAAAAGACTGTGATAAATGGGAGGGCTGATTTACAGTGCCAGGAGAGTGACCACCTAAAAAAAAGAAAAATGGATACATCATAAATCCGAAGTAGTACATGGAGACAGTCAATGTAAGGATGAAAAATAAAAGAATATTCAATCTACTACAGTATAGGAGGATATGATCACTTGACATTCACCAGATAGTCACAAGACAGTCACCTGATATGAATTATCATGCATTCCATATGTTTCTGTCTATATATACTCATGGATCTTCACAGTATCTTTGTTCTCTTTCTCTGACTTATACTGCATGCGCTGAGTTGGAGAACCCAGGCCTGTAATCAAATATTGCTACGTTGTATCCCGTGTCATCTCTTCTTTTGGGACAGATCACAAGCTTCATCATATCAGTCAAAGCTGTCAAGTTTACATGTGGGTATAACAGTAAATCAGACAGATTCTTGATTCCATTGCTGGCAAATAAGCTGGAATAAGTGGAAATAAGTGCAAATAAGTGGAAATTCCAAAATTGAAGTAAACAACCCTTATAAATTCAGGGCTTAATCTCAATTAAGAAAGAGCTTGTTAAGAATGCCAGTGATTTTCAAGAGGTCCACCAGGAAAAGTGCCATGAGGTGATCTCAGCTACAGCACTGAGGAACATCAGGGAAGCAAAGCGAAATGTTCCCGCTCTCATGCCCTTTACCAAAGATGTCCAAAAAACACATGCATATCTGATGCAAGAGCGAGATAAGTGGTACAAATTACTCTCTGAAAGTCCTCCTACAAGAGTCTGGATGGAGCTTGCAAAGCTGTGTCTGGTTCAGATCGCAGGGAAGGAGAGGTATCTCTGAGAGACACCTCTTATCCACATGATAATGTAGACTGGGCCCTCTCCGAAGTGGAAGAAAAACTCTGCAGACCTCTCAAAGACTGTCATTAGGGGAAAGCGTGGCCACCTGGTTTTAATTCTTCCAACTCCAAAAATGCTTAGCAAGAATTCCTTGTCAAGCAGAGGGAGGCTTGCAGGGTTCTAGAGGACAATGGTTACATGTTTGCAAGACCAGAGGCTATGACACATTTCTGAGGTTCAGACTGCATCTGTGACTTTGCACAAGTGTGTGGTGCAAACTGTCCCAGAGCACTGACATCTACTATGCTGTGAAAGCATGCTACAATCCTTTGATTAGTAAGAAATTTGACTGGGGTCTCTGAGGGCCTTGTTCTCAGTTGATAGCAAGGCTACATGTTGCTTGCTAAATCCCCAAGATTCACATAATACCTGAAACTCTCTGTGAAGGACCTCCACCTGAGCCATTTGAGCAACAAAGCTGGTCAACTTTTTGTTAATAGATCTCTTTCAGGTGATGATGAAGCAGCACTTGGAGAGTTCTTCAAGCAGGTGATGATGAAGCAGCACTTAGAGAGTTCTCCAAGCAGCTTCTCTTGGAGAAAGGGGTCGGCATCATGACAAGTCAGTGATAACACTTGTCTTGCCCTGCAGACTTTCCAGGTTCTCTTCGTCCAGGATTTATCGAATTTTATAATTGTGAGGACGGGAAAGTGTACATAATAAAGTTCAATATAATTAGGCTTGAGTGAGCTGCTGTTGTGATTAGCTAGACTGTTGCGAACTGGTGGGCACTGCCATGCCAGATTCTGCACAGATTTCGCAAGGTCTCACACTAGCGCCCTCCCTACATTCTTTTTTCATTAATCGATAAAACATTTGTTAAAGGGCTGTTTACATAGAAAGATTCTTAACAGAAAACTGTAAGCTATTGTTGCACCTTGTCCATTTGTTCCGCTAAAACCTTGTTCTGAAAACACAATCTTTTGAAACCAAGGTCCATAGTATCATATTTTGAAAACGCTAGATAGATTTTGAAATCTATCACTGTGTAAACTAATTGCGCAGGCCCTGTGAAAGCAAACTGTCCCCGCCCGATTTTGTGCAACTGCGTAGTATTGTTCTATGGTGTTTCATTACACAAATACAAGTGATGTCACCAGAACAGATACTTGGGTGCCAAGTCTGTACCCAACATATACAAAATGCGATGGTTCTTGATTTTCTGCAGTAGCATAGGTTGGTACTGAACTAATGGGGGCAGCATATATGCCTGTAAGTGTTCGAGTCTGTTCTCAAGTGGCAAAGAAGAAGAAGCCTTCAAGCACATGGAAAAATGACATCTGGAAGAAATCAAAGAGTTCAGCTCCATCCCGACTCATGGCAAGAGAGGCAAGAATCAGATAAGGAAGTACTTTGTGTTTGAGGTGGACAACCACCACCACACTTGACTTCAAACCATTGAGTTGAATCATAAAACCTCATACTTTTGCAGACAAAACAAGCCAGTAAGCACATGAAAAGCACTAGGCATTTCAGTCTTAACGAGAAAATGGTAGGATGTTCATTTTTAATTATTTTTTGAACAATACAAGATTTTCCAGGGCTTTTTAAAATTCTTTCATGCTAATGTGTTTTGTCACCTGTAAGCTCTATTTGTCCACCATAAAACAGTATTTTTAGTTGTTACCCACAGTCTGAAATAATTCATAGATTATAGGACTGTTGTGGATTTTCTTGCATTCACTAAGTTAAACCATGCCCTTGTAACTCAAGGACCAAGGTCTACGAATCAGTGCATGGTGCATGATTGCATGATCCAGACTCACTCACCTTTCCCTGTTTCTCTTACAGGCACAGGCTCTGTGGAAGCTGCAACTGATCTATTGGTTAATACTGGAGCTGAGGCAGGAGCAGGCTCTGTGGATGTGTTTTCACATGGATCTGTCCTCACAGCAGCACAAGCTTCTTGTGCCTCTGCACCACCTCCAATCTGCCGAGCATGCATCTGTCAGAAACAGTCAGAAAGGTTATTAACAGAAAAAATGCACATAGATGTAGACTTGGTAGTTTCAGTAGCCTCAGCGGTTGTAGCTCAGGTTAAAATAATCATCTTAACATCTACTGTTGTGATATACTTGCTTTAAACTACACATGTCATGCACATTGTGGTCACCTCACATCTCTTGCATCAATTTTATTTTTTGGCTGAGCATTATAATAGAAATAGAGTGATCTCAGGCCAGGTTACACTAAAGATTTGCAACGCAACAAAACAGTTGCAGGTAGTTGCAGCAGTGTGAACTGATCCATTTCAGCTCGACTCAAGCCGGCTGACAGCATTGGTCGCAACTGAGCTTGTCAAGTTGCTAGAGGACAGTTTTAAAATGTAAAGCATGTCACTTATGTCAACCAACCAGCTTTTAGCAATGTAAGTGTTTTTTTTAATTCAAATTTTGTCTGAAGACATAACGTTAGCTTACAGTAAGCAAAGGCTGTTCCCAAACCTCACTGTAACAGCAGCGCTTATCTTTTTGACGGACTTTACAGCTTTTCTAAGTAATATTGTGAAAGAGTGAATAGGTGCTTTCAGTGTCTCTGTTCAAGTTTGTTAAGTTTGTTAAGCATACAACCCTCCGTAAAGCCAGGGAAAAGCAGAGTCGTTGCTATGGAAATGATACACTGTCTCATGTAGTTGTAGCAGTGTGAATTCACAGGTTTTAGAATGTTGCATTGAAAGCAGTTGCAAAGTCAAGTCGTCTTGCTGCGACTCTTTGGTATACACTGGCCTTATAATATGAAATTAAGCACACTGGGACAACTAAAGCTATAATAATGACATAGGAACCTTTAAAGGGACAAACCCTGTTGCCTTGAACATCACTTCAGACATGGGCAAACTTAATGTGTGAACATACATATCAAAATTTCTTTGGCTATCAGCACCCTATTACTTAGTTGGCCTAATATGAAATTGAGCCAATTTATGTACGTTGTTGGAGACGTCACAGGGAGAGTTTGGGTATGTTGATGTTCTCATTCAAAGCACTGCAGCTTTCTAATGTGACATCAAAGTGGACAATGTGCAGCTGCTTAAACTCTCTCCTTACCTGTATACAGCTTTCCACTCTTGTTATCACTGATAATTCCAAATAAGTGTAGTATTTAATTTTTCTGTCTTAATGACAGTTGTCCTTGGAGATAAGTTATAAACCTTGTTACTCCATCAGTGCGGTGTAAAATAAACACATCATGCCCTCTGAAGGCTTGACACAAGTGCCATTCCCTCATCTAAGAGTACACTTCTGATACAGACAACCTCTGGTTGTGTGCTTAAATCCAGACTTTTAAGGCACAGGAATGATGGATGCACTCTTGCGTCTGGAATTAATACTTTGTTACAGAGATATGTAAGTGACAATTTGGTGACATCAGATGCTGGGTTGACACATATTCTAGTATGCAGACAGGGATGTAATCAGGCAGTCATTCACTTTACTCACATTTATTTCTATGAGGGCTGTTTTATGCCTGCCAAAGACCTACCACATATCTTTGGTATTGCTTGTCTTGAGGTCTGTCCGTAGGCTCTGCTGATGTTCAGCTTTGTCCCTCACACAAGAAGTTTGGAGGGGGACTCTTTACACCAGAGTTTGAGTAATTGAATGTGTTTCCCAGATGACAGACTTTTAATATGAAATTCACAAAATTATTCCCCAGGTATACAGGTCTATGTATTTCTATTTTTTAACCTATTATACTGTTTTATTTCTGATATGTTTTTTTTCTTTTTTGTGCAACCTTTTGTTGCTCATGGGTTAATAAATTACCTTATAACTTTAATGTCCACTTTCAGTCTTTCAGTCTCTTGCCTTTCACCAACTACTTATGAGGTAACTAAGGAGGCAATCTGTCCTTGTGTTCTGTGTCTAATTTGGTAATGCAAGTCATTCTGTTGTTTTAATGAAATTTGCCTCCTGGCATTACTGCCTTGTTTTCTCTAACACTATTTTATAAGAGAAAAATAACAGAAGTAACATTTAGCTTCAAAATGGACATTTTTTCTTGTAAAATATGTTCTGGGTTGATGTCACTGGTCCTGTTAGCTACCTGGTTTTATCACCCATCCTAAGTGATCCTATCACAAGTGGACAGCCTTAAGTACAGGTGGGAACATACCCTTGATGTGTCAAAGATGCATTTGAGATCAGAATACTCAAACCACATTCGGAGGTGGTTAGGGCCACATGTGGCCACATTTTTTTAGCAGTGGGAACAGCACTCTGTCCTGGGAAACAATGAAGGACTCCCTACTCTCTTAATACATTCTGTGTAAGCTGAAGTATGTACTCATTAGCATGACACTGTGTCCTATTAAAACAACAAATGGGAACCACAACAACCATGTGCCTTAAGATCTGATCACCACTAAAGTGTATGTAATGCAAGAGAGAACATCCTAACAATCACAATGGTCAGATATCATTTTGACATTTAAGCTGGCTTGATTGGTTCAAAATGTCAGCTCATGCCTGAAGTAACCTAAAAGAAAACACAGCAGCCACAGACAGAATCATAGCATCACAGTGAATTTTCTCCAGTCTACTTAAATAGCCTTTTCATAGCTACTTCAGTTTCTTTTTGATTACTTCGTAATAGTAATCTATCATAATAAATTCAAAAACTGAAGGTCTTTTGTAATTGTATTATCCATTTTCCATGGGAAAAAAAATGGTTAGCATAGTTGCCGTGGGGGTATTTTTTTCTCAAGGTGCATATTTTGTACTTTTCCGCTGTCTTTCCGACAAAATTTAAATAAAAATCACATTTGGGTTATACTAAATCATGTGCCTTGTAGGCATTTAGCATTCTTATGGTAGCATAGTTATCCTTTCATATTAACACATATTATTTAGCCTGTGGACAGAATTTGCCTGAAAAACAAAACAGGAGAAGTGTAAAGAGTGTGATAAGGCTAAGTTAACAATGATGGGTAAAATAGGAAAGATGTTATTTTTCTCCATTTTTCCCATCACAGTTTATTCACAGTTAAGTGCATTGCTGCATCTCACAGGCAAAAAATGATATAGTATATGTGTCTTTATTTGCATATGGAGCGTGGGGATGAGATCCATTCACAAGTGGTCACTGGAGATGCATGATAGAGATGCATGTTGATACCAGGTGGGAACACATGCACTTAGAGCTGAGAAATGAAATCAGATCGCCCAGGACAGATAATAAAAGCAGGTGTAACAGCCTATCTCATCATCTTCTCTCTCTATACCCTTATAAATGCATAACTTGCAAATTAGTTTTGTATATTAAATTATGTGTAAAGGCTGTGTAATAAAATAAAAACACAAAAATTACAGTAAATGGTCAGAAAAGATTGACAGAAATTTTATTATCCTAGTTCTAAACCAATCGCCTTTGTGATCATGCGTCACTGTGATGAGAGGACTTTTGAGGGAGAAATGAGGCCGTGAATCAAGTTAATGTGACTTACTAAATGGAAGTCTACTCTGTTCATCAATTATATTACAATAGTTAAAAATGTAAACATATAAAAGAAAAAACAATGTCCCGTTTCATGTTTAGTTGCAGAAACACTGCCATCTTTCACTGCTATAACTTGTTATGTCACAGGGTTGTTTGGTTCCATAGGAATTACAGTGTAAGCAGTGAGTGTTTATGACAGATAGTGAAAGATGGAGCCACAACAACACAGAAGACAAAAGGGAGGCCACTACTGTATTGCTCCTGGTTGTAATCATGAGTTTACAGGGTGAAAGATAAGGGCAAAACAGTCCATTTCCATATACTGTTGCGTGTGGAGGGTTGTACTGCGATGGTGGCTAGCAGCAACGAAGAGAGAAAATCCTCTGATGGCTGCTAAACGCCAGGGTTTGCAGTGAGCAACAGACCAAAGCTGCGCCCTGTTTTTTTTTTTCCATTTTAATGCATATAGCCCGGGCTTTGCCGACCGCCCAACATACTCTGACCACAGTTGCAGAAAGTCGTCAGTCTGCCACAGGAAAAGGGCACTAAAATGTGCTACTTAGAAAACTAGAAAAGCTTAAAAAAGATTAGCGCTGCCATTATGGTAGGGTTAAGGAACAGCTCTTTCTAGCTGTAAGCTAACGTTATATCTCTAGACGAAATGTGCCTTACATTCCACAACTGACCTCTGGCAATTTGACAAGCTGAGTCGCAAGCAACGCCATCAGCCTGCTTGAGTTGAGCTTAGATGGTCCAGTCTACACCACTGCAACTTTCTCTGCAACCATGTCATTGCGTCCCCAATCTTTGGTGTAAACTGGCCTTTAGAGGGGAAAGTCTATGTGAAATAGAACAGTGCTGTTCTTATAACATCAGACACAATCTAAACACACATACATGTTTTAAGGTTCTGGTAATGCAAACTAATTTCCTGACAATAGAGTTTGAAATTAAAAGCATTTACCGCATCTAGCATCAGTTGACTAATTATGAAGTAAGCATAATGTTGCAAGAAAATTTTGGCAGGATAGTTTTAAACTATTGGAGAATACATGAAAGATTTAGAAAACAATGAGTGAGCTCACTGCAAATTAAACCATATACAAGCCATACCTGCTTAACTCTGTTGATTCTTTTCATCAATTCTTTAGCAGACACGCTGCCAGCAATGACTTCCAAAGGAATTCCATTCTCTCCAATGAAGAAGCTAGAGGGTATGCACACCACTGGATCTTTACACAGGTCAGGTTAAGGAAAGCTCTCAGTAAGTGATATTTATAACACTGAGGTTTGTATATACAGTATAAACAGCATACTTGACTATCACAAACTTTAAGGACAACCATTCCTACCAGTAAAAGAAAAAAATGAGGAATGAAAAATATGATAATAGTCATGTTAAGCAAAACTACCTTGACAAAAAAAGGACAAAAAGACAGAGATGTGTCATTTGACCCAGGCACAATATAAAGGATCAGTATTGGCTAAAAAAAATCCCTTACTAGTATTGCTCTTCTCAACTGATGAATGTCTTTACTGTACTCCACTGTACTCCAAGTCTGAGAGTGAGAGGAATCTTATCTTTTAGTTTTCTATCTTTTATTTTCTATTGTTTGTACTGTTGATTTCTACATTTTTTTGTCGTTGCTCGCCAACCACTTCATTTAATGTTGATTAACTTATTGTTTTTGCTTGAAAAGAATGACTAACAATTTACAGTTGATTCAGAGGTTTCCTAGCCACAGTTTAAAGAATTTCAAAATTACCGCCCACATATTATCTTTTTTTTTGTTAGACAGTATTGCGCATCTTGCTCTTGCAGTCTGCAAAAGCCCTCTTTCTGATCAAGGCTCTGCTGTGTCCCCCGAAACATCTTACTGTACTCCACCCTACCCACAGAGACAAAGGCAGCTTTTCAGTATGTGTTCAGCAAGTGACAAATGCAGTGTCTGAATGCGAAAAATTATTTGGTTATTATTATACATTATGTATCATTTGCAAAGACCAGTGTGAAAACATTCAGGTAGCAACCCTTTTCATTTTTGAGCTGCTACTTGCCATAATCATTACCAGTTAAACTGACAAGTGTTGTTGGCAACAGGTTATTCAGTTGTAACTAAGTGATATTTATTCCATGAGTAACCAGAAGTTGATGTTGATGACCTGATGTTACAAAATATTGTCTTTGCTTGAAAATAATAAGCCAACCCTAACAGAAACTATATGAATCTGTTTACTTAAGTATTATTTTAAGACTGCCCAACAACATTTTTCTGCTCCTAACCATGTCGTGAATACAGACTCACAGTAGATACAAGGTTCCACAACAAGGCCAGCCACATCTTACCTCTACAAGGTAAGATGTGGCTGAAAAATTCTTTTGTGCACCAGTCAATCTTAAAACGTAATCCCAGAACACATGTATATTGGAGCTCTTAAGGCCATTTTCTGTGCTGGGTTGTTAGATGTCTGTATCACTGTCTATGTCTATGGCCGTTTTCTGTGATTTTTAAAACAGACACTGTAATGCACATAAGATTTCAGACATATTCTGACAATAAAGCCTTTTCATCAACAATCTGTAATCCATACCATTGATAAGTATGTGCTGTTTTAGTTTGTTCAAACTATGAATAGTGCTACATGAGAACTTGGCTAGTGCTGCAGACACAACATTTAGAAAGTTTTTAGCTTGCTGATGACTATGGAGAGAGAAAAGTCAGGGCTAAAGTAGCACAGATTCAAAATTAATTTAATCCTAATCCTATCCTCTTTTTATCAGAATCAGAATCAGCTTTATTGGCCAAGTACGTTCACAAAATACAAGGAATTTGTTTTCAGCAGGTGGTGTCACTCAAGGAATGAACAGCAGCCATTTGCAAAAAACTAAACATAAATAATAGAGCCAAAATATAAACATCTATGTAGAAAAATAAATATATACACTAAAATATTTTTATGGGGACTAGAGAGTGTTCAGGTTAGCAGATATTACTCATAACAGATTTCGAAGTAACAGGAGGCTGTTACACTACCATTGTGCCCAGTGTATACAGGCTAGCAGCTCTACCAGATGCCAAAAGTAATCTAATCAAGTTATGTCTTAGGCTTGCTTACATATATATACACATCTATCTTCCACAAAAAAGGTGTCTTTTTCTTCTTGAACTTAAAGTTAGCTCCTTAAGTCTGGAACCTTACAACTCCATCTTAACTTATATTTCGTTACAGTCATATTATGAATTGAAAACTCTTCTAATTACAGGATTATGCAACATTTCACATGCTTGGGGCTCAGCTCAAGACTCAGCTTTAACAATTGTCTTCCTGTGGGAAAATAAATAAAATTATAGAAAATAAATATAGAAAATAAAATAGAAAGCTCTATGTGCACCACCACGTGCAACATTACACTCTCTCTAGAAACTGTTAGGAGACATTACTTAGTTTACCAATAAATGTACCTTTCTGTGGGAGAGTAGAAACAACTTAATAAAAAATAAAATAGAAATACATGCATCTTCTGCAACCATTAAGACTGGCAGCGCCATGTTAGCTGTGTATTTTTAATTTTCTTATGTTAATTGTTCCCATCATACAATTGGCTCTTTTAAACAGCCTAAATAACAACTATGACTAATTCCAATAGTATGCAAAGTGGCTAAGGCTGATCAGGTCATCAATAAATTGAAGCACTCCTATTGCTTGGTCAGCTGATATCCTGTATATATCCTTCAAAGGCATACTGAAAACCCCTCTTCCAAAAAAAAAAAAAAAAAGAGAAGACTATTTCTCTAAGAAGTGCAAATACTGTCAGTGTGGGCTCCTTGCTAGCTCCAACAGCTTGATAGCGCTTGACAGTGGGACGGGGCTTTGTGAGAGGTGAACTCCATTGACCAGTTTCTGGTACAGCCAGTCGTATCATCATAACATACAAATCTAACAATTTCAAATAAAAAAAAAAGAATATTTTTAATATTGCATGTCTATGCTTGAGGGTGCTTTCACACAAGTAGGTCTGTAGGTATTATAGGCAGGATTTTCTTAAAAACAATGTATAGACTCAAAAAAAAGTCATCTCTCTCATTCATATTTGATGACTCACTAGATTGTGTGGTGTTGTTTTTCTGCAGAGATACTGCCCTCTGCCTTTATTTCTCAACCTCTAGTTGCCAAAATTTCATACTAACTTAACTTACTGTTTTGATCCACGACCTTTAATATTTTGCACAATTAGCTCATAGAAAAACAATTTGTGTAAGATGTAGTTCCTATACCTGTTATTTCAACGTGTTAGCCACATATTAAGTCAACATTAAAGTGAATATAAGTGTGGCTCATATTCAGGAGGAGCAGACAGCCAAAATAAAAGGGGCATTAATTACATTTTAACCAAAACAACTGGACCAGGACATCCTTACTTAATAAAGCTAAAGTAATGATTGATTAGTGTGGGCATTTTAACTACAAAACTACAGAAATACTCAATACACTCACACTTTCAAGTGATGTGGCAGGGTTACATTCCTGTTATCCTTATAAAGAATCACTGGCTTAATACACGTATTAGCTGCAGAGAGCTTTTAAAAAAATAGTCAAGTCTTTGGCCAGCAAAGATGCAATTCAAAGACTTAGACTAACATATGGCCTACTACTAATGACATATACAAGGATACAAGGATACAAGGAAGTTTACCAATAAGCCAATAAACTTAACCAGTAAATGTCAACAGCGATTAGTCATTGAACACAAGTTAAAAGTGAAAATATTCTAGCTGAATTTTTTCAACAATGACCTAAAAATGTTCTTACTGTCACAGCCTAGCTGTTTTGTCAAGCTGATGTCAGAACACAGTCAGTCACCAGGGCAACTATGTTTTGTATTCATACTAACTACTTTTACGCTCATCCACAGCCAATTACCTGCATTGTATTTGGTTGTTAAGGAGAACAGTGCTTCAGAACTAGCACACTGCAGTGACAAAATAAAATTAGATTTTGATCAGCTTTATTTTAAACTGAACTACTTCTAAAAAGCGTATTGGCTCAGTAATCTGGCAATGTAATGAGTGGTGAAATATCAGTAGTTCAGTAATCAATATTTTCATTACTTACAATGGCAGTTGCTCCACAATTATTCAAAACAAGACAAGCAGCCCATATTAGGAAAGACAAAAAAAGATACAGATCTGGGAGAACTGCACACATGTCTCGCTGTGGAAAAAAAAAACACATAATGAAACTCCATACAAATTAACACATTTATCTTTGAAATGAATGACAACAAAGACCTGCCATTTTGCTAGCAACAAAGAAGTTACAAGTTAGATCGCAAGTTATCACGTTCCCTACATCAGAAATGCCAATGATTAGGCCTGCCACAATAACAAATTTTGTTTTCTGCCACTGTTAAAATGAAATGGAGCTGGCACTGAAGCACACCTGTTACGCACATGCATGTGTGCACATGTGTGCACAAAGGTTGTGTGTGTGTGACCAATGCTCCTACTGTGACAAGTTTATGTGTGTGTATTGCCTTGCCCCCCACAGGAAGCAGGTTAATTGAGACAAGAGGAGCTACGGTAAGATTACAATGCAGCGTAAAACTGACTTAATGGCATGCCCAACTTGAGCTAAGGTTGGGTAGAGGCATGATTTATAGATATGGTTGGCTTCTACCAATGCTAGCTAACTAGCATGGAGGACGATAACCATAAGGTAGCACAACAGCCTCTCACAGTATGCATGTAGGCCTATATACAACTAAAATTGCGTAAATGTGCCACAGTAGAAGCAGTAGTGACAAAATCAACTTTTGAAAGAAGTCACATGTTGATCAATACCATTACAGTTGTTGACCTACACTGTTGATATGAAAAATTCTGAATGTATTAAACTGCATTTCGAATTCAAAGATGGTCTTAATTTCGTACTGGTGTTCCTTAACTAGAAGCACCAGTGCTTCCAGTGAAAAAAGTTAGTCTGGAGCACTGGTAGTAGGAGTACCTCTTGGCATCGACCTTGATAGCGACACAACTGTTTTGCACTTCCTCTGAAACTCTGTCATCCTCCCAACTGGATATCAGTTGAGTTGACTGTTCATCTCTTCCTAAAAAACAGAGAAAGTAACAATGTTGAGTCAAGAAGTGAAGCAGATCGCTGTTAATATGTTAAACAATCTTGTCATAGTTTCTTGGACACTATAATAAAATAGATATACTTAACAAGATAATCCCTTGCTCGTTTCGTTTTCGTTTCCATTCGCAGGGATAGCGTAATGTTCATTTTGCAACCATTTCAAGTGTGAACGCCCCTATCCAGTAAGTAGGGTAATTTTCTGCTTGGACCTCAAAAATCATACTCTTATATTTGAGTGACCGTTAATATTGAGAAATCGACAAGATGATTCCTCATTCACTTGGCTTGGCTGCCAAATCCGTCCTCTTCTGGCGGAACGTCAATCTGTTTAGGCCATAATAGACACTAAGTCTTGTTAAACGTCAACTACATATAACGCTAACGTTACTACGATCTCTTCACATTAACGCTTAATAAAACTGATAGCTAGAAAATTATTTCCATCAGATTTAAACTGAGTTAACGTTATTGGGTCTAGGTCTACTTTCTTTCGATGGTTCTCTTATTTCAAACATGCGTGAATTAGCTTGCTAGCTTGCTAATGCCTCGGTACTGCTAGCTAGCTAGCGCTACTGCTTGGTTATCGTTTGCTAACGTTGCCTATGCAGGCACCGATGATAGTTGATAGCTTGATAGTAGTCGACAGTTACACGTACCTATAATGACAACGACAAAGACACAACTCCGTTGTTTAGCCATATTAATGGCATCGGGAATTGAACCCTCAAACCAATGCATCTTCACCAGCTGTGTATACTGTCACCAATTTGATGTCACTGTTAAACCAGGTAGCTAAGTTACATTTGTTAAGTAAACCAGCCTATCACACGCTACTTCCGAGCCTTGACAGAGGTCTACGTAGTTGTTGTTCTCCTTCTCCTTCTTCTTCTTCTGCTTCTTCTTCTTCATCATCATCATCATCACTATCGTCCCTCTTCTTCTTCGGTATAGTTTACTGGCGGTTGGCAACCAGCGTAAATGTGTATTATCGCCCCCCACTAGAGTGAGTGGAGCAGGAGAACAACAGTTAAAAAAAAAACTTTCCAGAAATTAAAATCCTTTGTGTTTGCCCGGTTTCTCTTAAGAACACCAACAGCTGGCTATACATATGTGGCGATGTTTTTCCAAGAATGTTCTCCAGAGTGACTTTGATCTTTGCTAGTTTAAGTGCTTTTCTAAATCTCCTTCTCTCCTTCACATATGCACTCTATTAAAATATACATAAAAGACAGTCTCTGTTTGACCATGGTGTGCGCAACCCTACTGGATGTTTGCCAATCATATGCAATGTTTTACCTAGACCAGTGTGTCTTATTCTTTACCAAGTAATAACTGTTTCCTCCCTTCAGCTCCTGTTGACTTCTTCCAACATCAGCCCGCTTTTTAAAATTGTACTGATGTCTATCAGTGACCTAAATGTCCCAGAACTCATGCCATGTTTCCTAAATTTGATTTTTTTTAATTATACATTTAGCCTCTGTTTTACTTAATGAAATGTTCAACTGGGTTATCTGCCTGTTTTGCCAATATTTCCATACCCTTATTTCCTTCCACACCAATACGCGCAGTAACCCAAATGAGGCTGACAGTTATGCCTTTTAGATCGAGGATATAAATAATATTGAATAAGTTCTTGAGATTATCCTGTCTTGAAGATTTTCCAATCCTGATACTGGTAAGTGCTGCTAAACTATCTGCCACAATCACAGTGTTCAGATGTCCATTTTTTTCAATCCATTGAAGACCTAGCTTAATGGCTACCAGTTCAACTGTAAATATAGAGAGAATATCCGTTGTTCTCTTTCTGATGGCAATATTGTACTTGGAGATATGAACTGCAGCACCCGTGTTCCAATTTCTTCTTAAAAGGAAATCCAACACCCAGTTATAAAGCCTACCCCCTTTACCCAACATTTCTAATAAGAACACCTTCTCACCAGGACATATTATATTATATTATCTTAATATTAAAAAAGGCAACAATGACTATTTCCTTATTTGTCTGAGCCTGGTGGGATTTTACCAGTTACCCATACCAAACTAAACTACTTCAACACAACTAACAGCAAACTGTCATTCAAATGTGCTAGCATGTTAAAGCAGATGTGATCTTTCCCAGATGAGGATTGTCGAACACTTACAATGGCTCTCTGTAATTCAAACCAACTAAAAAGGATTTCTGAGCTATTCCTGTTGCTGCTGTCTGTATCATTATATTTGGTTTTAGTGCTAGTATTATCCCTATGTTGCATGGCTGTATCTGACAAATATTCTGCACTGTGATTCTGAACCAGGGGTTCTGAGCCAAATCTTCTGTTTTTTTTCAATATTATTTGGTGCTACTGTGTTGTCAGACTGCAATACTGGCACTTCATGATACAACTGCAATATTTCCTCCAGTTTAACCTCTTTAAAACCACATTATATAGGAATTTGTTCCTGTGAGATTTGGCGCCCCCCCCCCCAACATTACATGTATTTTTCCTCATGTTTCAAAGTTTGAACAAGTCCTGCACACAATTCAGAACAGCAACAGTATTATGGTAAACGCAGCTCAGCATGCCAAGCTAACAAAAAATAAATTAGAGAGACACCCAGTTATAATGTGATAGTAGTTAAACCTCCATCAAAACAGGCATATTTGGCTTCAAAAACTATCAAGCAGACAGTGTTTCTGACACATCCAATCATCCAGTAACAGCCACAGCACACAACACATAACTAAGCAGGCAACTACTTACTGTTCAGCAGCAATAAGTCAAGTTTTGTTTCTATCTGTAGCCTTTTATTTAGGCATAGCTGTCAACAACAACTACATGCCAGTCCGAGAAAACTCCAGCTGGCATTGCTGGCAAGAGGAAGGCAACACTGCTGCTGCTGCTTTAGGCTGAGCAGTTGTGAGACATCAGAGGGAAAAATAGAGGGCATTTTTTGCATTCCGTAACTATTACTAACACTAACACTAAACTAACACTTGTCACAGCCATCTTTTTAATGATTGCATGCTATAGGTTCTGCCATTTGTCTTGCCTTCACTGTATGTCAAGAAGATTTGGTGTGAATGGTAAGGACATAGAGAGAGATGTCTCTACTATGTTGATCAGGATCACTCAATGACATCATTGTAAGCAAATATCTCATAGGCCACACCCACTTGCATCAATAAATATGTCACTTCAGATTTTGGCCCACCCCGAGAGCATACAGACCAAACTTTAAAAAAATCTGTCAAGTGCATTTTGAGAAACACATTTCTTGCATTTTAACGCCCCCTTTTGCTGATATTTAAAATGCTTTAGCAGACCTCTTCTGGAATTCCCTCTGAACCAGTCTGTCAAGTTTCATGGTGATTGATATGACAGTCAATGAGTTATGGCCAATAAATTGCCAAGCCCCACCTTTGTGCATTGTAATGAATTTTCTAAGTTCTGCCACTCACAAAATTTGGTGTGTATGTTCAGGACATTAAGAGAGATGTCTCTGTTAAGTTTTAATTATAGCGCCACCACATAGTCAATTGGGCTCATGTTTCTTCAGAGCCTGATGAAAACACTTTATTACATTATTGTACCAAATTTCATGTATCTAGCTCATTCCAGGTCACGTGGGTTTGAGCAAGTGCCACAGAAAAATAATAATAAAAACTAAAAATAAAGCAAGTGAATCTTAGAAATCTTCAAGGTTTGAACCCTTAATAAGAGAGAAACAAACAGTACAATAACAATCAGGTTTTTGCCTTTCAAAGGAGTCCTGATCAGTCCCTAATTGAATCTGCAAGCAGTCTTGGACGGGACCTCGCACTCCAGCCCACTGGGTAGGATTAACCTGTTGTCAAAAGTTGAATTTTGATGGTTTGAAGGGTAATTTTTAAAAAATAAGAGCTTTAATTTTGAAAGTGTTATGGGCCTCTATTTTGGAAGTCAAAGCCATGACCCATGCAGGAGGGGAGAAATGTAAAGTAAAAATCTGGGAAAACCATCTCACAGCTCCTGCAACTTTGGCCAAATATTACTAAATCTTACTAATTATACCTGGGTAGGAAATTTCATTATCTTTCCATCTGTTTAGAATTGAAAACAGTCACACTTGTGCTTTAGACTGTAAGGGCTTAAGTTCAAGTTCATGAATTTCTCCCATTAGCCGCCCATTGTAACTGATGCTTAAAATTCCTGGGAAAAAGCAGATGGCACTAAATTGTGTCTCTCACTCTAACGGCCATGTTTTAGAAGTAATCCACACAAAATGTATATTTGTTTCACAAGTCCTTGCGCTGCTGTTCATGCAGACATTTTGTTAATGCTACTCACAGTTTACCCAGAATCGTAATTATTTCAAGGTGTGTATTCAGGGTGATTTCTCAGATTCCAGCCAGTTCTAGAAACACCATCTCATAGATATCATTAGACTGTGATTGGATGTCCTGGTGGCCTGACTACATCTCATCGTGCAAACTGCCTGTTAGGGTGTGCCTTTCTCCCACTTTTTTAAACAGTCTCTAGAGCAGTGCTTCTCAAATAGTGGGGCGCACCCCCAGGTGAAATGCCAGGCACCGGGGAACATGCACGGCGAAACTACCGTTTGCTTTTTCATTGCTGTACCAGAATAAAGTGTAATTGCATATCTGCTACAGTAGGTGGCAGTGGCGCTTTCACACTGCTGTGTCTTGGGTGATCACTGTTTAACACGACATTCTCTGCTGTTGCTGCTCTGAAGACAAAGTACAGATCTCAGCTAAACATTGAGCAGGAGCTGAGAGTTGCAGTATCATGCTTCAAACCCCGTTTCGAAAAGTTGTGTAGTGCAAAACGTGCTCATTGTAGCCATTAATCCTGATTTCATCATTTGATTAACACAAAATCAGAACAATTTGCTTTATTCATTTTTATTTTGTAGGTTAAAGTGTTTTTATGTTGTGCTCCTGAGGTTATGGTGCTGATCACTTCTATTTATTATTATTTATCAATTTTATTTAAGTTTATTTTTCAGTATCAAACAGCTCAATTAGTTGGTTGAAAAATGTTTATAGTTTAGAAAATAATTTAATTTTGTTGAATTTAGGGCAAATTGATGCACTTTAAATCTTTTCTGGTTCAGACTAAAAAAAAAGGTTAATAAAGTTATTCTTAGTTGTAAGTGGATCTATATTTCTTTCTCTCTTTTTTTTGGTTTTCCTTAATGTTAATCATGTACGGTGAAGTTACAGCTTACTTCCTGTTTCATGGCGAAACCTCAAGATTTGACACCTCACCACGCCCACAGAGTGTAAAATCTGTGACCTTTGTCTGAAACCTTTTTATCCTCAAAGCCTTGTCTACAAACTGAGCAAGTTTCAAAGGGATAGGATAAATCGCCTAGGACAAGTTGAACAAAGTACAACCCCTGGGAATGGGCAAAAAAATGGCCAAAAATTGACTTGTAATTCAAAATGCCGGACTTCCTGTAGGTTGCAGAGGGATGCTCCAAGAGACTTTTTTGTAGGTCTGGAAAGGATACATCAGTACCAAATTTGGTGCGGCTCGGACAAAGAGAAGGGGGGGGGCTTTGGTGTTGAAAATTGTTAGGGGGCGCTATTGAGCCAATTTGCCATGCCCTTGTATGAAACCTATTCTACATCGCAATTTTTGCAGTGCTGGACGTGTGCCAAATTTCATGAGTTTTCACGCATGCCAAGCACCTGAAAAATGCGTTTAAGTGCTAAAAGAATAATAATAATCACACTAAAAGCAATAGGGTCCTACGCACCAATTACGGTGCTCAGGCCCTAATAATCAAAGGAGAAACAATAGGGTCCTACACACCTTGAGTGCTCAGGCCCTAATAAACACACAAAAAGGAATAGGATCCTCGCACTGCTTACAGTGCTCGAACCCTAATAATAACAATCAAAGGAAAAGCAATGGGGTCCTCACACCGCTTATGGTGCTCGGGCCCTAACAATTAAAGTTGCAAGCAGCATTGAACAGGCCCTTGCACCCTGCCACCTGTCTGAGCCGGCAGCAACTCACCCCAGACACGTTCCGCCACTGCCACTTAATCCACACTGTGACCCAAGCGCAGTATGTGCCTTCTTTCTCTCATGCAGGCAGACTAGAACATAAATACACTCACTGCTTGACAGTGGAAATGAGGCAGTGAATCAAGTTCATTCATGTGCTAAATCAAAGTGTCCTCTATTTAAGAATGACCTGACATAGATTCAAAATGTCAACTTATAAAAGAAAAAAACATTGTTCCCTCATGTATTTCTTAGCACAAACGTTGCCATCTTCCACCACTGTAACCTGTGATGTCTGCCTGTCATCCCTCCTTACTGTGCCTGCACACAGCGAGCAGGATGCTGCCCTCAGCAGCTTTTTCTTACATTCAATCCGATGAAGAAATCAATCAAAGCCACACCTGTTTGAGCTTCAACTGGGCCAACATAGTTTTAGCTACAGACTTCATTCAAATTTTAAATGAGTCACAAGACTTTGATCTTTAAATCTTGTTTTTACATGTTTTTGCTATCTTGTACTGTTTTTGAGGCATTACAGTTTTAGTTTTAGAGTTTTTTCTGCTCCCTCTTAGGTTTTAAAATGTGTATGTGTGTGTGGCAGCCTGCTCTGCAAGTCAGAGTTAGTCACGTGACCAGTAGAGTGCAGAGACAGAGAAGAAAGGAGGAAAACATTTAGAAAATCTCCTGAAAGGTACCACAAACTGGATCGAATTTTACACAAAATATCATATTCTAGAAGGTTTTTTTCATTCTCTTTCCATTGGCATAGGTTTGAAGGACATCAGACTTGTACTTTAGACTGTAGGGGCCTCAGTTAGACACCTGTATGTTTTGTTCCCATTTGTTCCCATTGACTTGAATGGGAGGGCACAGCCAAACTTTGACTGAAAATATCTGACTTCCTATTTGACTTACCTCATGACACCAAGAGACTTTTTTGTAGGTCTTGACCCTCTGAATAAGCTACCAAAATTTGATGATTCTATGTCAAAGAAGCTGTGGGGGCTGCTCCAATGATTTTCTAGAGAGCGCTATTAAGCTAATTTGCAACGCCTCTCACCACTTACGGTGCTCGGGCCCTGATAATTATAATCACATGAAAAGCAATAGGGTCCTACACACTGCTTACGGTGCTCGGGCCCTAATAATAATAATAATAATAATAATAATAATAATAATAATAATAATAAAAATAAAAATAATAATCACACGAAAAGCAATAGGGTCCTCGCACTGCTTACGGTGCTCGGGCCCTAATAATAATTAAAGCTGCAAGCAGCATTGAACGGGCCCTCACACCCCGGCGCCCGTCGGAGCCAGCAGCAACCCGCTCCAGACACGCTCAACCACTGTTGCTCAGTCCACAGTGTGACCCTAGCGCAGTATGTGCCTTCTTTCTCTCATGCAGGCAGACCAGCACATAGCTGCACT
>JAPZDV010000005.1:70183-84758 GCA_029814665.1 Acanthurus lineatus
CTGGTCAAAACAAAAGTAATTTGTATTTATTGTAAATGTGAACTAAGTTACCACCGGAGCACGTCCAGTCTTAAATATCACATGATGGCCAAGGAATCATTATTGTCCTCTCGAATTTTTCCTAGAGTGTAAGAAACACGATAAATATCTTGTTAAGTTACATATAGAGCAGGGTAAAAAATTTTCAATTCATTTGCGATTAATCGCGTGTTAACTCAGGACACTAATGTGATTAATCGCGATTAAAAATTTTCATTGACCGACAGCCCTAATATATATATATATATATATCATCCTGGGACCCAGCCCATTAACTTGTGTCCTCTGTATTGGTCATTTGCTCGCAAATGGCCAACACCAACCTTTAATAATCTGAGCTGCCCTATGGATAACTGCTGTATTGTAAAGAGAACATCCTGGGCTTTTCTCTATATGTTGTGATAGGTTGGTATGCTTCACTTGCTTTACATTCTAATGGATGGCAGAGCAGCATGCACATTTCATGGAATAAGGAGAGCTGAGAGAAATATTGTTTATCCATTGTTTTTCACTATGATTATTCTTTTTATTTTTGTTTATTAACATGTCAGCAGAGAGAAACAGACATAGATACAGACACAGAGACAGACAGGAAGAAACTATGGGCGAGGAGCAGCATATTTGTTTTATTTTTTTCCAAGATAATACATTTATTTCCAGCAATTAGTCACTATTGATATTAAAAGAACAACTAGTGTTGCTGGAGCTTTTCCACCTCTTCAAGACTTCCTTCATTCACCATGCACCTTTGTGGTTGGTAAAGTTGTCCAGAAAACCACTCTGCATCTACAGTGCTTCGCTTTTCTGAGACGCACTCACCATGGAAGAACAAAACCACACCAATAAGGTACCAGTGTTGCTGGAGCTTTTTATCCTCCTCTATTTAAGTATCTGACTAAGCTAAGAGCTCTAAAGCTCATTGTAAGACCCAAGCTCAATAAAAGTTAATACTATTAAAAAAACAGCAAATAACAATGGACAGTATTTTTAACAAACAGAACAGCTGGCTATCCAGCCCTGTTAAATAGCAAAAAGGCTGTGTTATGGATGGACTATGGTGCCAGTTATATGCAGCAAAATAGGAACAGGTAAATGAAGTTCAAAGGCTCTCTTGAGATTGTTGATAACCTGGATGTAATGGAGGAGACAAAGAAGGTGGACTTTTAAGAGTCAGGCCATTACTTCAGTATGTTAGGCAAGGCTATCTCAGCCTTTCAAAGTCAGAGATCTGCATTGATAAGCAAATCCTCCCTTTCACTGGCTGCTGTCCAGTCAGGCAGTATGTCTCAAGCAAGCCTGCTGGCCTAAAGTTATTTGTCCTTGCTTCCCCAAAGGCCTGACCTTGGTTTTTCAAATGGTACCAAGGGAATAATACAAAAGGTTGGGTGTTGGAGCAAGAGTTCTGCGCATGGTTAAATCTGTTCCTACAGGAAGTCACATGTTCTTTGACCAGTACTTTGCAACAATTGATCTCATTAATGAATTGCTGGCAAACGGCCTTCCAGCAATTGAAACTAAACTAAGAAGTGAGTCCCAAGCAGCTGCCAAGAGACAAACAACTGCAAAAAGAGGAGAGAGCTGCATCAGTATCAGTGATCAGAGAGTCCTGAGCAAGCAATCACAAAATGGTCCTAAATGTCCTCTTGGCCAGGTGACTCTTGAGAAGAGATTTTAATGAGTCTTTTACCTAGTTTATTGAATAACTGTAACAATTATATACCCACATTATGTAATATAGTGTTTTTGTTTTCTATAGAACAACAGCTAATGCTAGATAGAAGAATTAGTTGAAGCAGAGAGTGGAGAGAAAGCCTCTTGTTGTGTGTTAAATGCACTGTAGCATGGGTTGTAGATGCATCTGTCTCTTCATTACAACTGTATCTTCCAAAACCAATAACATCCAAACTTAATAACCCATGAAAAAAACATAAGGATAATATGCTGTGAAAACTAACTAATCAGACTAGATATTTTTTAGACTAAACTAGACTCAAGGTTTCTATTGATATCAAATTGAGGCACTAATTATGCCGTATCAGACAATTTTTTCAAGAAAGCTACGCTGCCGTTAAATAGTAAACACTACATACATCACTTCTTGTAATTGTGCCATTATGCTAAATAAATGATAAATAACAATAAATGAATGTTATCCAGAATACAATCCAGTTCTGCCGAATTTAGAATACAAAAACCCACAGTGCACAGTTAAAGTTTTCTGTGTAGTGTAATTGCAGGTCACAGTAGCCTAAAGCAGTTGAGTGTGCTACGGACACTGCATTACAGCAGCTCTTAGTCTTACAGCATCCTGACGTTATTGTTCCATCCTAAACTTCATCATATTACTGGGGACAATCCCAACTAATGACTCACCTGGCTAACAAATCCTGTATATTATTCAAAGTACAGAACACTTCCTAAAAAGACAGTATTTTCTGCATGAGGAGAAGGGTTTTGCTGAGAATAACTGTGAGTTTACACAAATCAAGCACTGTTTCTGTTTTACAAGTATTTAGCATCAGTTAAGTATATCATAATGATCAGCCCCTACCCAGGGCTTTGTACATATAAGAAAGAAAAGAAATTTTAATATAATACTTAGCACAGCTTGAGTGGTTAATTAAATTTGCAAAATCAGTATACTGTATAAAGACTGCACACTACCTTACACTAATAGCACGCTAGCACACTAGTAACTTGGGCAACAGACACTCCTGGGGACTTAATATCCCTCTGGTCTCCACAGCTCCTCTGGTCCCATTTGACCTTGATGACTACATAATAGCTACTGCCTGCAATCTCAGCAGAATCAACAGATTCGACTACAGACTAAAGCCTACAACAGCTTCGGGCAGATCAAAGAAGGGAGGGAGAGTTATGCTTTGAAACAGAAGAAGATGCAGATAGAAATGCATGACAATTTCATTGGACATACTGAGGACATAACACCCAACCAAGACTAAACCCAATCTAAAAACAGAAAAGAATCATTTCCATTTTTCTCCACATGACTTGGAAAAAATGCTAAATTACTACATCAAAGATGAATGACAAGATTATAACTTACTGTCAGGAGTTCCTTCTGGAAGGATTTCCGCTCTTTGCTCTCTGCACTGTTGCAGTCCTCCTTTAGCTTTTCCAGCACTGATGCAACCCTCTCAGATTCACTGTCCAACTCTGCTCTACAGAAATGGGTCAAGGGCAAGTTAACATACCCCAAGGCATCTGCAAATGCTCTCCAGTTGCCGACATTTTCCATTAGTATAGTTCTTACAGAGGCATATATGTACGTGAGAAATTTGCAGGGCTTCAGTATCTGCTCCAGTAATAGGGAAGTTGTAAGGTCAGGCCCACTGAAGTGAATGGGCTTAAGTTTGCCAAGCACTAGCACATTCTTGGCATGAAGGAATCCCATTTTACCCTGATGATATCCAATGTACCATTCCTTTGTCCACAACTGGCCCTTCAGTTTGACCTTTTCCTCACTCAAAAGAGCTACAAAGTCTCCTTTTTTGTACTCAAGCAAGTACTGATTTTTTGTTTGTCGGATGACAGTTTTGATTAGTTTCCCAAATTTAAGGCTATTTATTCTCCTATCCTGAAAAACAGGGTACTTTGTGGCAATGGCAAGAGGCGACAAGACTATCTTGCCCACTTCCTTCTTCTTCAAAAAGCGCCTTTGCACCGACGTCTTGGGGCCTGCTTTGGGTGGTGGTGTTGGTGTCTGGACACAAAACTGAGACAGCATACAATCCTGGTCATCTTTAACCTGGATTCTTAAGGTGAAATCGGAAATATCTTCCATGTTGCGTGAGGTAATGACATAGACAAGCCTGCTGATTTTGCCTAGTTTAACCTGGAAGCCCCGGACCACTCTGGCTTGGTCACTTGCCTTTACCTCAAAATTGGCCATATTGGAGTAAACTCCTACACTGAGATCCTGGGGTTTGGACAGGGCAAACTGGTGTTTACCCCAGAGCTGCAGCAGCACTGATGGTGCAGACTGCATCTGCTTCTCTACCTCATTTACAAGTAAGGTCTTTGGTGCACAATCATGGCCAAACATAGCCACAACCGTCTTAAAAGTTGGGTGAATATGTTTGGGACCATATACCCCTAGGGTAATCTTCTTAACCACATGCTCCCACACTGTTGAGTTCAAAGGTATGGCCTGCAACTGAGCCACGACACACACGTACATGCATGGTTCCAGGTTATTGAGGCACACCTGGACTGTGTCTCCATACATGTACACCTGAGGAATAGGAGTGTAAGGTCCGTCTTTACAATCACTCCTCATACAGAAGACCTGTGTTGTCTGCCTGCTCTCCATTTTCACAACAACAGACACTTTCATCTCCAGGGTAATCGTTGTTTTTGTCTCCATGTTACTGAGTTTAATCTCCACCACAGGGCTTACAGTGGTGCAGCAGTCATTATTCAGTTCTAGCGGTGGATCAAGCAGAGCTTTGATTGAAATCTGCTGAGTCTCCCCAGGAATAACATGGCCTTCAGGTAGATAGATGCTGATGCTGGTGTCTGGGAGTTGGACAGCTCCCCCTGAGCTATCCAACTGACAGACAATACTAGTCTCCACAGGTTGTGTCTGTCCCCAGCCTGGGTTCTGACCCAGGGAGTTCAAGTCGTGACAGGACCTGGCTAGTTTGCGATGGGTGAGCCACGCTGTCCGAAAGTCTTCCCTGCTTTGAAATTGCTCTGGCACAGGTGCTTTGAGCCCTCCAAAGTAACTGGTGGAGGTCACTGGAGCATCAGACTGAGCCTGCAGGATGGACAGTTCGGATAGACTGTAGGACCTTTTGCTTCTAAAATATGGATTGTCCCTGCGGAATGTTTGCTCCATCCCTACAGATGAACTAAGAAGATTTAAGTCAAACATGCCACTGTCCAAACCAATGATGTCAGTGGTGCTGCTTGTGGAGTTGGGCACTGATGGATTAAGTGAATCAAACAAAAGGAGGTCAACTGCTTTCTCATTACTGTTCCTATCAAGTGTGCACTGACCCCTGTTTAGGAAAGGATTTGTAGGGGTTTGGGTTATTGCAAAAGGATTTCTGTTTTGGAAAGTGTGTGATTTTACAATCACCCCTGCCCACTCTCCTAGAAGGTCCATTTCTTTGGCTGGTTCCTCATTAGAGTCACCTACAGTATCAATCATCCCGCTGTCACTGAACGAGGAGTCTCTATAGTTGATGGGTTGCACATAAGCTGCTGGGATATAACCCATTTCTGTGTTGTTGTGAGCATACCACCATTCTCCTCCTGAAGAGTCCAGAACATACAAGCGGTCTCCTTTTGAGAACTTAAGAGTGGTAAAGCTGGATGGGCAGTAGTCCTTAATGGCGACAACCTCTCTTGCAGCACTGAATGAGGCAGTCGCATCCAATCGTAAGGCACTGGGAGAAGGTACTGGGAAAAAAATCAAGACCATGTCAGACATAGGTTAATGATACTGCACTGCATTAGATAGCATCTTTCAAATTTTCTGATGGCATAAAAATAGGCATACAGGTATTACTTTCTTCACGTTAAGAGCAATTTTTAGTATGAGCAACTAACCTTTGACATCAGTCAGACTGGCTTCTGACACTCCTTCACTGAGATCGATCAGTGTCCCCTCTGACTTGCAGCGTGGGAGAGAAGTGATGTTAGTGGTGGTGGTTGCTCTGATCCGGTGGGCAGCCATAATTGGACCTTTCTCTGTGTGCAAACTGGTTCTTTCCGCCTATTTAGGGCTTCCTTTTGCTGATGGCCAAGTTAAATGTCAACAGCCTTCCATGATCTCTAAGTTTAGAAAATATTGGATAAAAAAACATAAATATTGACATAAAAAATACAGTAGAATTGTTTTGAAAAGCTACCTTTGAGTCTTTCCTTGCTTGTAATTTAGAACTTAAGACATGTAGTGTACTTTCATAAAGATCAAACCCAAACATCCAGTGCCCATCTCTTGTGAAATGATGAAGTGAAATTTTTTTTTACCAACTTTTGATTTGAAGTGCGCATCTGTTTTTTGCTTATAAGCTTTCAGCATGCTAGAAAACAACATAAACTAAGCAGAATAAATACGTGTGATTAAGTCTTCTTCATGACTTTGATCACACAATTTTCTATTAGGAGTTTGGATCTTGAAGTACCAAATTAAAATAATATAGACAAATAAATTTAAACACAATACCAAATCATTTCACTGTCTAACTCATAAATGCATTTGTCTATTAAATGTTCATGGATATCAGATTCTTAATTTATACAAATTTAGGCATTAAATATATAACAGTGTGGTGATTAAAGGAGTTATACTGCAAGGTTATATTAAAACAATAGGTAATTTTTACTGCAAAATATGATTAAGTGAAAGGTAAGTTTATTAATTTTAAAACAAATTCATTTTTGAATAACTGTGATGGAGCAATTTATCATGTTGAAATATATTTAGACCTACTTTAATTTTCAACTATGTAGAAAAACTAGCACAGCTGATGACTACTTACTGTTAGTTTTAAATTGATACAACTGTAAAATAGTGATAAATTTCATTTCCATCTATTAAATGATAAGACTTGTGATGTGAAGTTATACGTTTCTTACTGTCAACAAATCCCTTGAAAATACCAAAACTAAAAGGGTTTTTGTTTGTTTGATATCAATATCAATCAAAAATTTCTTTCATACCCTGATTGATTCTCACAACACCAAGCCCTTCCATCTTAAGACACGAACCCTTTAATTTGCAAATATATTGGTTCATTTAAAAAATAAAAGGCTCAGCAATTATTTTAAACAGCTCAGTATAGTTTTCAGTAAAATTCACTCATATAAGAAAAAAGTGCATTTGTTAGCGACTATTTTAAACAGTATTAAGTGCTTGAGTGATTGATTAAGGTGGTTTATGCCTAATTGCCTAAAAATACACTTCAGCCTGTGTGTTCATGGTAACAATAACAACAATAATTAATTTTGTTTATGTCACACTTTTCAACAACAGATGTCACAAAGTGCTTAACAAACAAAAAAGAGAACAAAAATAGAGAGCTCATACATTAAAAACAAAGAGCAAGTAAAAATCAAGGTTAATAGTAGGAATACTATTGTCTTTGGGAGACACAGCCCTGGGGCCAGTGGTGGATGATTTTATTCATTGGTGTGATGACTCATTTTTAAACTTAAATGTGACAAAAACCAAGGACATGTGAATAGATTTTAGAAGGAAATCAAACCCATCACTTTTAACTGTGATTAAGGGGGAGACAGTGGTGCTCGTCACCAGTTTTAAGTACCTTGGTGTCATCGTAGACAGTAAGCTATCTTTTAATTAAAACACTGATGTGTGCAAAAAATCACAGCAGCGACTGCACTCCCTGCGGATGCTCAACCAGTTGTGCAGGAAAATAATGGCAATGTTTTACCACTCCATGGTTGAATCTGTCCTGACCTTTGCCATCATCACCTGGTTCGGCAGCCTCTCATTAGCAGATTAAAAAAAGGTTAGAACACATTGTCAGAGTCCTGAGTAAACTTATAGGTGTCACATTATCCGACCTGTCAACAACCTTTTGTATGAGGGTAAACCCAGAACATCATACAGTGTCCTGATCATCCTCTCCACACTGAGTTTGAGCTCCTAGCCTCAGGCAGGAGATTTAGAGTGCCAAAGGCTAAATCTAATAGGATGAAAAATTCATTCATAACTCAAGCCATCACACAACTAAATTTGAATTTTAAAAAGGGAATAGTTGTGATGTGCAGTGATGGTCCTGCCTTCAGTTGTCCTTCGTGGTTTGTTGTTGCGTGTCCTTGTCAGTGTTCCTGAATCTATGCGATTGTGTTCCCATGTTTCTGTGTTTTTTACCAGCCTGCAAAGCAAATTTCCCTCAGGGAACAATAAAAGTTAAGTTAAATCCCTTTTTGTTTGCGCCGACTGTAAGATAGCAATATGCCTGTGCCACTGGCGCACAGTGGAACCAGTCTTTGAAGGGGACGAGAGCGGATTCCCCGATTGGTTCATGCATTTGTGGCCAGAGAAACACACGGCAGAAAGTGATAGGGCCCCTTGTGCATTTGACCTCAATGCGCCTGATGTAAGATAGCAAATGTGCCAAGCCAAGTCTCCATTCCGCCTTCATTCTCAGAACTCCCGCCCCTTGGCACATAGACCCGGCGCAAGTGGAGTTGCTATCGTACACTTGTGGCAAAAATGACGTTTGTGCCGGGTGTACGATAGCAATTACACCTGCACCACTGACGCACCACGTTTGCGCCGGGTGTATGATAGGGTCCTAAGGCTCTCATGAATGCAAATCCCTTTTCATGAGCATTATCAGCTTGCCCTCTCTATTCTCTTTTACTAGGGTTCAAACTCAAAAGGGGTCAGAACCTTTCTATGATTCACCCAGTTTACGATCATCTTTATTATTATTATTATGAGGCTTTAAGAGGTTGAAATTCTTATAAGATTTACCTGGTTAATTAGGGGCCAGGCGGCTAGGCTGCCAATCCCTCTTGGCTTTGTCAATATTCTTCCTTCTTTGCCATCTGAGGGAATCCATAACAGAAATCTGGAGTACCATATTTATTGCTGCAAGTGGGCATGGGCTGTAAAATATCTGCTTTTAACTAGGGCTGGGACTTTTTCTTGTTAATTGCGATTAATTAATTACAGAAAAAATAACGCGACAAAAAAATTAAGGCATTTAATCGCAATTTGCACTCCAAACAGGGCGGAACGTTTCTCGTCAAAGTTCCCAGAGTAGCTCAGTCGGTAGGGCGGGCGTCTCATGTGCGGAAGCTTTGTTCTCCACGCAAGTTCGATTCAAGGGGCAAACTCCCCACTTCTGCATTGAACCGCTTGAGCCTACAGCTTCTCTACCATCTCATGAAAACTCTGAAAAGGGTGAATTTTTTTCTAACTCATTTGTTTATTTTATATTTAAGCTTAAAATTTGGCAATTTCTGCATAAATTAGGGCGTGGCCTCGTTGATTGACAGCCTGTTGATGGCTAGTCTGGGGATGTTAGCTGAGTGGGTGTGGTGTCCTTCGACCCTGCCTTAGCCCCACCTCTTTTCCCATTTTTGGTTTTTCGTTGCTTAGGCGGGCTTCTGGTGGAGTCAGGCACAGGCAAATGGCGGCGCCCAGGACAAGATTTCTGAGGCTTCACTTTTGCTCAGGCAGAAACCAATGGGTGATGTCACAGAGGCTTTGTCCAGTGTTTTATACAGTCAAACTTTAACAAAACGACAAAAAAATGTTGCTTCTCGTGTCAAATATTGATACGCGATTATTTGAGATTAATCAATTACAAAGCCTCTAATTAATTAGATTAATTTTTTTAATCGAGTCTCACCACTACTTTTAACTCATGATGCCATCGAGTGATCCTGATGAAACTTGGTAGTGCCATGCCTCTCTATGTACTAAATATACTCACCAAATTTCATTGAAATTGTTGGGATTTGCTACAGATGGAATTTCAGTTATTGACAAGCAGTGTTGGGCAAGTTACTTTAAATTAGTAACTTAGTTACATTACTAGTTACTTCTTTCAAAAGTAACTCAGGTAACTAGTTACCAGGGAAAGTAACTTTATTTTTTTTTACTCTAAATTCCCTGATTAATGCATTGCCTCCCTAACTGGATAGCCAGGGAGACTGCCTTTCCTCTGGCTTGCTTACATGTTAGTCCTATCCCTCCACAAGCGCAATGCACCAACTAGCGACCTGAAGTGTGTAGTAGTGTGAGTGCAAGTGAATGATAAAATGAATGAAAATAAATTAAAAATTATAATGCCTGTTTTCCTCTCATTTATTTTATCCTAATGTTTTAATACATGTTTATTGACAGCCTGTTTATTTTTGTTATGCACTGTGCAACAGGCTTTGTAAAATCAAGCTATCATTGTTTGGCTGGAGTGGCTCCTCCTTTAGTGTCAGCGGACCTAACGTTGACAGCAGCTTCACCTGTGTTACCTTCAGGGTTTTTTTCAACTAGCTTGGTAGATGCGTGTTGTTTCTGAAGATTTTTCATCAGATTAGAATTGCTATTCTTTGATGTGGATAGAGTTTTCGAACCTCCACATAGATTACAGGTCACCACAATATTCCTCTTGACTTTTACCGTCAGAAAGGAAAAATAATGTGCATATTTCCATGAGAGAAATCCCATGCCTGGACTGTTGTCGACTGCCGCCATTGTTGTTTTCATTCATTCACTTGCACATTGCTGCGTCACGTGCGCTTCACGTCCACTGTAGTTCTGAGTTATGCATGTGAAGTAAGGGGTAATGAGCCCATTTAAATCGCAGTAATGATAAAGGCGTTACTGATTTTGACAAAGTAATTAGTTACAGTGCTCATTATCGCAAAAGTAACGTAGTTACTGTAACGCATTACTTAATAATGTGTTTGTCCCAACACTGTTGACAAGTACATGATTACTAACAGTAATAAGTATTAAAATGTAATTATTAATTTTACTTAATAATTTCAGGGCACCACCCTGCGAACAGGGATCAATGATCAAACAATTATCAGTCTCCCAGAGTGGAGGAAAAAGGGAAGGCAGGCAAGATGGCGGACGTGGTACACTTCCAGTGACTGACACGTGATGGCAGCTCCACTTGCCCCACGTGTTCTTTTAAAGCACACACAAGATGGTGCAGAGCAATTGATTTAAACTGTTTGTTCTCTATCTCAGGATCACTGCCTGCCTGTCTGCCTGTCTGCCTGCCCCTCTGCCACGCTCACAGCCAAACCTATTCTACCCAGCTTGCCTCCCTGCCATCTACCCACTCTCCTCTGCCCTCACCTCCTGGATTTACCCCTCCATCCACATTCATCCTCCTGACAATAAACCCCATTTTGCCACCCTATTGGTTTGTGTCTGTGATCTGCGTTTGGGTCCTCCTAAATTAAATTGTAACACATCCTTCTCTATGTCCTCACCAAATTTTGTTGAAAGCTACTGAAGGGGGGGAAATGGCCAAACTTTAAGCATGGGATTATTAAAACTGGGCTTTGTGTTGACAAGTGTGTCAGTGGTTTTCTTAAATATTTGAAAAGTCCCCAATTACTGTAGCTCTGAGCAATCGAGTAGTCACTTCTAACTTGGATTTTGGCTGATTGCTTTAGTTGAAGGCAAAATAGGTTTGAACCCTCCAATTGCCGCCTGTGGCTATGTTACTGTTGTGTTTTTATTTTGTTAGTTTTTTTCTACTTTGCAGATCAGCAAATAATTAGTACCAGAGTCCATCAACTCTGTCATTTATGCTTTTACTGACTAGTATTACCTAATATTGACAAAGGTTCCTTGGGCTAACTTTATACAAGACGAATTAAGGCTGTTGAAAAAACCACAAAAAAAACACACACACACATTGTTTTATTGGATAAGAATTTAACTTTTTTTATTTTTAAGGAAAAAAATCTGTCTCAGTAAGCCATGTTTACACTGCTGAACGTGATCTACAGAGCATAACCATGGCTGTGGTACATAGCCCAATTTTCTTGTCTTTTTGTTTTTTTTTTCAGAATTTATACAGAACGTTTCATGTGTCTTCACTTCCTTGGGTCTCCAGCAGTACAGTTCCAAATGTGAAGGACAAAGGATTAACAGTTTTCTCAACGAGTGCTCAGATTAATAGATCAACTGTCGTAAATAGTCACTGTGCATTCATAACAGTGTAATCATTGGTCTATATAATGTCTGATCAAGAGAGTTGGTCAGATCATATGCACTGAGCTTGAGGTCAGGAGATTAACTTCCATGTAAGTGTTCTTAAGTTAGTGTGTAGTAACTTTAGTAGTAAAGTGTTGTGGCAAAAAATGGCATGAAAAACAGTAAAATATAGGTAGTATCAAATGTAAATTTTCACAACTTTGTGCCCTGTCCTCCTGGCAAAACAAACAAAAATCCTCCAAAAGTCCACATATTCGAAAAACAATAATTATAATCATTATTCGATCAGCCAGTTGGTGCTCAGAACCTAAAGGCTTTTTCCGTGCTCCACCTGAACTTTCATAAAATTCAGAATGCGTTCGTATTTCATTCTGTTATCTGTACTTTAAATTCTTTAAAATGAAAGAAAAAAAGAAAAAACAACACATTTTGTTTTTGTCTCTTTACTTGATTCTAACACTGATATAGGCCATCTTACTGCTCCAGTGTTGCAAGTTAGTTTCAAATTTTAAACTGAGCGTTTAATATAATTTATTATCAATATTTTAACTTCATCTACTTTAGTTTCAGTCAATTTTCAGAGTGTATTGGTGATATAAGTTCAAGTTTAGACTTTCAGCAAAATTTACTTTTTTTGGGGGGGGGGCTTTTCGGCCTTTATTTGATAGGACAGAGGTGGAACGGGGAGATAAATAGAGAGGGGGTAGTGACATGCAGCAAAGGGTAGGGAGCCAGAATCGATCTCACGACCACTGCGCGGAGGACTGAGCCTCCCGTATATGGGCCGCGCACACTACCAAGTGAGCTAAACAGTGGCCCAAAAATTTACATATTTTTTCATATGGATTAAGTTTTACAATAGTTTCAGTGTGTTAAATTTGTAACAAGTTTTTTTACACAATGTTAACCCTGATGGAAAGATGTACACAACAATGTGTACTGTCAAACATAATTTGCTGCCATTGTGTGTAGTCCAACATGCACAGGAAACAGAGTACGGTGTTTTGTTAGAGGGCAGTTTCCACTTTATTCCTTGAGCTTCATTTATCCTGTGTGGAGATGATGTCCTTGTTTTCCATACAGCATAATAACTATCTTTTCTGCCATTGAGTTTTAAGCATCTTCTGGACTTTTAGCGAGCAGATGAGAATAATGTATTACAGGCTGTGCTTTACAGGAAATGTGACAAGCAGGGAGATTCTACATAGATCTTTCTGCTGCTCATCACAAAGGCATTTCCTCCTCAGCCACTTCCTGTTGAGGAGCAGTCATCCTTGAACTCTGAGCAAAGACTTGGCCTGTACTGAGAGATTGTAGAAAGCTAGTATTTCGATCATCAGGATGCTTTTTTCATATAGGTACATACACATAATTCTGGTGATGGCATCTGTCACTTAGATGCAATGCTGGATCCCAAAATTCAGCACTGTATATCACAAAGCCATGTATGTCACTGAATTTCACTGGTATCAATGTATTTTACATATTTTTCTTTTTTAAGGAATATTATCATTAAAAAAAAAAGGTTAATGGCAGATTAGAAGATGGAGAGGAAGAAAAAGAAGAAGAAGGGGAACGAGAAGCAGTATAATGAAAGTGGGTGTAAATACATAAAATAAAAATCTGTAGAAGATGTTAGTTTTGTAGATTTCCTTTGTATATTTTACAGCAATAGCTGAAGTTAGATAGCTAGTGAGAAGTGTTAATGCTTACTATTGTCACTGGTACATCTATGATAAGGAAAGTTTCCTAACAGTAAGCTTCCCAACTGGCTGACTAAATGTTAGCTAAGTCAGCTAAGTTGCTTGTTTTAGTCTTAATTTAATACTCTATTGGTTCATATTGGTTATATGGCTCCTTTACAGCGTGTTTAAGAGACATCTTACACTGTAAATTTGTGCGCCCCCATTCCATCCTTCCACTTCCTATTGCATAAAATTGGTAAATTTTGGCTCTTTTCGTTTCAAGTAATAGTACATTAATTTCTCACTATTCCTCTAAGATGAACTGTGCAATGCAGCCCTTAATTTGTTCACCATGCTGTGAAAAACTGTAATTACCACTGATTGGTTTGTTTTTTTTTTGGTTTTTTTAACATCAGCTGGCTTTGGTAGAGCCCTGCCATCCCCTTATAAGATATGATTTGCTTTCCGGCTCTGACTTTTGTAGAGAGATCTGTCTCCTCACTGGTGACTGTCTTTCGTTATTCAAATCTGGTAATTCAGCCATATGTCAACATTTGTGCCGGGTGTAAAACAGCACTGCCATCTGTGCCACTGATGCACAGCGCAAATGGTTCTTAAAGGTAATGAGAGCAGACTGATTGGTTATTTTGGCCAAAGAAATACCCATGAAACAACTGATGCAGTAATTATGCACAGATGATGTAGAATACGGGGCAGAGCAGGATACCTCTGCTGCTCCTATAACAAGGCATCAAAGGTGAATTTGAACACTTCCCTCGAAAAATTAAAATCTTTGAGCCGTGCGCTTTGCACTTATGCCACAGATATTCAATTGAACACAGTACAAGGTATTTTATGTTTAACCCTGAGGGTATAGCTAGTTTATCAGATTTATCATCAGCTAGTTTATCAGATTTATCAGATTTATCATCTGATAAACTTTGTTTTTTTAAAAAATATTCACTCATTCTGAATTTGATGCCTGCAGCACATTCCAAAAAAGTTCGGACCAGGGTATGTTTTAGTGCTGGGCGATTAATCGAAAATAGACCCTCGATCTAGATTCAGACCCTCGTGCGATTTCATTCCTGATAAGATCGAACTGCGGCGATTCTATGACGTCACGCTGCATTCTGAATTTTATTTTGCTTGTGAATGC
>JAPZDV010000005.1:105339-118177 GCA_029814665.1 Acanthurus lineatus
AATACTAGTAACAATACCAATAATAATAATGCTAGCAATAATAATAATAATAATAATAATAATAATAATAATAATAAAAACAACAATTGCTCTGAGCATCAAGCAGAGCCATGGCGAAAGGCACAGCTAAGATCAGCACTCCCGGCGCGACCTCAGTCCATGGGTATCTGCGAGATGAGAAAGCACAAAGACTAGTATGAATGAATACTATCAAGCAGCCCCCTCTGTTGGCCAAACCAGCACAACGTGATTTTAAAGTCAACTAAACTTGACAGTCATTCCTGACATGTAAATTATTTACTTGTTTGCTTTGTTTGGTGATCTTACCCAAATTAAAATTCAGGGACATTTCAAAGACAGCTTCAGCCAGGTACAGGCCACCAAAAACAGGGACATCTGGTCACTATAAGACAAAACCTGAGGCTTAAAATAGCAATCAATTCCGAGGTTTGGAATTTCCATGACAGTCACAAAAAGGTAGCCTCAGACTAGAAGGGTTTCATAAGCCATAAACCTAGGGACCATCTCGACAAGAGGGGAGGGTGTGTGTGTGTGTGTGTGTGTGTATGTGTGTGTATGTGTATGTAAGAGATGTTTGTAGATAAAAGTCATTGCTATCAACAATATACTTTTCTATGGCATTCTGGTTGTAAAAGGCGATTCATAAAATATTTTACTGTTCTGATCCATTCACTTGCAAGCAATGGTATGGTCCTCTTCTCTCTCTTCTTCTTCAGAAGCTGAATCTGGTTAAAAAATGTTGTCATTTTGTACACTACTAGCTACAAAGATGATGTAAGGAGTTGAAGGCGAGGGAGCAGGAAGTGGAGTGGAGGGGATGCTGGCTGTGGACGTGGTAATGACAGCGATCTCATAAATATTAGTAGCCTGATGTATACTTCTTAAGGTCAGAGATGTAATGTGATATTTAAGCAATTTTTAAAAAGTAAAAGTAAGTAAGTGTCTTAAAATGGACCACTCATAGGACTGAAAGTCATTTTTTCCTGATGTGTGCCAAACCTAAATCAAAGACAACAAAAAGTTGCATAGACCTCTGTTTGAAGTTGCACTGCTAAAAATGGTTGCACTCCCTGATATACAATATTTATTTATTACTCAAAAAAGAAACTGACATCACATCCTTTTTAGGGATTAGGGCAGGTTAATTTAGCTAATTAGTTATACTTTTATCTACTTGCAACTTGTGGCGTTTCCCACAGCCTGTGTAGATGTAATATTATGCTTAAGATACTACAACCACAGGCGAGTGTCGTCACAAGTACCTTTGGCCACACTTGAATGTAACAAAGAAGAAAGGTGTGGTCAAAGGTTGAGACTTAAACTGACCACAAAAAGGCTAGTGCAGCTATGTTTTTTGTCCTAATAATATCAAAGATAGGCTCACCATTAGGGAAAAAGTGGATTTTAAATGGTAAAAGGACCACATTAATAGACCACTTTTGTAGTCTTATAATTTCTCAAAGTGCTTTTACAGCACAAATTAGCATTCTCCCATTGATACACTTATGGGAGGAAACTTCATCAAACTCTGCCAAACTGCTCAGCAGGAACTGATTGATACACATTCGCAGACCAATAAAATAGTCACCAAAAGCGATTTAGAATTTCGACAATTAAGAATTCAGGACAGTTCTACACACAGACTGAAGTCAGGAAATAAATCCCCATCCTTTTGACAAGTAGACAGCCAACTCTAACTCCTGAGCCATAATTGCCAGTCTGTACCACACCACTTACCAAGTCAGCATGATTTGGTAACTCAAGAGTTAAGAGATGGGTACAGGTACTTTTTAAATATTTAAGATCAAATGTGACACTTCAGTTAAGCAAGCACAACAAACTAATTTGCATTGAGCTCTGTCTTGTCCACTTTAAAGTAATAATCTAACATAAATAGGACATAATTAGAGACATGAATAGCAAAACCCAAACATTTTTTTAAAAAAAGAACTGCATTTATTTATTTCATTTGGTGGTACTAAATCTGGATTTAGCTTTGCACACTAGTTGTTTCCAACAAATCCAGATCATGACTGCGATCTTGTTCTTTTTCTCTTTCTTGTGCTTTTTGATCATGTGAGGAATGAAAGAGTTTTCTGCTGGAGGAGAGCTAGTTCTGGGATAAACACTATGAGAATTAGGAAACCCTAAGTCATCAGTTCTCATGTAAATATTTTTGTGGAAACGATCATTCTGATAACATTTACTCAAAGGGAAAACTATGACTCCTGTAACAGCAGTCACTGACGAAGCAGTGACATTTTGAGGGGTTGGTCAGAGTTGTAACCCACTGTTATTTTGAGGTATCGACCCTTGCCCAGAACCAAGACTATCTTACTTAAAATCACTGTCATGGGTAGTCCTGGAAGGAATGAACATTTAATTCATTCACATGCTCATAAATACTTAAATGGGGCTTCTCACTGTGTCCAGGTAAGAAGTGGAAGCCCACAATGCTTAACATAAAGCATATCACATGGGGTTTGCCAATAACCCTAGCAAGACTGTACTTCATTTCTGTCATCAAATGCCCTATGTTGCAAGCTATGAATGCAGAAAAACTTGTGAGGGCAAAATTACAGTTTTCCTGGTGTGTGAGGATCTTGGCTGTGATAGCAGTGACAAGCATCATTTCAGCTCCCAAGATAATGGCAGCAACTCACCCATCCAGCAATTTTTTTCTTTCTTTCCCCATTTTTCTATCCAAGCTAGCAAAACACATCTTCACATCACCTCTCCAAGCTGGCTCCAAGACAGTGATAATATTCTCTATGAAATAGTGCACTGTTTACAATTTAAACACATTGTAAACACATTGTATTTGCATTGATTATTTTTAAGTTACTATGTTAAGCATATTTTCAGTTTGGATAAACAACCCCACAGTTTGGATAAATAATCCACTGATACTAGTTTTTTTGTGTGCACAGAAGAAAATATACCTTCTCCAGTCCTTATTCAAATTCAGTCATTCAACTTTCGGCCTGCTGTCATTTATTTTAAAAAGGGAAGTTTACAGTTCAGCTGTGTGGTAAGTATTTCCTAATTCAAGAGAAAAAACAGAGTGCACAAACCGTAAGCATGAGCTCCAAGACCAACTGCGGCACAGCTTTCAGCAGAGGGAGCATCAAGTGCAGAAGATCATCCCACATCACAAATATATCAAAAATTGTTTTTCTCTGTTCTTGATGATGATTAATCACAGTTCCATGTTTAAAATAAAATTTCAGTCATGTGAAAAAATTAACTGAAGGACACTGAGTGTGGCCCTTAAAACCCAAACATGACCGAAACAACACTAAACTTTACCTTTTATTCAGTGTAGGGCAGAGGTAACCAGATATCACTGTGTCAATATCATGTTTTCGTGCCCTTTTTCTCTCTTAACATGCCTCTTCCTTCTATTCTTCCCAAAGTCCTTTCACAACTGCTTCAGACTTAAAGATAAAAAATGAACTATCATTATAAATGCAGCTTCTCCTTGTATCTTCCCTAGTATAAACCACAGAGTAATTTGAGATTTTTAGGTTTTATCACTTTCATCTCAGGCTTAAGTTTTTAAACATTAAAGGTCCAGTCCTCTGTACTCACTACAAAAATACATATATGGTTTAACACTACAAGGAACATGTGCTCACCTAGTATTCTCCTCTAAGTCATCAATTTCTAAGCTTCCTTTAGATCTTCACAATGCTAATTTAGCGGGAATACGGTGTACCAGGCTAACCATCTTGGGTTAACATGTTAGTAATCTGTATTTGCTTTTGTATTTGCTCTCAAAACAGATTCTGCCAAAAGTGTCATTTATCAGGAATAGAATTTGGCCATAAACCAAAGAGTTGGGCAAACTGAACTTTTGACCGGATGATGTCACTTAATGAAATGCCGTTGCATAATTAAAACTATTACAGTTTATTGTTACAAAATGCTCTTCATGGTACCTTTGACTGTGGCAGAGCTAGCAGCTCAGAGTGGCTAAACATGCTCTCGGATGTGTGTTTATGATGGAATATCACTATGTTGCTATAGCCTTGTTTTTATCATTGGATCATTATCAAAAGACAGAATGCTGTCCAGATCAAAAGCACAAATCTGAACCTTGAAACGATACTAAGTAATGTTGGCAAAAATAGCATTTACTGCCAAGACCATGAAAAAATAAGAGCAGCTCTACTCTTGATGACTTAAAACTGTTGGTGGCATGTTAAACCATTTTCAACCTATAAAATGTATGCATTAATTGGTAAGAAATGTCAATTTTAGCAGCAACATTAATATTTTCCATTTGAGTACTGTCAGTAATGAGTAGTAGGTCAGAGTGTTTGAGGTAAGAAACAAGAATTTAACAGGTTAGGTGAATTAAGTAAATTAATGCTGTGAGTGTGCCTTTTTGATTTGATTTTATTTTGCTAAGCTAAGGTTGCTATACTTTCTGTTTGTTGTCTTTGAGGGTAGGACTGATTAGCAGCAAAGTAGCTGAAGATTTGTTTCGTTTTACTTTAAAAACCCCTCTCCTGCCATTGTTTAAGCCTTGTCTGATAGTCAAAATCAGATTTTAGACATGTTTTTGAAGATAAAAAATGAACTCATGTCTTAAAATTGCTTAAATGTCACAATACACCTTTGGCCTCATTAAGTTTGTACTGTTCTTTTTCTGGTTATGACACATTTCAATATTCATGGTCACCAGCAATCTCTCCATTACTCTGCTCCCTACCCTCTCTGCACTGTTTTGTTAGCTACATAATGGTAGCATGTTGAACCAAATACAGCCTCTGAAGAAGATGCAAGGACCAAACTGAACAAGTTGGCTTGCAAGTGTACATATCAGAACAATTATATGTTTTATGCATCACTCTTTGAAACTTAGAATGCAACAGTGAAAGAAATTTTGATCCTTCAGCCTGATTACATTTGTTGTCAACTAAAAATTATGTTGTGTCAAGTAACCTAGCATTAGCCTCTCTCCTGACTGACTGTGGTCTGTTTAAATGCAGCAACCTGTTACATGCACCGACTGCCATTCCTCCAACACACACACATGCGCACACCCATATTGACGCGTACACACACACACACATTGACAGGATTTGTTCTGTAGGTTTCATTTAGGTTTCTAATGTGTAAAACCTCTATTGTCTGAATCTGCCATTTTGAGACTGACATCAGTACACTAAATTTTTAAGGAGGAAATTCACAAGCATGGCACTGACTGCTGATTCAACCCCAGTTTGGCTTGTCAAGTTGTAAAAAATACTAGAAACGCACCATATGCCGAGACTATTAAAAACTTCACTTTCACAGGAGGTGGTCTTTAAAGTAATAAAATAAACTTAGTCTGATGCAGCTGGTCATTTGATACAAAGTGTTAATGTTATAGATTATCCTAAACAAATTTATAGATAAAAAATTCTCCCTTCCCTCAACTGCCATCCGATGATGCAGATAACCTTGATCCATATTTTGCAAACTTTATTCATGGATTTTATGCAAAATAATTCAAATAAGTAGGGACTGATTATAACAGATTTATCATAAGGAGTTCAGTTAAATTACATTTCACTATTTAATGGACCCGAACAAGTATCCCTGTTCTTTTTTTTGCCTGAGGGATTAAAACTGAAATGGTGTTTAGCTAAGTTCTTTGTTTTTCTCCAACAGAAAGTTTTCTTCTTTTCGTGTCAGCTGACACAGAATGTCACAACCTATGTGTGTTTTTGATAAGCTAAGCTAATAACACTACTCTGCAAAACTAAATGTTTTGCTGGATTCACTATTCCTGTCTCCAGACTGTGTAAATATATGTGATACTAAGACACAGTGTACAAAATGTTTCTCATTTTCTTCTCCTCATTTTGACCATTTTAAAGTTGCAAAAGCATAACAGTCTCATGGTTTGTTTCTGTGGCAACAAGCAAGCCCAGTTTCCCCGTTAAACCACTAGAAATATGCCTGGTCACAACCTACAGGTACCGCTAAATCACAGTGTCAAGCATTGACTTTTAATCAGTCATCTTTTGCCAGAGACCAATTTACTGCTCTTTGTAAAAATGATATAACTTAAAATATAACAACCTAATGACCTTTATCCATTTAATTCAAGTAAGAACTTCTGAAGTGAGGTGTCAGAGGCCATCTCATTGGAAAACATGCTGAGCAGCTGTGTCTTCTGCATCACAGTCAGTTGCTGCTGAACTGGAGGAACAACAAGAGGACATGGACTTTAATAAAAAAGAATTCATATTGTAATACACAATATTTAAAAAATATTACACAGTAATTGCTAATCCTAATTATTATTCATTTCTTTTGACTTTATTTACTCTAAAACTTTCAAAAAAATTGTTTTAGCTCTGCCAGTTAGGGAGCTTATGATGCATTACTTAGGTGCAGATTAACTATGATGTCATCTAAATCCACATGCACATAAATTATGCACATGGCAATCTACCCAAACACATTTATTTCTCTGTTTTGTAGACCCACACCTGAATAGACATTTCACTCCACCTCTACCAGTCTCTGATCTTTAACAATTGGCTTTCAGAGACTTAGTATTTGAAATTGTTCCTTGCTGAAAGTCACAATGTTAACATTGTCCACAACATATTGATTTTTCTAATTTTGTAAACTCTGATACAGGGTGATCTACCATAATGTTTTCCACATAATGTTTTCTTTTTTTTAGTGCAAAACATGGCACAAGTAATTGCAACAGGTTGACGATGACAGCCCCCCCCCCCAATTTTTTTTTGTGATCTCCTAGCCCTAGACTCATCACTGTGAAATTGTTTAGTACAAAAGCCAAGTAAGTCTGTGGGATGTGTCTTAACTGATTTTCTGGAGTGTGCTTTTAAGATTTAAATATTAAGGAATGTGTCAACTCCGTTGTTATGTCTGTGGTTTTTTAGCATTTTTTAAAATCAGTTCAGGTTTGAAAATCCCGTAGTGCCCACTAGACAGTGGCTACTATGTTGCACAGCATCCACCTTTAAAATATATAATAATATATGATTAGAAAATTTGAACACTCAGCACAGGCTGAGATGGCAAAGACAGGAGGCATTAGATGTGTTCATGTTACAGTTATGTTAATGTTTGCAAGCTGGGTTAATCATATCCATTCTTCTCAGTGAAAGTAAGTTAGCCTGTTTTGCCTGAATCTACTTTTCAGGTTGAATACAAACAATGAATGTTGGAAACTTTGAAAATTTTAAAGGAACCAAAACTCAATTTAAACAATTAATAGCCAACTTTATGAGTACTCTGTCAACGTTGGCAGGCAATACAGGGTTAAAGACATGCAAAGTGTAAAGAGATGCTAGTTGAACAAGCCTCTTTCCCTTTTCAACTTTTGGATTTTAATGACATCTGAATTATTACCTGACATAGAAACACAGGACTCTCAACTAATGTTTGGATATTCAGTTTGTGTTATGACCACTAATTTTAGTTATCTCAGCCTTTTTCATACAAACCCTATTTAGTTATTTTGGCATTACAGACAGCCCAAAGTCTTGGCCACCTTTGCCACAGACAAAATGTCATAGGTCTGAACCAGAACGGTAGAAGATTTTGAAATGTTTTGTTTTCAATTTAGTGAGTAGAACAGAGTGCTGTTGTCACTGAATTAATCCTAAATGTATCCAAAATGAAATACTGATTTGATTTAAGATGCATACTGTACCTATCTCTACAATGTGGTCTTCAGTGTTTGAAATAAGTCTTTCTACTTTTTTACTTCCTGCAGTTCCCTGAAATGCTTCAGTTAGTAGGGCACCATCCTAGTCTCTTAGCTAACTGAAATATCAGTCAGCCACTGCCATTGAAAAACACCAGTCCAAAGACCTCAAGTATAAAGCATGTTTCCCCAAATATTATATGCTTTGTTTTTCCTTACACAAAATCTGTGTCTTTAGAAGTATCTTAAGGCCACTGTAACTGACTCAACTGATTAAATTCTTACTGACTGATGAGAGTAACAGTTTTGGTCACAAACCTGTCTGTGTTTCCCTGTCTGTTCAGGTACTGGTTGCAGTCCAGATTTGCTCTTCTTCCTATGTGCTATGTATGCTCCCATCTGTACCATTGACTTCCAGCATGAGCCCATCAAACCCTGTAAGGCAGTGTGTGAGCGGGCGAAGCATGGCTGTGAGCCAGTCATGAAGCGCTATAACCACAGCTGGCCTGACAGCCTGGCCTGCAGCGAGCTGCCACTGTACGACCGTGGAGTCTGCATCTCACCTGAGGCCATTGTCAAGGCAGAGGGACCAGGTATTTTTTTTTATTATTTTTAAGGCCCAAGCACTCATGGTGTGAGAACCCTATTGTAATGCAAGGAACTATTCCTATTATTCCTCTTCTCAAAAATGAAATGCCTTTAACATTAGGTTGGTTAAGAATAGAATATTCTCTTGCTCGCCTTTTAATATTAATATATATTATATATTGTGACTCTTAAAAAAGTATGATAATGTGGAATGGTCTTAGATGTCTATTTCATGGTTAAATACATGATATCATGTTAAAACTGAAGCAAAAGCTAACTTGTCTTAGGCAGAATAACTGGGGATTTACCTTAAACAGTAAAGCAAAGTGATTTTAACACATTTTGGTCCAACTTAAACAAATGAAAAACTTGAAACTTAAAATTCATTTCATACACACCACAATTATCAATCTACCTTAGTGCATTATATTAAGATATCAGCGCTTACAGTAAACATATTATTATTGCTTTACTAGATGGTGATAAGGACATTCTTCATTAAAATTAGCGAATTTCAGAGTGTGGTTTAGGCTCACTCTTTATGTTTAGTGTCTTGAGATAGCTGTGATTGTGATTTTTGTGCCATATGAATTTGGTTTGATTTGATTTAATTTGATTAAGCCTTGTAAACATCTCAATATATAGGGTACTGAATAAGGATATTTCACTCCCTTTACTGAGAAGCATGAAGCGTTAGGAAGCAGTTTTCCCTGCTGAGCTGAACCCTATCAGTATTTTCCATCATAGTTCTACTCTCAGCATTTTTTTCTGCCCCCTTGAACAGACAGCATGAGTTATTTCCCCTTTGACTTCAATCTCACTGACTTTCTCAAAGAGTTCCTTGAAACATGCTGCCCACTACATTTTTCTTGTCAAGAAAACACTCACTGTCATCTGCTTCTTTAGACAGACCAAGGACCAGTAAGTCCCAAAGAAGAAACTTATCTCAATCCACTTGACTCTCTGAATGATACACCCAAAAATCTGACCTAGCCTGGTTTAGCTCAGTTCATCTCAGCCAAGCTGGGTTTTCGAAGAAGAAACATATTTCAATCCACTTGACTCTCTGAATGATTCACCAACAAATCTGATCAAGCCTGGTTTAGCTCAGTTCAACTCAGTCAAGCTGGGTTTTGGGTTTTGTATATGATTTTGATTTTCTATCTCAGGATGGAATGCTTGCTAATTGACACTAAACTAAATCTACAGTTTAGGTGGATGGGAATGTCATTAATTTTGCAGATATTTGATCATGCAGATGTTTTGGGTGACTGTAGCTCAGGAGGTAGAGTGGGTTGTTTACCTGTCAGAAGATTAGAGATTTGATCCAAATCTCAAATCTGCCTGTTGCAGTGTTAATAGGTAAGATACTGAACCCAAAATTGCTCTTATGGCTGTTCCATCAGTGTATGATTGTGCATGAGTTCCTGATGAGCAGGTTGAAACTTTGATGCTACCAATGATTAGTATGTGAATGTGCGTGTAAACTGGTTAATGCTAGCTTGTATTGTGAAGCACTTCAGGTAGTCAGAATGCTTGTATAGCTGTATTTCAATTCAAAAATGATGCATCGATTACATTATAAAGAGAAATTTAATTTTGTATCACCATTATACGCTGACCTAAAAGAATGACTTAAGGCCAAATCCCAGTGGCATTTATTATACCTCTGCCTCCAAGAAGACAACCTTTTTAGATTTTAATTAACTTACTACCTTTCCACCCTCAACACAAGACATCTATCTATCTATCTATCTATCTATCTATCTATCTATCTATCTATCTATCTATCTATCTATCTATCTATCTATCTATCTTTTCATTTATGGCCAGTTATGTGGGTCTGGGTTGTAGTTGTAGCAGGCTAAGCAAACATCTCTATGAAGATCTCAAGACATTAACAGGCCAAATTGGATATACGAGGTGTGATCAAAAGATTTGTGAGATCTCTCCTGTTGCAGACACAGCATTCTGCACAGTAATGTACATGTAGCAAGTGCAAGCAATAGCCTTCATGAGTAAGTATTCAAAATAGTATTGCTCAATCACCATCAGCAACATTTCACTAGTTTCACTAGTTTCAGTGACCACTGGCACATGCGCTCTTTTACTTTCTTAATAGACCTGAAGCTTTTGTCTACAATTACATCCCACACACCAAACTTGTTTTGGGAAACAAAGACATTGTAGTAAGACACATTAAAAATGGACAGGGGTTAGGTAGGGATGAATGTGTTATTGTTGCTGAGAAATTTGTGTTCCAAATGAACACGTTGAATGTAAATGTACTGCATATTTTCCCTCAAGGCACATCATAATGTTACAATAGTATAAGAGAGTGTTACCTTGGGGAATAAATTCACAGTGCACAACACCACAAATGTCAGAGAAAACCACCAGGTTGCTCTTCTGAGCTGACACAACTTCTTCTGTCATGGCAAATGCAGGCACTTCTGCTGCAAAGACCTGCACTTGATCTCTTGGTCTTAGCTGCAGACCCAGATTTTGTCACTGATCATTATCCTCTGTATTATTTGGGTCATGCCAGGCTTGTGTATTCTTGCAGATTTCAACATAATGCTGCCTCTGCTCAGGGGTCAGGAAATAACCAATGTGAACCAGTATCCATAAATATTAGGGAAAAATATGAGGAAATTGTCCCACAGGATAATAAACACCCTACTTAATCTGTTAAGTGCTGATACACCAAGTACATATTAAAGCATTTTGTGACATGAGTTGATGTGTATATATTCTCTTCTTTACACAGTTCTCAACTATTTTTCTCATAAAATCATTTTTAATAGTTTTTAAAGGACTTGCTTATTTGCTGTTGCTCTCTTTAAAATTATGTTATTACTTGTGGACTTGTATAGACTGTATAGACTTGTATGATTTACTTATTAGTAATTGATTATGCATTGCTTTGTACTTGATCTGTTCAAATGTTTTTAAACTTTAAGTAGCAGCAAAAGAATTATGCATTAAATGTAAACCCTAGACAACCTACAGTTTAAAATAATCACTTTGATGAAATGATAAAATGAATAAAATGAATGCAGTTTTCGTATCAGGCTCTTTTAATATCAAGTCCTTTGTGGTGTGATATAGCTTGTTACATAAACATAAAACCAAGAACAACAAAATTAATATTCAAGATAGAAGAGGTCATGCAATGGGAGAAATCTAAATTCAGGTATAGGAGGTATAGGAATTGGATTGGAACTGAATAGTAAGGAGATCGGTGCATCTTTGACAGAAACACACTTGTAATTCAGGTTCTGATGATCAGCAAACAATGTAGCTTGAAATATTTACTCACAAAAGTTACTGTGTATACCTTCCAAATGCACACATTGCTGTGCTGCTTGTGTGTGGCAAATTTTGATAGCAACTGGTACAAATATCTCTAGCCCATTGTTGGTCTGCTCTGCAGTCTCCTCTCAGACAGGTATAACCAGAAAACTTGTAAAAGGAGGTGTCCTGTCCAGGTGCTTGAGCTATATTGACTAAATTTACATTCTGGTACCCCATCTCCCCTGCTGCCGCAATTCAGCTATCCATGCATAGCTGCTTATGTTTTATGTTTTGGGATCCTCTTTTAGAAAAAAAATTTCAATTGGATAAATTTCTCTAATAAGATTAAAAGTAAAGGACTGATATAAATAAAACATTACATTTGAAAGAGCTGACTCTTTAAATTGGCTCCATCATAAGCATCTCATATCCACAACAGAATCCCCTCCAATTGGCAAGCTAACATCTATGTACATTGGCAGAATGTGATAGGCAGCCAAAGCATGGAAACATAAACAGTAAGTCACAGGTTCACCTGTGTAGAATGTGTGTGGGGTTTTTTTGTTAATATAAACCTTTTTTTCAGTTTCTGAAAACAGCAAGCCAGGGCAGGGCAAGTGTATTAACACAGCACTAACGCATAAGTCAATTCATAGTACTTTACAGGGACATAAAAATACTTTAAAAATGAGACATTGAGAAAACATAAAAGGAAAATTTAGAGACAATAAATCCAAGAGAAAAATAAGAAAAGATAAGATTGAAAGAAATTGCATTTAAAGGACCATGAAAACAAACAAAAGAAAAAAACAATATATTGATAAAGAATAGAAGAAACTACATGTAAAATAAAAATAGTTATTTAATCACTGATGGCTACTAGCTACTACTATGGCTACAAAATATAATCACCAAACTGACTAAAATGAATGATAATAAGTTTATTCTTGAACTGACAAAAAGTGGATAGCTAAGCCACTTTGCTCCCTTCAGCTGAAAAATGAGATGCATTTGCTCCACTTGCGTAACTGCTTGGGCACCTATGCACTAGGGACAGCACCAATATTTGGCATTTTGACGCATATTCAATTCAATTCCATTTTATTTATATAGCGTCAAATCACAACAAAGTTGTCTCAAGACACTTTACATATAGAGGAGGTCTAGACCACATTCTATAAATGCATTTATATTTTAGATTTATAGGAACCCAACAATTGAAAGCAATTCCCACATGAGCAAGCACTCGGC
>JAPZDV010000005.1:135867-146666 GCA_029814665.1 Acanthurus lineatus
ATGGTTTACAGCACTGGATATCAAAATCACCACTTCTCTCCACCTTCCTGATTTGTGGGAGGAAAAATAAACATATCTTAATCCCATTTTTTTCGGTTAAACATGTTCAAAGTCTTTAAGGTAAATTTTCTGCAAGTAGGCTATTTGGGTCTTATCTTTCTGTAGTTTTGACAAATTTTTTCCCTTCTTGACTGTATTTAGGATGCCATTATACTAAATGTAGCCATTTTTTTAGATCTTTTTTGCATCCAAAGGCTGGGACACACCAAGCCAATGACAGCTGGCATTGGAGAACACAGAGAACACAGGCCAGCTGTTGTCACCTCACATCAGCCTATGTTTGAGCCAGTTGGGGCAAAAAGCAGCCCCTGAACATACCTGGCGACAAAACCGAACTACCAGCTGGCATGTATGTTCTGTGCCTGTGTGTTTGATAATACCTCTCCACACTAGCAGGTGGTGGTAGTTTGTATTTATTGTTTAAAAAAGGGGAAACTGAAAGACTATTGAAAAACAAATTAACTGTGGAAAAACAAAGTGTATGCCATTTACATTCTACTTTTCTGGGTAATCGGCACTGCAGATCAATCAATCAAAAATGTGGCTGAACTCATACTGGTGTTGTCAGAAAAAAGTAAGAGTCAGAGGCACTTTGTATATCACCATCACTTCCTTTTCTCTTCTCGTGCACTGGTTCGATAGCTGGACCCCTAGTCAGAGTTTTCATTTGTTGCTGATGGCAAACAGCCATCCAAAAACCCACCAGCGGGGGTCACTTTCCTCTAAGTCAGCTGCCATATCTGCTCCATCATTGTCTCTGGGGGTTAGATGGTCTGCATGGTGTAGCCTTTACCCAACTGCCTCCTGAGTTGGAACCCTAATAAAAATCAAAACTCTGGTGAATCTTTGGAGGGTTGTGACCCTTTTGGGGTTTGAAACCTAATTAAATGAGTGAATCTTAGAGGGGTTTTGATCCCTTTAGGATTTGAGCCCTAATGAAAATAATTATAACCATAATAATATACAGCTGCAAGCAGCATTTGGATAGTTCCATCCCCTTTTGCATTCAGCTGAAGCAGTCAGCTAAAATCCAAGTTGGGAGCCACTACTGGAGGGCTCTTGGTTTCGCTAAAATAAACCAAGTCACTCAAGTAATTGAAGTTATTATATAGGAGAATTGAAACAACAACATGCTGGGTGATTCTCAACATAATGATCTCATGCAATATGATTATGAAAACATAATTGGTGATATCACAAAGTAAGTTGTACACATCATCATAAACTTTTACTTTTTTAAGTGATCCCAAAAAGAAAAAAAAACACTTTGCTTTCTTTTTATCTTTGCTACAGAAGTTTAATAGACAGGAAAAAAATTCACTGTGCCACTATCATGCAGTCTGTGACCACTATTTGACATATATACCAAAAACTTTAGGGTGTAGTGTTTTCTTAAATGTTACTTAATGCATGGGTTGACATCATGAATCAGTCAAGCCACCTAAAATGTCATAATGATAACTTACCAATTTGTTTGTTTTTATTGTGTCTCCTGCATGACATACACTTCATGCGCTCAAAAAATGTGTACATGTGTACAAATTCAGCAAGATTAAGCAAGCTGCAAATAATCTATTTGCTCACTTGGAGAAAAAAGATATGTGCCACATGGTAACACATGCACATGCATCATAGGTGCTCTCTGGTTCTAATCAAAGTAGCACTATACTCCTGCATACCACTGTTGGTTGAGCTACATCTTCTTCAGAATAATTCCACTCTACAACAGGGGCTCCACACTGGTGTCAACTGCCACTTTGCCTATATACCTCTGTTTCTAGGTGTGCAGCAGCTGTGTCTGTCTCCAGCTCAGGTGGACCCCTTCTACAGTCAGGGAGAGTCTCTGTCATCAGAAGATCAACTAGACCAGACCTGGGTCACTGTGTTTGGGTATTTATACTGTTAAATCTTCCAATTACACTGTTATGCTGGGAAATATTCGATGAAGAACATGCATAAACTATGTGTGCATGTTTGTTAGTTTTCCTCCAGCCTCAGCCTCCTACATTCTGCTGCAGTTCGCCCAGTACGGAAACATCCTTAAACACACGGTGAGACACACCCACACGCACACACACAAACACACACAGACACGCACAAGAAAGTCCTGAGATTTAACTTTGCAATCTGTACCCCAATACAAATATAAAGTTAAAGCTGATTGTAAGGATAATGAAGATGCTGTGTTTTTACAATTAAATTATTTTGATAATTTAACGCAGTGCTTCTCAAATAGTGGGGTCACATGTACCGCAAAACTACCGTTTGCTTTTTCACTGCCGTACCAGAATAAAGTGTAATTGCACATCCGCTACAGTAGGTGGCAGTGGCGCTTTCACGCTGCTGTGTCCTGGGTGATCACTGTTTTCAAAGAGCCATGAGGGGTTAAAATTTATTCATTCTTGCATTTATAGATGAAAAATGATTAATGACAGAAAATAGATGAGCTCCAAAGACACATCTAATCGATTGTGTTTTGAATTAGTTACGGAGCATGAAGCAAAGGTGAAAGGCATAAGCAAGCAGCTGTACTATTTGTAAGGGCTCAATTTCTCCTCTCTCTCTCTCTCTCTCTCTCTCTCTCTCTTTCTTTTGATATTTTCTTTTTACTAAAGTATGCTACAAACAAAATATACGCACACACACTTATAAAGTACATTGCATTGCTGTTTTTTCTTTGAACAATTTAAAATGGGGGACACCAACAAACTAAACAAAGAAGAAAAAAATAAATAAAATAAAAACAAAAAGAGAGAAAAAGGTAGGAAATGTGTAGCTGAGAACCGGGGAATTCCATCATTATTGGTACCTTATTATCTAAAATCTGATAAACATGGTAACAAACTCAATCCATTCTTTTCAACACTTATCGAATACATTCAGTCTTCAGTCCAGAGCATGGGATAATTGACTCAGCTTAAGACTGTTTTAATTGCTGGTGTTATTAAGTTACTGACCAGATTTTTCCAGTTAAACTGTCTCTAAGACACATGTTTTTTTATGTAAGATGTTTTCACCCCCCTCATCCCTTGAAGGCCCTGGTATAGTTAAGAGATTGTTTTTAGACCCTGGTCAGCTCTATAAGCTGAAATAAAAATTTCTAAAATCACAGATCAATAACAAAATTTAACTTCTGTTTGGAGTAAAAGACGTATCACAAGCCACCCAGCGGATAAAAAATGGGTTCCTTATGCCCAAAGAACTTAACTAGTTTGAACCAGGTTTTAAGTGACAGTTCTGTCCACGGGTGAGGTTCTCCCCCATGTGGTGTTTTAATTTACTGCCCTTAATAATGGCTTGTAGTAGAACCTTGACCGAGAGTTGACATTCAATTATCTACCATACTAGTGAATATTTAGAACTGCTTATATTAACCAAAGGCTTACTCTAAGCTGAACTTAAGTAAGTTTTGATGCAAGGGAGAGCCAGACCCTCTTTATTTTTTGGAATTGAAGGGTCTTATATTGAACTCCTGGCTTCTTTTCCTGCCATAGGAATCCAGAAATCTTCTTATCCCACTCAACAAGTGTCTCTTCTGGAACAGCGACTGATATTGAATGAAACAGAAACATCAAAGTGTTTGTGGTAGATTCAGAGACAGGTGCATGCAACATATTAAGCCTGAAACTTTTCATTAGCAGTATACTGTTAATTTTATTGTTAGGCATGCAGTTATTATACTCACCTTCTTAAAGAGTCCAACTTGGGATTTAATATAACATTTAAATTCCCTCAACAAATCACAAGACCCTGAGCTTTAGACAACACTAATTAGAAAAGTTGTTTTAAGAGGAACCACTCAGCTCCAGGAGGGACATATATGTATTAAAAGGTGAATCCATTCCCCTCCAGTTTTCCCCCTACCATAATGTATTTTCCTTCCCTGTCTTTGAATTCAAACTGAACTTCGAAAATGGGACTCTGTGCTATTAAAATTGTTACCCCTTTTCTAGGTTCAGATTTATAAGAGGCCAAGAAAACTTGGTTAAATCCCACTCTTTTTTTTGACCTGAGAAGCGTCTGGAAGATGTGTTTCTGGGAGATGTGAAAGATCTTTCCAACTTATAGTCTTTTCATTATTTATCAATATTTTGCTCCTCTTTACAAAATTGAAAAATGACAATATACAGTGGTGTGAAAAAATGTTTGCCCCCTTCCTGATATCTTACTTTTTTGCATGTTTTCCACACTTAAATGTTTCAGATCATCAAACAAATTTAAACATTAGTCAAAGATAACACAAGTTAACACAAAATGCAGTTTTTAAATGATGATTTTATTTATTAGTTCACACCCCGGGCACAGCCTGTTCTCACTGTTGCCCTCAGGGAAGAGGTACAGGTCCATCAAAGCCCGCACTTCCAGACTCATCAACACCTTTTATCCCAGTGCGATCAGAGCACTGAATACAGTACTCACCCAGTAGCTGCTGAGATATAGCTATTACCCAATTGCTACACAAACTACAGGAACTCCAAACATACTCAAAACTCTGAAAACCTGTAACACAATATAGTGTTTCCCTAGGTTTAATTGTTGGGTGGGATGATGGATGTAGAGCTATATAGGAGGAGGGGGAGGTGTGGTGATGGTGTTTGTTTTGATGATTAATTTGAATATTACTGAAAAATCGGAATGGAGTTAACTACAAGAGTAATATCTTAAAAGTAATATTCAGAAGGAATATTTAAAAGTCAGCATTTGCACATTTCGGTTTTGATGTTCCACTGAGCAAATGTCTCTGACTCAAGCTCTGACTACTGTCAATCAGGAGTGTAGTGCCATTTTTAATAGTACCAGAGCACATCTCTGATGCACCTTCGTGTGTGCATGTGCACAGCTAACAAGTGGCCCTTTTTGAAGGTTGTGTTTCCCACGATTCTTTGTTCAGCCTTGTCAATTCTATTATTTGTCTTATTAATTTCTTATTCATTTACTTCAAATGTTTTGTCATTCTCTTGATGGAAATCTTTCAGTTGTTTAAGATCGCTTCCCAAATTCGCCATGCTTTCTTCAACCTATTGCCTGGCTGAGGTTAGCTGGCTAAAGCTGGCACCACTCTTATCAGCTGGGGTTTTGTTGAACACACAGTGCTGCCCGGGGTCTTTACCTTGGTTTGGCTTCTTTGGTTTGTCCTCAACCATACTTACTGCTCCTACTCTAAGTGTGCTTTCACACTTGTAAGTCAGTCTTATGTTAAGCGAACCAAAATTTGTAAACAAATGATATACTATTGTACAGGTCGTTCATCTATTGGTAAAAAAATTGCAAGGGAAGATTGCTTTTGTCTGACAACAATGATGAAGCCACAAATGTGTATTGCAATTTCTTTGTTAGCTGTAATTATTATGATTTGATGTTGCAACCCCCCCCCCAAAAAAAACCCAAAAAACAAACAAACATCAGTAACAGCACATCTCAGGACTTGTAAACATTGTAGAATTGCCTCTCACAATGGGTTGGGAACAATTCTGAGGAAATGTTCAAACAGTGCCACCATAGATAACGGGCTCTTATGGATGCCTGTTATATGTTCTCTGTGTACTTATTACACAGGAAAGAGTGAGGTAAGTTATTTGGTGAACTTTAAATAAAATAAACTGCTAAAAGATAAACTACCCAGTTGAGATGGGATAGGAATCATGTAAGGCCATAGTAATCAGCTCCTATGTTAGCGGCATTGTTATAGATAGGCTACTTTTTAACATTTTGGTGTAATTAATTATCAACATCAGCTGTTTTCAACCCACAGTGCACTGTGTTTGGTTTGCTTCCTAAATTAGGTCCTGAATTGTGTTCTGATTGTGTTCTCACCTGAAGTGAACCAAACCATGATTAACTTGGAAATTGACCAGGTCCCGACTTTTCAGAAATACAATTATCTGGTTGTTTGGTCTGACAACAGTCTGCACCATGATCTGGAAACTTGTTCTTACCTTTAATTTTGGTCTTCGACTTAGAACACACTTAGGAATAATATACAGGGGCTTTGAGTTCGCAATAGAGGGAAGCTATGGTGTTTAGGCTGCAACCTGCATGTCTGATAAGCCAGAGGTCCCCCCATTATTTTTTTTTCTTAATTCCTGGTCTATTTTTTCTGATCTTGGGATGATAGAAAACCACTTAGCTAGAGCCTTGGTCCTGCTCAGTTGAGGTTGATATAAGAAACGAGGACTGGCATTACTTTTTATCGACAAAGAACCTTTAACAACCAATAATAAAAAAAAACTGCCAGAAGAGCAATTAAAATGTCTAGATAGTTGCTTTGAGGCAAACAAAATAGAATGGCAGAAATGAAATTACTAAATGAAGAGTGGCAGAAGCATGTAATGCAGCTGGAAAAACATTCCTTGAGCTTGTCTCGTGATGTACAGAGGAAAGCATGCACACTTTCAGGTCTTTTCAGCCCTGCTGGCTGGTTTGTCCAATGTTTATCTGTTCACAACAACAGTAATTCTAAAGCATGAGTTATTTGTGTATATATGACATTTATATAACAATAGCATAAACTTGTATAACAATGATCCCAAATAAGTTCAATGCAGCAGGTGTTTTCCAGATTTAAGAATTTGTGTAAATAAGACTGATATTGGATCACTATTTACATGTATCGGCAGAGTTTGTCAATTTGAATAATTGTGCTGTAGAAAAGTCATATTTGTGTATCCCAATTTTGTATTTGTCTGTAGTACACCTGCTGTATCCATTTGAAACATGAGAACCACTGCTTAATGATTTATGAAAAGAGGGAAGGGTCCTGATCAGTGATCTCTGATTTATAGATTAAACAGAGCCATTAGCTTGACACATACAACCGGAACATCAGCCAGGTTTCATAGGTATTTTGATGTGAAATTGATTAAGATATTGATAATTTACCGACAGATGGCATCTCCTGGTAACTGGATGCACCTTCAGTATCAGTCCAGACTTCAGGCCAGGAAAGCTCTGTCTAAAGATGGGAAAGTGTTTGGTGATGCCATAATGGTGGGAGTCAAACCCTGCATAGACAAGGTCAGTTCCCATTTCACTTTCCTTCCTGTCTCTCCATCTCTTTGCCATCTTATTGGCCCTCCAAATCTGGTGGCATCTAGCCCAGTTTGAAGCCCATAACTGAAAAGCGTTGAAGTTGGTTTCATTTCTCTCTCAGAGTGTGATGGACAGCAGTGTCGCCATCTCTTCTCCCCTCTCCATGTCCTTTTCCTCCATGCTACCATCCACTCCTCGCTCAGCCATCAGACCGCTTAGTGCTGCATACAGGACCTCCGACAGTGACTATCAGGTGATTTGTGACCACATGCTTCATTTTTTGTGTACTTGAAAATCTGAACTGTGCATTTGGTTGTCAAATGAGGAATCTGTGTCTCTCTTCAGGTGGTAACAGACAGACAGACACCCAGGAAGGATGATAGTTTTGTTTCCAAGGCAATGGAATACATGTTTGGCTGGTGACATTACACAATCCATCATAGGATACCCGCAACCTCTGAGGACAGAAGGGAATCCATGAACGGATGAATGAAATGATTCACTAAATTGCATGTGTGTATGTGCATTTGCTGAGGTGAAGGATGTGTCTTTTTCCTATTTTATAATTACTAGTCTTTTAATGTTTTTCCCTAATAAAGTTTTTTTCCTGTTTTAAATATGATGAAACCAAAGTCTATTCTACGATGAAGTTCTATCAAACTGCACATTCGCACTGTTGAATTTATGAAGTGTAGTTACAGCCCTAGATTTGTATGGCTTAGCAAAGTTTATGGACAAACATTCAAGTCATATTAATTTAATAGTCTCCACTCTTTTGATTTCAGTCTTTCAGCATCTTAAAATTGACTATGTTTACAAGCACACAATATTCCAGTTATTGATGAGAGTATTGAAGTATACCTGTAATGCTGTTACTCATGAACACACTTACCCCAGTAACTTCTAGGGCATGCTCTTGTGCACATGGGAAAGGTAAAAGGTTGTCGTTCCTTGAAGAGCAAGGTGCATAATGGGCACAGGATGAAATTAGTTGCCTCAGCAACAACAGCTAGCAGGACAAAGCGCACATGCATACTTCAGCAGGGTAGCAGATACTTTGAAGTGTTATGTATAGAGGAATATGATCAGAGTTTTCCCATCCATTGTCATGTAAACAGGTCGGCCCCTGGTCACACCATAACCAGGGTAAGCACAGTAACCGCAATATTGTGTACATACAAACATAGTGTTGTTTTTAAACGCAGTTTGTTTTTACTCACAAAAGCATCAGTGAAGATCTCTACTAATGATGTGGGTGAAAAGGTCAAAGTTGATCCCAGAGATTTGGCTGGGGTTGAGTTCTAGGCTCTGTGTAGGCCCTTCAAATTCCACACCAACCTGGGGAAATATTTGTTTATGGACCTTGTTTCATGCACAGGAGGCATTATGTTGAAGCAAGAAAGCAGAAGATACAAAATGTTGTCACAAATTTATATTTAGAAATACAATTGTCTTACTGTATGCTGTAACAAAATTTCTGTTTTTGTGAAACTAAGGGACCTGTACTAGGAAAAATGAAGTCAAACCTAGAGTACATTTAGGAATGTAGACAGGAATGTCCAACTACGTATGCACTAATATTGTGCTCAAAAGAATAATTAGACATTTAGACGTATAGCTTAGCTTAGTGTAATGTAAAGAATGGAATGTAAAGAAATGGTCAAAGATGGCAAAGTCTGCTCCATACTTCAAAGCCCCATTTATATTATATATGTCACTGATTTTATCCTGGAGTCACTACTGAGACAGCAAATGAAATATGTTTTCATATGTCCAGCATACTGAGAGACATCAAAAAGTCAACAAATATTTTCTGTGTTGAATATTTGAAATATGATTGCAAAAGTTTAAAGTAAACTAAGCAGAATTTCTGAAAAAGTGTGCAAGTTCTGAATGCAAATCAGCTCAAAAATGTCCCATAATGCCTTAAAATTGAGAAATATAATATGGCCACTGCCACCAGGCCAGAATCTAATTAAGCAGTTATCTTTTGACTAGAGAAGGTAAAAACCTGAATGAAACGTCATTAATAAGATTTTCATGTATGGGGAATCCAATGCCATATTCTGATTTTAGATCAAATGTGAAGAAACTGCATGAAACTCACATACATAGTTAAAAATGTTATCTTGAATTAGGGCCTGAGCACCTAGGGTGCGAGGACCCTATTAAAATGCAGGGATTTTTTTTTCTTCTTTTTAGAAATAGATTGGCTTTTTGACAACATTAACATTAACATGCTCCAAATCTTATGAAACTTGGCAGAGGCGATGCCATTTTGCCCCTGCCGATGACAGGGGCAAAATGGCTCACTAGTGCCTCCTAAACTGCAGCCCCAGCGACCACTTTCAAACACATGTACCAAATTTGTTACACATATGTATCATACCCAAATGTAAAAAAAGGTCTCTTGAGACCCTAGGCTAAACTCAACAGGAAGTCTGCTGTCTTGGATTGAATGGACATTTTCAGCAATTTAAACATTTTGTATTTTAACAAACTAAATGTTTGAGATCAAAAGCTTTTGAAAGCTTTTGTTTTTGATTAACCATATGGCTCTGGCACAGTGGCCATTTTCAGCATTTCGCAATGAAAAATGAAATGCTTATAACACCCTGGTGCATTAACCGATCTAACTCAAACCTTAGATGCTTGATAAGAGTCTTGACCTGATCACATCTATGTGCCACTATTCTGCCTTATTCATAGCGCCACCTTTTGGCCACAGGAAATTACTCTCGATTACCATGTGTCATACTCTAACTTTTATCAAACAGGTTTTAAGTTTTCCCAGACCAAATTTTAAGTCATTGTTATTTTTATTTTTGGGAGGAATTTGTTAAAGCTATTTATTTAAAGTGTGGCTATTTTGAGCATTTCACTATGGAATGAAAAATGCTCACAGCTTCAATTTACGCTGTAATATTCAGAGGAATGTTGAGTGTGTTGAATGCTTTAGTGTCAAAGTATGCCACCTGTTGGGAAGTGCATATACACAGTCTGTGAGCGAGAGTGGTCCGTCTGGTGCATAATTAAACTACAGAAACATTACAATGGGGACGAGGAGTAAAGGAAAAGACACATAAAGACGCAATGCGGACACCTCTGGTTTTCATGAGGGTAAAGGGAGAAAGACTGACAAACGGACGAGTAAAGTTAAGCTACGTTGGCTAAGCTAAAGCAAACAAACGTGACAGTCAGCGCACGGCGACAAGCATGGCAGCAAACACCGCGTCTCTCCCACCATTCGACACAGAAACTGACCCTGATTCTGTCGGACCTCGCTGGAATAAATGGCTGCAAAGGTTTGAAAATTATACCACTGCAATGAACATTACTGGAGATGCTAGGCTCAAAGCATTATTGTTGCACGTAGCAGGAGAAAGAGTGCACGATATTTACGACACGCTAGCAGCCGAAGATGACAAATATGCAGACGCTAAGCTGAAGTTATCTGGATACTTCTTTCCAAAGAAAAATGTGCAGTATCAAGTGTACATCTTCAGAATAGCCGTGTAGGAGCCAGGAGAAAATTTGGACAGTTATCACACCAGACTAAGGATGTTAGCTAAGAACTGTGAGTTTACTGACGTTGAAGCAGAGATTAAAACACAAATTAAAGCTGCAAGCAGTGTTGGGCGGGCCCTCGCACCCTGGCGCACGCCGGCGCTGGCGCCGACTCGTCCCATACCAAATAGTTATCAGAGCAA
>JAPZDV010000005.1:153410-173228 GCA_029814665.1 Acanthurus lineatus
CCCCCCCCCCCCCCCCCCCCCCCCCCCCCCCCCCCCCCCCCCCCCCCCCCCCCCCCCCCCCCCCCCCCCCGCGCCCCTCGCTTCCACCTTGATTAACCGTCAATCCTGAGTGATCTGATCGGCAGTAGACAGCATTAAGTGAAGGAGCCACATGTTAGTACATATTTGAGATTTGATCACACAAATCACATTGGAGATGGTCTTGGCCACATGTTGCCACATTCTTATAGCTGTGAGAACAGCAATCCCTGGCCTACACTGAAGTACCCCCTACTCAACTAACGCCTTCTGTATAGGCAAAAGTATCACTCATTTGCGCGACATAGGCATTATATTGTAAACAATAAGCAAAACAACAAGCCGGAGCCATGACAACCATAAGTGTCGTGCTGGTAGAGTACACTGGAACAGCTTTATTTAAAAAAAAATATTGTACAAGTGAGGAAATACAATATTTGCAGTAAATGTGAATGAAATTCATGCACACTTCAAGGTCTGTTCATCACTGAAGTGTTTATAATGCGAGAGAGTTTACAAAAAACACAACGGTCAATTATCATTTTGACATTTAAGGTGGCTTGATTGATTCACAATGCCAACTCATGCACAAAGTAGCATGAAAGACAAAAGTCCGCCTTAAATTTAGTGTTCGCTGTCAAACAGTGTCCCTAGATTGTATGAAAGTAGCACAGTAAAATGTGTACAGACTGTTAAGTTACTGTAGTAAGCTTCCTTTTTTGATACCATTTGAAAAGGTAAACTTGCTTGTTGGCACCAGGACACCCCACCCCAGGTAAGCCACAAGTCAGTGATTATCATGTTTTGTCAGGCAATCAAGGATTATATTTTCATGCTTATGTATGATGCGATCATCGTGTTGAGACTTAATATGATTTAACTACTCATTAATGATCTTGTTATATGGTTGACTAATACTATGTAAACATGTCACAGCAAGAGTAGAGGTCACATAGCCTTCAAAAGGAGCAACGGGTTCACACATCTGCATGCATAGTCTTCTTTAAATTCCAACAGACAGAATGGATATTCTTCTTTGATTTTCCATTCAACTAGGTGCGGTTTGGTGCATGCCTCCCACAGGTTAAAAAAAAAACGCTTTTGGTCTGTAGAAGCAAAAATGATCTAGCTGTTAATTTCCAAATAGAGTGGGGGTGTAAGATCTGATCACATATGGTCACTGGAGACACTTGTGGAGGTCCATGATAATGCCAGGTGGGAATAGATGTACCAAGAGCTGTCCACTCGTGATCAGATCAATCAGGACGGATGCTAAAACCAGTTGGGAACAAGGCCATACAGCGAAATAAAAGGCAGTAATTGTTTCTTTACAAATTGACTTTTACCAGTCAAGACAAAGATGGGTTTGCAGCAGTGTTTTTGCTAATCTTAGGATTAGTCTCATTTTAACTAGTTTACAGAAAGAAACGGGAGAGGAGAGAGCTATGTCAAGTGGATTTGACCTGTCTGTGTGTGTGCATTATAGCTTATAATGCTAGGAAAAGAAGGGCACATTTCAATGTAAAATGACTCTAACCTGGATTTTGCATAAGTAAGATAATGGGGCAGATTATAAATCTCATTCAGTTAAAAAAAATTGTTAGATTTTTCATGGTGTGGACATGGGGTTGAGCTAAGCTTATATTCCTGTCTCACACGGGAATGAGAGGAGTGCTAGCTGTTGACTACTCTGATTAAGGGAAATTTGGAGGGTGGATGGGGTAGTACTTAGATTAAAAGTATTGAAATAAGATTTTTTTTTACCTTTTCTTTTCTTTTAGTCAAGATGAAGTTATTTTTTGTTTTCTTGTTTCTTGCGTAATCCCTCTTAAGGGATTTTACATCAAGACACATGTTGTTCCTGGCACATTCGCTTATATAAAATTACATTTAAATAAATCTTGGACTCATGGTACTGTGTCATTGCACACTTGACGTTTTTCTCGTTTTACTGTTTTCTTATTCCACAGCAGGAAATGCTTATTCCGCTGGTAGACAGTGCGGTTATTCAGTGGCACCAATAAATATCTGTAAGTCCCTTCTGTCTGCTTTTGCTGAGGGCAACCTGCATTTTCACATGCATGAAATGACCATTTAACACACCAGTAAAACTACTGTGAAAGGATAGGGCCAGGTGAGGTCCATAAACTTTTCAGTATTAGTGAAAAAAGGGCTCAAGGTTATGTGCCTCTCTCCTCTGGGATGCTTGCAGTCAAAATAAGAAATGATTCAAGTAAAGGTAGTTGTATATGGCATTGGATGAATGCTTTTCAAGGTGGGTTGTATTATAGGGGGTTGTTTGTTTTAATCTATAAACATGTATTTTAGAACTATATAAATGTTTTGGTTTTTTATGTTGTTTTTTGTTTGTTTTTGGGTTATTTTTGCACCTCTATTGTATACTCAAGCCAATGCTCTATCTGGAATGTCCACTGAGTATTCCCTAAACAGTGGCCACATCCATGGCAGGCAGAGAGTCCACAGCAACAGAAAATTAAATATTTTTCAGGCAAGGATGACTACAAGATGGATAAAGTCTAATACCTATACAGCGCGAGCCACTGGTTTCAAGTGAGACTTTTTATAGCACGCATCCCTGCCTTTGCTTAGGTTACAAAAGACTGACCTCTCCGGAGCTTGCCTTTTACCATGGGTAAATGCCTACCTGTTGGCAGAGTTTCATAGTTAATACAGCTGAACAGGGCATGATCAACATAAGTAATAACCAGATAACAAAGAAATAAGCTGATAATTTCATAGCTGATTTGGGTTATTTCTTTCTTAATTTCCAGTAGTTAAGAACTATTACTTATCAGTCATAGTCATGAAATCAATGTAGGGATCAGGGATTCTTATTCATTCATTTATTTATTTATAAACTAAGCTTTACACTGCAATATAGATGTAGTCTCACTTAGTTTTATTCACACCTGTGTTTTTTGTGTGTTTTCTTAAAGACCTTGAGCTTAAAAGTAAAATGTACCATTCTATTGAAACACATGCCAGACTTGAAACTTTTCTAGCAGCTACCTGCTCCAGGTGACTAAATTGATTTGTTACATCCCTAACGCGTGACCATAAAAATCTATTGGTTTACTCTGTGATAGAGCAGCAACCTGTTCACTCTGCACTCATGGCACATGAAGAACTTGCCTGACCTGTAGCATAGTCTAAGTGCTTATCCAGTGTTCTCTCTGGCTAAGTCTTTGGTATGTGTGAATTAAGTGATCAACAAAGCCGGTTTTTAGGCACCTATAGTTATCTTGCCTGGAATGCACAAATTGCACTCCCTCAGTTTAGCTGACTGTCCAGGTTATTTTAGTAAGTCAGCTAAACTGAGGGAGTGCACCACATACTTACCAAATTGGTAACTGGAAGAAGCAAGAAAATTTAAAAACACACCTTTTCACATATTGTGTGTAATATTAACATATCACCAGTTTAATTTTCAAATGATTGAGTATTGTCAATACTGGTTCAATCCTCAGTGCCCCTTCAGGGCCTTAATGTTTATTGAATTGTAAATACTTCATTTGTCATAAAGAGACTGTAACATAAGAAGAGCAGTAATGAGGAGTGAGTGTTAGTCATTATAGGGTGTCAACTAAAATAGCCTGAAATCAGGTTCTCTCTCTCTCTCTCTCTCTCTCTCTCTCTCTCTCTCTCTCTCTCTCTCTCTCTCTCTCTCTCTCTCTGTGTGTGTGTGTGTGTATTGTGTATGTATGTATGTATGTATCTATATATATATCTATCTATATCTGTATATATCTATATCGATATCTATATCGATATAGATAGAGAGAGAGAGAGAGAGAGAGAAAGAGAGAGATTTTTACAGCCAGTTACCACAACTGTTTTCTTTATAGCCACTTAAAAGAGCAGCTAAATGGAGACAAAAAAGACTCAAGTCATGATACAAATAAAGGTATTTTGTTCCCTTTTGTTGCAGAAATAACAGTTGAGAAGGGCAGTTGTCTTCTCCCTGTCATTGAAAATATTGTCAAGGACAAGCATTACAAAATAAGTTGCATCTGTTTGGCAAATAAATTCAAAGTACACTGCTCAAGTAACTTTGAGAATAGCAAATTATGACATGCCATGCTCACTACTAAGCAGGGACGTTCCGCTACCCTTTTTTTCTTTCCAATGTGGATTCCAATACTTGGGCTTTTTTATCGACCCTTTAACGTATACCAACCCAATACCAGTGTGTACAACACTTGTGCCACCCCTCTAAACTGAAGCCCTGCTTGTTGCACATGTTTCTGTTTTACTGGTGGGCTTACTCAGACTAAATTCTGCCAGTTATGCCGTGGTCTTGGTGAATGTTATCTCTCTGATCACCTGACTCAAAGTTTGTTTTATTTTTAATCACTGTTTGAAATTCATCTTCAACCAACTTGTAACAAATCAACATGAAACACACAGCTGTCAAATCTATAGCATACTCCTTAACAAGTACAGCCAGCAAAGCTGAGACCTGAAGACCTGTTCTAAATTGTTAATAACAGATCATTGTTTTTGTAATTTTTGTCTGTAGTTTTATTCAATTACATATTAACAAATGACACTAAATTAACAGACCAACACATAAGCAATGTTTAGTCTGTCTCCTATTTAACCGAGTTAAGATATAGTCCAGGAGTAAAATTATTGGTTGTGCTGACAATAGTAAACTCTTACTGGACAATTTTTAGATTTTAAGTTCCAAACTTTTAACTATAATTTTGAGAATGCTAATATTTTATTTTTGCTGTTATTCATGCAAACGACCATGGCAAAGGCATGATAATCAACTCGTTTCGTCTAAGAAAAATTCATTTGGCCATGCAAAGTTAAGCAAACTTGACAGGGCTAACTGGGTTCCATTCCTTATTGAATATGTGGTTTTGGATCAGTGCATAGACTCAAATACTGATGCCCGTATTTTTGCAGTATTGGCGCCTTTTTCATTACTGGTATCAGAATTGGAACAACCCTACTATCAAGCATATCTAAACCAACTCCACTACAGTGAAGATATGTGAATCTTTTACAATGAACTTGGCTACAGCCCTGTGTCTTTTTAGCATTTTTCATGTCATTTTCTTTCTCAAGCTATGGAGAATATGTTGGACTTAGGTGTCAGAAGTCTGCTGTCCTATTACAAAGCTGGGTATGCTCAATTGACATTGAGTCACATCAGGGTAATACAACATCAGAAACCCCTCAACCAGTGCTATTTCCTTAGTAACTTCAGATTTCTTCATGAGATTGAGACAGGCGTGTTATTAGGTTTGTGAGGCCCCTTAGAATTGGAGTTGCAATGGTACACCATGGGCAGTCTTGAACACAGTACATGCAGCATGCATTAAATAGGAGAAATCTATTTGAGTGTTAAACAGTGTAAGCTTGAGTGATGATGTCAACCACATATTGCTTGGACAAGGAGAACAGCTACTTTACATCAGCTTTCATATGTTTGGTAGCTTTAATGCCTCATCATTTTAAGAGTGAGCTCTGCGATCAGTTACTAAAGGCCAGAACTGGTAAACATTTAAATTCAAATTAATTGCTGGCAAATGCAATTTTTGATTGCAATGCATCTCTGTTTGAGAGGCCCCAAATACATCCCAAACCTAAAGAATCAAAAAGAATTGTATTGTCATGATCACTAGGGAACCTTTTGAGCTTGAGCTTTTCTTAAAAAGTTCTAGAAAATGTAAGATTGTCTTGACTGACAATCTAAATATAACTACTCAGTAACTGAGACAAAGAAAAAAAAACCCACTGGTCTACAATACAAAGATTGGTTTGTTCATGCCTGAGGCTTTAGGAAACTTAAATCTTGTGCTTTCTTGAAGAGGGCACAATAACATAAACAAGGGAAAATGATACAATTGTGATGACAGACCTAAAATTGGCCTCTTTGACTGAACCAATTCTAATTTAAAGCAAGACTAAACTGACACAATATTTGTATGGCTATTTTGCTCCTTTATATTGTTATACCATAGCCTTTGCTAGCTAGCGTGGAAGTTAACCCAGTGCTAACTCTAACTTGTCACCCAACAGCCTGGTAGTCAGCCTGCACTGAAAACAGTATGATAGCAGATGACACAGCCAGTTTCCAAAGCTGTGATGTCTGTTGTGGTTTAAGTCTCATATAGGTAGAAACAAGGCTTAAAAGTGTTTGTGTGACTTTTTATTAATGTCAGTGATGTAATTTAATTTACCTAAATCTTTGATTTTCTCCTGCATCTGTTTTCAAGTAAAGGTTTAGAATGTGCTTTGCATTTTTTACTTACTTTTACATGACCTTTAACTATAATAAATATGTAGTTCAAGTTTTTTTGTTAGTAATATGTTATCTTTAAGTCTCGGTTATAGTCTTCTGTGGCCTGTTCGAAAATCACCTGTCATTAAATTAGACTAGAATAGGTTGGCAATTTAAGAGAAACTGATGGTTAATAATGTCAGTGCACAGGACCAAATGTATAATATCTCACTGACAAACAAAAAAGTAACATTCAGCCCTGCACTCCTCCTCACAAGCCTCTCATTTTTATTTTATTTTTTACCCGAAGATTCACCTGGATGGGACGGTGGACGTAGCAATGGGTTTGTTAATGGTTACCATGACAACCGCTCAAATGGGGGCTTTGGAGGGCGAGGACCCCCTCGCAACGATAGAGGAGGCCGGGGCGCCTACCGTGGTAACAGGGGTGGAGGCTCGTTTAATCAGCCTTTGCAGAATGCAGGTGAGTTAATCCTGTTGTGCTTTGATGTTTAATTAAGGTTCTAGTTGAATAGTTCCTTTGTGGTTTTCAATTAGAGCTTATCCCTCTCCCACTCTTGTTAATTTAGCTGTTATGATATCAAATTACTTTTACCCTGCATATGCATCCAGACTAAGAGTAAATAACAAATTATAATCAACGTGAGCTGTGCTTCTAATTGAGCTGACAGGCTCTTTATCATTGCAGGGTTTGGCAGTTATGACAGCAAAGATGGCAACTGGGGAGGACCTCCAAGGGATAATGCCTACAATAGCTTTGGAGCACGCTCTGATAGGTCCAAGACTGCCTTCTTCACTGACCGTGGAGCAGGATCGAGGGGAAGGTGTGTAGAAAAGCTTTGTGTTATTACAATTGTTTTTTTCAGTCATCATGGCCTGTGAAATTTGTTAAATACAGTGGGTTTCATTCATGGAACAATAGATGTCCACATAATTTCAACACACGATACCTACCCTGGACTCATGAATGCTGCGGAAAAGTTGGATTTGATGGCAGTCTTGTTTGTTCATGAATGCCATCAGTTGCAAATTAACAGTGGGCTTCCGCTAGTCAGCAATCAGAAAACTTCCTTGCCCATGAATATGCATATGCTGCCCATGGCACATGATATATGACCATCACAATGGTTTACAACCTTTTTGTGATTTGAAGATGTCAAGCTAAACTTAAATGATAACCATGTGTCCACATTGATTAACGATGATGTTATGTACAACTGTGCAGACATCGCGATGCGCACTCCTGGAACCTGGATTTTGATTACCTCCTTCTGCTTTATGTTGTGAGAAAGTTAATTAAAAGAAAATTGAGAGGGACAGGGGTGCATGAAATTCTTGAAAAACAAAGAATTAAGAGAGTCAAAGACTTTTTTATGGGAGCTGTTGTCTTTAAAAGACAAATTTTGTTTATACTTTCATATGAATAAACATCAGATTGTGAATATTCAGCCATCATTAAAGAGGACATCAGTTTTTATGTTAATGTGATGTCTCAATAAGACAGATACTGATTGGCAGTCAATGTTTCTATCCAATTCAATCAAAGTTTATTTACTGATAGATAAAAGAAATTTGGGGTGTAGCACTATTTTATTTGTACCTGAGCGCATCTATAATGTTCAATGGTAATTTTCGACATGCCTCTTTTGAAAGGCTGTGTGGTTACACAAATTTAATAAAACTATGAACACTGTGTGAAAGTCTTGCCAATTAGAGAGAGATAAATATTAGTGCTGTTTATCAGCTCAAAGAACTGATTTAACAAAAAAAAATGGTCATTGAACTCCATGTTAATTGGCTAGCTAGCTTTAGTAGAAGCCACAACCACATCCATGAATCCTGCAGCTACCCAATCCTAGCTCAAGGTGGGCGTGTACCTGGTGCCAATTAAATGGTTGGGCGGAAGCGCAGACTTTGATCTTGTGGATCTTGTTGTTTTGTTTTGTTTTGTTGTTTTGTTTTGTTTTTTTCTGAGACACTCAAAACTTGTGTGCATGTATGCAGATATGAGCGTGGGGGCTTTGCTGGTGGAGGGAACACCCGCTGGGTGGAGGATGCCAGAGATGATGATTGGTCAAAGCCCACTGCTCCAAATGAGCGACTGGAACAGTAAGACAAACTCTGCTTTCAAATAACAAAACTTGTTGCAATTTTGTATCTGCCTTTGGCCTTAAGTTTTGCAAACCTTTAATTTTTAGCGAACTTTTCTCTGGAAGCAACACTGGGATAAATTTTGAGAAATACGATGATATTCCTGTGGAGGCCACTGGGAGCAACTGCCCACCCCACATTGAAAGTGTAAGTCTGTATATTCTTATCTTAATGCTGTCATTGAGATGACCATGATCTGTTCTGATCTGATTGTTTAATCCCAGACTATTTTGGCAGGCATGTCAAAATGTCCTTGGGCAAAATACTCAACCCCAATTGCTCCAAATAATTGTTTCATCAGTGTGTGTGTGTCCGTATGAGTTCCTGGTTGGTACTTTATAGCTCCTGTATATTAAACGTCTTCATTGTTCTACCAGAGCTCCTTAGTGAGGAAAACAGTGGCAACTGTGGTATAGACACTCTCGGATTCATGGGGTTGGCACCAACAACCAGTACTTGAAGTGTCAACTAGCTTAAGGTGTGGTTAAGCCCCGTATAGTGTCATAACAGGAGCAAATATGAAACAGTGTCTGGACATGCGTTTAATGAAAGGTAGAGCAAGCAAGATGGGGAGAAGATGCACTTTTCTCGTATTGGGGTGTCTGTAAACAAAAAGAGAACATGTATTTTCATTGGAAAACCATGAAGAAGTGTTTGTATGGGACCTTTAACATTTTAAGATGTTTGTAAAACAGTGTCTTGTGCTGACGGTATTTTTGATTATTCTATAGTTCCATGATGTTGACATGGGGGAGATTATTATGGGTAATATCACCTTAAGCCGCTATACCCGTCCCACACCGGTCCAGAAGCATGCTATCCCCATCATCAAGTCCAAGAGAGATTTGATGGCCTGTGCCCAGACTGGTAAGTACTTCTTTGCTTTAAATGTGTGGGGCTTTTTGACAGCCCTACATAGATTTTCCATCCCTTGTGTTGTTAAGTAATTCTTGTGATGGAAAATCTGGTCAAAGATCAGCTGTATGTACGAGCAGGTCAGGAGACAACAGATGTCTTATGAAGAGGCAATCATTGTAAAACTCTAGAAGTAAAGGAAATCAGTATAAGCAACATCAGCTGGTGATTGTGAGTATTGCCACCGCCAATCTGGGACTCTCCTGTGTGTAAGGTGTGTTGGTCTTCGTGTCCTCACGTCACCAGTTTGAAACTACTTATTCAAATAAGATAAAGCTGTACACTTTCAGGATCTTACTGAGTATTAGAATATGAATATTTCTACCCTTGACCTGGGTTGTCATGGTGAGGGCAAATAGGGAGAATCTGCACTAATAATTGTAAGACACAACATTCATTATAACAAAGGGACTGTGTGACCCAGGCTTCAACTTTTCTTGACTTTAATGCAAAGAAGTATCATGACAGAGAGGTTTTAAAGAATGACAAGGCCTAGGGGGTCACATTCTTTAAGGGAGAAGAGACCTGGGGGGAGAAATTATTTCACACTCCTACTAGAAGTAATTATTGTACCATTTGAAAATGCAAAGCTGAATTAGTCATTTGATATGACCTTTGTACTAAATGTGTTTATATTGAAAAATCTAAATGATTGAACAATATGTTTAATGCCCACTGTGTTCCAGGCTCTGGTAAGACTGCTGCTTTCTTGCTGCCAGTGCTTAGTCAGATCTATACTGATGGGCCAGGAGATGCTCTGCAGGCTGTGAAAAACAGTGGACAGGTACTGAAAAAGGAAAACACAAAATAATTGAAATATCCCACATGATATGTTTTCTCAAATGAATAAACGTTATTGTTTTCATCCTTAGGAGAATGGAAGGTATGGTCGTCGTAAACAATACCCTATCTCCCTTGTCCTGGCTCCAACCAGAGAATTGGCATTGCAGATTTATGATGAAGCCAGAAAGGTGAGTTTCAACACACACACGCAAAAACATACACAAAACCAAAGTTATATAGCATGGCTTTGTTTATGCTGACAATTAATATGCCTCTTTAAATTTAATTGTGTCCCTTTCTTCCTACGTTTTAGTTTGCCTATCGCTCTCGTGTGCGTCCATGCGTGGTGTATGGTGGCGCCGATATTGGTCAGCAGATTAGGGACCTGGAGAGAGGCTGTCACCTGCTGGTGGCCACACCTGGACGTTTGGTTGATATGATGGAGAGGGGCAAGATTGGACTGGATTATTGCAAGTTAGTATAGTCATCCTCACAATAATGATATTAATAATAATAACTTATTGTTTTTTTAAAACATATATATTTTTGTGTTTGGTAATTATACATGAAATGTTTCTCTTAAGTTACTTGGTCCTGGATGAGGCTGACCGCATGTTGGACATGGGTTTTGAGCCACAAATTAGGCGCATTGTGGAACAAGATACGATGCCGCCTAAAGGCATCCGCCAAACTATGATGTTCAGTGCCACCTTCCCCAAAGAAATCCAGGTAGACTAGACAGACAAAACAAATACAGAATTTTGATATGTTAAAAATATCTGCTTATTAATTGAATTTGTTATGTGTAGATCCTTGCTCGTGACTTCTTGGAGGACTATATTTTCCTGGCAGTGGGGCGTGTAGGATCCACTTCAGAAAACATCACACAGAAGGTAGTTTGGGTAGAGGAGACAGACAAGAGGTCCTTTCTTCTTGACCTGCTTAATGCTACAGGTGAGTAATGGATACATAATAAGGAAAATTTTGACTCCCACCCCGACCCAAATGGTTGTCACATTGGGCTCAAACTCATCATCATCTCTTTGTCAGTCTGCCCCATATCAAGCTAACATTGACTTAGCTATATGTCTGCTAACGAATGTTCACTATAGCAGGACCTTGCAGTGAAAGATAAAATATCAAAATCTCACGTCGTGGTGAGCAGGCACTGAAATCACTTGCCCTGATTGGGGAGGGTTGACTCACATGATGAACTGAAGCTGTTTTTTTGTTTTGTTTTTGTTTTTTTGTACTGAGCAGCCTCACATTTACTGGCTGGTTTGGTTTTATCTTAGTTATTCCCAGTGAGGTTCAGGAAAATGTGACAGAGGCCCCAGAGAAACCAGGTAAGTATGAACGTAAAGTATCTTTACTCCCACAGCCAGAAACATCACATCTCACAGCTCATCCTCTCCCTCTGCTCCCCAGCTGATATGCTGCCTAAGTTTTTTTGTTTGTTTGTTTTTTTCATTTCCAAAAAAAGCTTATGGGACCTACAACTAATCTCTGCCTTGCACCAAGTAGTCTAAATAAACTAGAGAATTTATGCTGTCATAATGGCATGTCATAATGCTGTCAAATCTGTCATAAACTTATGTGGAGTTATGGAGCATTGTGTTATCGTTGTCACCACTGGCAGTAAGGTCAGCTAGCTTAACCCGATCATGGTGGCTGGTTGTTATAGAAAGAGCTCTGTTTCCATTTGTCATATGGCAGTGATTGCATGACAATTGCAAGCTGAGTTTCTGTTACCACTTGGACAATTAAACAAGTCTGATTTGGCCAACCCTGGTGTTCCTTAAAGTGCTTAGGCTTAATTTTCCAGTGCGTAAGATTCAGCAGGAATCCTTTGTTAGAATATGGCAGAAATTAAGTAAAACATTCATAATTTTGTTTCCATTTGTGCATAATCAACTGAAAAACTAGGACTGGTATGCAATTACAGACTTTTGCAGTCATTGTAGATTCCCTAAGTCTAGGTCTACGTCGGCGTTAAACAATCTAAATTGGAGGAGCCATTTTCATGCAAGTTACTGGCATACTGTCTGTGCCAAAAAATATGAAATATGAAATGATAAAAGGCCATACAGCATCATTGAAAACAATGGTTTTTAAAGGTTTACTAAGATACTGGAGCAACATTAGGTTTTACCCAAACACAGACAGCGAGATGACAACCAGAAACATGTTTGCAGTCATGAAATGTAGCACTGCACCACAGGTCACTTAGGTCTGCATATGCTGGCCTTACACTAGAGGACGTTGGTAAAACTTTAAAAAGACTTTTAAAAGTCTGAAACCCTCTCACACATAAAGACAATGTGTCAGCAAGTCACTGAGTTCATAACCATTGATTCCTTTTTAGATTATTTTCCATCCTTTACCTGGTAGAAATGGTGCTTTGATGTTGATGGCAAGAACTGCATATGCCAGCAACTGTTCTTGATTGGTACATTAGTTATAGGTCTCCCTCATGCACGAAAACATAACATTACAGCATTAGCTTAATTTTAATCATCCATGGTGGTAAGGATACCAAAATATAGAAATTCATACTGAAAAAATCAGTTCACTGTCAATATTTTAAAGACCTCTCAAAATTTTACAAATCATGTTTTCAGAGGAGCTCATGTCTTATGTGGAGCCAAGTTCCCTCTGTCTTCCCTGTAGAATGCACCCTGACACACACACAAGCACACACACATAAATGAGATATGAGAAGTGCCAGGTTTATATGCGTTGTGAAGCAAGCAGTCTTAAGCCAAAACAGTGTTAGCTGGCAGGCTTAAAGCAATCATTCCAGCTCTGTAATGTTGATGTAAGCCCTATTCGAAACAGTGGTTAATGGTTAAAAGTGGTTAAAACAGCTTTTTCCTTATCCTCTCTGTCGTGATACAAATGGGAGGACACGTCATAGAGGTATACCTGCTCTCTCCAAAATGCGAGTTTGTCCTCCTTCTCCACAGTTAAAAACTGCATATTCTTTAACACTCCCACCATGGTTGTGTTGCTAGTTTACAGCCTGCTTTTTGGTGCTGGTAGGAGGGCACCTCTTGATTGTTGACAATGTTCACATCATTGAACAACACTATTTGCATAAGACAAGACTAAAGACCTTCTCAGAGAGTCTTTCAAACAAATTTGGTATTGCATGATAGTCAAATACTCCTAATCAAATCAATATCAAATAAGGTTGAATTAAATTGGGATTTTGTGGATCTTGCTTAAATTGTTTCAGGAATCTGAATCGATAGCCAACTCTGCTTTTTGTCCTGGATGTCCAGTTTGGGCATATTTAATAGAATGGTATTTGTTAAAATTAAGCCTAAAAAAACTGAGTGTGAGAGGGAATGTTAAAAAATAAAAAAATTTATAGTCACACTATTGATTGGTGTGGGTTTGGCAAAATACTCCGACTTGCTGAGCTCTAACAATGGCAGCTACCTTATTGCCCCACCTATGAACAAGGATCAGTTAATTTTTTTTTTTTTAAATACTTTACGAATTAAGCATCTTTTACTAACAAGGTAATAGGTTAGCATTACATTTTGTACTTTTTGCAGCCAGTTCCTCCAGTAGCTAACCATTGTACAGACACAAGTAGGCCTTTTTTCTCTTAGTTTAAACAGCTATGACAGATTCTACTCTCAGCAGATAACTTCAGGTAAATTTCAAGAGTGTCCTTTTAGCTGTGACACTTGAAACCTATTTGATCAAAAGTCTGATTCACTGTTGTGCATATAGCTCTATGGAAAGTTAACGCACATGTGGCCTACGCACATGCCCTGCGCCATGATGAACATTTATGCTCACGCTATGGTGTGTCACTCTGCAGTTGCTGCACCAAAACACTAGTCAGCAGTGGGATCTCACTGGTGATAGAAATGGAGTGAATCATGTTTGAGCTTGTACTGATAAATGTTGAACATCAGCCAGTTTAGCAAAAAGCACTGCAACACAGAAGAGAGAGAAGGTAGCAGAGGAGATGGTCCAGCTCCACTGAACTGATCCATGCTTGTCAGGCCAGAGAGATATGGAAGAGTGACTAAGCAGACCAATCCCAACTGTTGTGGTCTGTGTGGCTGTGACGAGTAGTTACATATTCGGGGAGGTGCACATCGAACTACGGTGTAGGGCTCTGTGCAGGCTCCACGGCTGCACTGTACCTACACACTGTTGGTTCAGCGTAGAAGCATTTATCGGATTTTAAGTTGGTCAGTAATCTACTTTTGGGTAAATATAAGTATGGGGTCACTGTATCTGTACATAAATGATATGCAGGATTTGAACTAGAGTTAAGAGAATTTAATTGAGACGTCCCTTGTTTGAATACGATCAAGTCATTCAATTATCTTTCTGTATGCTGACAAACTGACAACATGGTCATCAATGATTTTCAGTAAATATTAAGCTTTTTATGCAACTCCCGTCTTCATTTCTAAGTTTTCATTTTAGTCTATGATTTTTGTCTTTCACTTCATGATCTTGCTATTGCTGACCTTTTAAGTATGACAGTATTTATGTTCCTGATCCCATCTTCCTTTGGTTTTAAAAATCCACCCATAGCTTTGTTTTGAGTTATAATTTTCCTTTTTCTCCTTTTTCACTCTTTATCCTTCTCTCCTCCCTTTGTTCTGTCCTCTTTATTTTCGGCTTCACAGGCAAAGACTCATTGACTCTGGTTTTTGTGGAAACCAAGAAAGGAGCAGATGCTTTGGAAGACTTCCTTTACCACGAGGGTTATGCATGCACCAGCATACATGGAGATAGGTCACAGAGAGATCGAGAAGAAGCTCTGCATCAATTCCGGTCCGGACGGTGCCCCATTTTGGTGGCTACAGCTGTAAGTAATCTTAAATCAAACTTTTGTGTCTTTATTAACCTCACTCACATGTAATACATGTTAAAACTTTTATTATTTAGGGTTTTGTTACAAATGAATGGGCAGAACAAAATTGCTTTAAGTAAAAGATTTGTTTTGATTTTTAAGTAAAATATTACAGAACCATTGGACTGCAATTGAATACAGGAGTAACATTTTAATAGTAATTTTTAAAAGTTGACATTGGCACATTTCAGTTTTTGTGTTGAGCTGAACAAATACGTCTTACCCCAGCTTGGGTTGTTGTAAATGAGGGGTATTTTAGTACAGGAGTGCATTAATGACGCAAGCATGTGTGCATGGGCATGCTTAACGTGTGGCTCCTCTCAAAAATTGTATAGTTACACGAATTGAATAAGTCATTGAACACTGTGTTAAGGATTGTCTGTTCAAAATAGTTCATTATCAGTGCTGCTTATAAATTTATAGAACTAATTTAACAAAGAAAAAAAACCCTGCTGACTTGGACTAAAGTTAAGTATAATGTTGACACAGATGTTGATTTGGGCAGCCTTATAATTAAGTTATGTCATTAATATTGCCAGTATATAAACTAAAACTGTTAACTGTAAGTTGTCCAGTTGTGGTCTCAACATGATCTTGACAATAATTCTTCATTCTTTAAATACCATAATTTTTACAGGTGGCTGCTAGAGGTCTGGATATCAGCAATGTGAAGCATGTTATTAACTTTGATTTGCCCAGTGACATTGAGGAATACGTTCACCGTATTGGCCGTACGGGGCGTGTGGGCAACCTTGGTAGGTATGATTTTTTTTTTTTGAAAAAAGGAAAAGTTGAGCCTTTCTTGTGAAAATTTTAATAATTGTATAATCTTTATTGTGTTACATTTTATTAGGTCTGGCCACGTCGTTCTTTAACGACAAAAACAGCAACATAACCAAAGATTTGCTGGACATTTTGGTCGAGGCTAAGCAGGAGGTTCCCTCCTGGCTTGAGAGCCTGGCCTATGAGCACCAGCACAAGAGCAGCAACCGTGGGCGCTCTAAGAGGTAATTGTTGTGTACAAAAACAAACACTTTTTTTTTTTACTTGCACAAATTTTGGTCTAACTTGGGAATATATTGATGTAATCAGTATGTGCTCTAAATCAAAACTAAGAAACGTTGAACTATATCTTATCCATTGGAATGATGAACATGTGAAATGGTTTAAGCTGATGATCAAATGACCAATAAAACAGCTTAGAGGTTCTAACCCCTAAGTTGTTATACCATCAGAATTCTATGGTAATGTCTAATACGCAAGCATTCTTGTTTAGATTCTCTGGTGGTTTTGGAGCTAGAGACTACCGTCAGACATCTGGTGGCTCTGGTAACTTCAGTGGTAACCGTGGAGGACGTAGCACTGGTGGCCATGGAGGAAATCGTGGCTTTGCTGGAGGCAAGGAAAACTATTTAACCAGCCTTACGTCTGTGATTATTTAGTCATTAAATTAAGTATTAACATCTTGTGTGGAACTTTGCTGCTTTATAAGAGTCAAAATTTGTCCTTTTGGGCACAAAAACGTGCTTAAAAGTCAAAGATTAGAAATTGTGAGCTACTTATGTACAGCTACTCTCAAGCCTACCATTTTTCGATAACCAAGCCAGTCAGTGTTAGTTTGATTAAAACCAATTTTGTTGCTGCTTGACTGACTGATCTCTGACCTTGTGTTTACAGGTAGCTTTGGTGCCAACTTTTACGGCAATGACGGCTATGGAGGAAATTACAACCACTCTGGTAGTGTGGATTGGTGGGGCAACTAGTCATCATTCAAATAGGTTGTCATGCCAACCCAATGGAAACCACATGTTAACTTAAGCCAGACCATAACAACCCTCCCTGTGTAGCTTCACTGACACACAGTACATTACCAATCCTGGTTCTCTGCCATTCACTTCTCTCGAAAAGGAAGTGCAGCACAATGCAAAGGAAAGTCACCAGCACGTGCAATGCACCAGAGATGGCAGAGATACGCACACCTCAGAGGGAGCATGGATGCTGACATGCATTGTCCGATAGTAACTTCGGGCTTTCATTGTTAAAAGTATTTTTGTTCTTTTTGTGGGAAAAACCCCAATTGAATATCCTGAGGATCATTTGTATGTTACTGTACCGTGCCTTTGGAATATAAACAGGAAATCTTTGTTTTCATTTCACTCGATGAACATGGCTAAGAGCTCTGAATCTAATTTTATTTTCTTTGGAAATATTTCAAAGATAAAATAAGCTTGGACTTAATCAAACCTTGGCAAACTCTGGGGTATCGTGGCTCTAAGTCACGATTCCATTTGAACTTCAAATTTATTGCAGGAACATCATGTAGCCTTTTCTAAAGTAAAACAGCTAATGGAGCCATTACTATGTCTGATACAAACTGGGACACTCTGTGAAGCAACCATATTTTAATCCTTGAGGACAAAGTTGCATTTGTTTTTTTCTGTTTTGCTCACTCTATCCTGGACAGGCTCCATTTTATGGATAAAACAGTCTCTGAAATAGCCATTCCTATTATAATCTTAAACACAGAAGTCATTAAGCTCAGTGCCAATAATTGCTGAGGTTTAAACAAAAGTAATCACTGCTAGAACTTGTTACTCCACATTATTCAGAAGACAGTGTTACGGCAGCTAGTATCTTACCAAGTGCTAGCTTTAAGTGGGCAGTGGTTCTTGTTTATTTTTACTTGAGACATTATTGGTGCAGTTATGTGCAAAAAGAAAACTGAGTCAGTTTTTGATTTTTTTTTTTTTTAAATTGTTTCTCTACAAATATGTATCAAAACAAAAAATGCCTGCCATCTTGAAGTGAAGTTCAAAATGGCTGTATAAAGGACCACAGCATCGGGAAGGCATAATGTGGTGTTCATGTTTACCGAACTGACCGGCAACCATGAGGCCAAGATGGTATTCTACGCTTGCAAGTGTTTTGTTTTTTGGTCAAGGAGAAAGGACACATGAACTGAGTCGCAGGCTTAACTTAATTACAAATGTTTTCTCTTTTCAAGCTGCGTTGGAGGCAGGGTTCATCTTTAAGAGACAGGCATTTGAATAATCACTGAGGTTTATCAACTACAGCAAGAAAGAGAGCAGGGTAAAGCAGTACTCGGACCACTGGAATTGGGGAAATAGGTAGACATGGGGTACGGCTTTCAGTACAGCACCATTGTCTGTGGCTTTGACTTCCATTGTTGCACAGTGGAACTGGAGGTGGTCAAAGATGGCAGGGTGTCCACTTCCATATGAAATATTAAACTGCTGTCAGATCCTCTGGAAGTTATCTGCTAGGACATGTTTAAAAAAAACAAATTAAAAAAAAGTCTGTGGCTTCAAAGAGCAGGCTTTTCCTCTCAAAGAGGAGCAGCCATTGAGAGAAGGAGAGTTGTGGCATTTCACCTCCCAATTTTCTCATCGGGTGTGTCGTGCCTTGAATATTTTTTCCTTTTGTTCTTTTTTAAAATTTAAGAAATTGAACTAAAAGCGGATGCACTGACAGTGTTGAGAACTTGCAGTTGAATGGTGCTACTTGGTTTAGGTGTGTAGGCCCTTGTGTGTCGTGCCCATCGAGTTTAACAAAAGTTCTTTTATTGCACATCTAGAGTTTTATATAGATGTCTTGGATATGTCCTTAAGCTTCCAAATATTGTGTGTGAGGAGGTTCTGATAAACGCAGCTTGTTTACAAAGGGGAAGGGTTCTCAACGTTTAAACCAGGATTTATTTGGGACCAGGGGATTTAGCAGTTGGGGGAATTTAGCCATTTGCACAGATTTCTAGATTCTACTTTTGCTGCTAGTTTTGTGTAATTTATTAAGCATTTTTGACAAATATTTATTTTTGTAAGCCTCAAAGTGATTCTTTGAAAGTTTCAGAAACTTGACCAAAAGACAGTACAAAAAACACTGGCACTTGAATGTTGAATGTCACCTGTATGCGTGAAATTTATATATTTCGGGGTAGTGTGAGCTTTTTAATGTTTATGATACATTGGACTCAGTTAGTAAAATCCACAGCTGTTTCAAGGCCTCCCCAGGGCCAGTCATTTCTAGTATATTCTAATAATTGGTCAACAAAATTTGAAATGGAATTGAACAACCATGCCAAGGTTTGGAATATAACTTTCAAAAGAGCAAAATAAATTTCCTAAGCATATCAGTGCAGAAGTGTTCAGATTTTCCAAATGTGTGCATTATTGATTCTTTACTCAATTTGACCTGATAATTATTTTTCTTCAGTGAATGTCTGGCACATGGCAATCCTTAAAGAAACAAACATGTGGTTTATTGTCATTGTTGTATTTGCATATGACACCCCCTTGAGTTCTCCTTGAATATGAAGCAAGTCTGCGGAATTGATTTCCAAGGCAGCTGTTGGAGTTTTGTGGGTTGAGCAGGAGGTTCTGTGTAAGTTGTTGTGTGCAGAATCTTAGACTTGTTTCACATTCTCTAGAGAACCTTTGGGCTCTTTAGATGTAGACTTTGCTTTCTGTATTATCTCATAGGCTACTGCACTGCATGGGAGAAACTCAGCTGTGCAATTGTATGATTTTACCAAAATAAACTGTTTGAATGCAAAATTACCTGGAAAAGTCAGGCATGTTTCATAAAGACTTGTTCACTGTAACTCTGCAGACTATACCCTAAGCAAGCAACCTTAAGGGTGGATGGGCAACAAAATAAAATTTGGTGTAGATTAGATGGGCTCAGTTCTTGTTAGGATAAAGACCTTTAAATGACACAGCGAAACCACTTCGAAAACAAAGCAAGTATACTGTTAAAAAAAAGGGTTGGT
>JAPZDV010000005.1:188417-201472 GCA_029814665.1 Acanthurus lineatus
TTTTGCCCCTCCCCCCTTCTCTCTCTCTCTCAACTCGTCAGATCCTGCCCACCTCTGAGCCTGGATCTGGCAGAGGGTTTCTGCCTGTTAAAAGGAAGTTTTTCTGCCCCACTGTCGCCAAGTGCTCGCTCATGTGTGAATTGCTTTCAATTGTTGGGTTCCTATAAATTTAAAATATAAATTTATAGAGTGTGGTCTAGACCTGTTCTATATGTAAAGTGTCTTGAGACAACTTTGATTTGGCGCTATATAAATAAAATTGAATTGAAATTAGATTGAATTGTAGCTGTCAATTGGGTGGGAGAGTGACTGACAGATTGACTGTGCCTTAAAAATGATTTTTAGGCTGTTAAATTACAGCATATATTTTCTTATAACACTTCTTTATATAAAGAAGTTTTAAAATTTCCAACATTTACCTCAGTAGTCAAACCTTTTTTCCTGCATTAATATGATCATTGATAGACATTGTTAAGAGTTATGGTAAAGTGTTACAAATTTGGGAGAAGATTAAAAGGAGACACATACAGTGCAGAAATAAAGTCTTGGCCTCCAAATTAGGTAGTAGCAAGGGGTTTTAAACAAAAAACCAACAAACCAATCTGCATGCCCTGGACTAAACAGAACACTCCACTAATATGATTCAGGACTGTAGATGGAACGTTGCCAGAGAGCTCAGGTATACCAGGTGGCCGTTTCAAAGCCCATCTACAGCAGCTGCCAGATCCATAGCTCACAAAGAGGCCTTAGAGTAAAAATCCAATTGGGATATCAGCTGAGGGGGATCTCATCCTGTAGCTCAGGTGCAGTTTGGTTTCACATTTCTCCTCTCAAGCTCCTCGTCATGCCACAGGGATGTATCCCCTAAATTACTACAGTGCTTAACGGGCTGAAGAGGCTAACACTAAAGCATTATTACCCACAAATTAAGATAATATTAATAACTTCATTTGTATCTCATTTATCTAAACAAGGTTACAAACTCTGTAAAAAAAATACATGATAACAAGACATTACAAAATTAAATGTAAAGAGAATCATTCAAAATGCAGGTACAAGGGCAAAAAATAAATAACACAACATACACTCATATGTGTCACATATCAGGTATCAAGAGATGGCCTCCCAAAAAAAACTTTAGCCATGGATTAAAAGCAGGTTATCTGCCGGTGAGTAAATAAGACATTCAAAGTCAGGAAAAGACATGCTTGGAATTACAAAGTTCTAATTATCTGTTTATTTACTATACCCTGTTTACATCCACTGGATTACCAATGATGGGTTATTTATGTATAAATAGTACAGTAGTAAGGTAATGAGTTCATGCCTAAAGCAGGGCTCAGCGGTGCAAGAATTTATTCATTTATAACAATAGATGTGTGCAAACTGTAAAAAAAAGATAAAGGGTATGTATTGAAATAAAAAATTCATTCGTTTAATACATGTCTAACAAGTCAAAGAATGTTTTTTTGAGTTGGCTTGGATGCAACATAAGTCACTGTGTTGAACCACTTTAACAATGTTGTTTGTTGAAAAATTCACAAATCCTTCATTTCAAAATATCAATGAATGATAAAAATGATTAAGTGTTCACATTTTGTTAAAGACCCCCTCTACTGAAAATCAAATCTTAAACTCCCTCAAAATGAACCATCTGCTGTTTTTTACACCATAAAAGGCAAATCTCGGGTTGAAAATTGGCAGTCATTGCCCAAGGAATTTTATACCTTGAAACTTCAGTATATGATGACAACCCCAAAAAAGCAGGCTCATACCAGAAGGGTCTCATAAGCCTAAACCTAAGGAACCAACTCAGTCAGTTGAGAGCAGGGGAGGTTGTGCTGTTGGAGAAGCTAATTCTAGGTTAATCTCATCACATCATTATTAACTACATTAACAACCAATTTGATAGAACCACTTTTAAGTGACCAGTAGTTGCCATTCACCATAACATGAATTTATTCATTAAATGTTGTACCTTTTTTGACCATTGAAACTTCATTGAAACTTTCTCCACCTTTCTACACTTTTATTTACGGGTGATTAATTTGCATAAACACACAATAAACAAAGCCAAAGTTAAATTTCTTTTTTTTTATAGAGATATCAGAATAATACTATTATCATAAATTCTTTAGTTATTTTAATTGAATAAAGAAAATCTAGAGTAATTTGAGTAGAAAACAGGTTTTGCATACTCCTCCTCTGGCAGCATTGCTGATCTTGAAGAGGTCTCAGAGCTGAAACGTCATAATGCACAACATTTTTTCCTACTCACATTACTTTTTCAGCCCTTAATGTGCATTATGTGTCTATTATATAATCTTAAGATATATCAGACACTGTGGTCTTTAGGTTGTTTATGAGGAGGATGCGGTGTAAGAGCAACAGTATTCATTTTACTAAACATTGGTGGTTAATGGTTGTCAAAGTATTAGTCCAATGCGGGGTTGAAGAGATAGTGTTTGCTGTCATGTATCAACAGTGATTATGAAATCCTTCCAAGAGGCTGACCTTTTACAAATTAACATTTTTAAAATATAGATACATATTCAAATCCTTGATGATAACTGTCAAATTAGACTATGTGGACACTGTAATTAATATTTTGTGTCATCAGGCCTCTTAATAACTGTTTAGGGCATTCCCTCAAATTGGAAAATTATCACACATCTTCTAGGTGGGCTGTAAGGATTAAATATTGGATGAGGAGACAGCCAGGAAAAAACTATGTCCCAGGATGTCCAGAGCCAATGAACAGATGCCTGAGTGAAAAAGAGGGGAGGAGTGACAAAGAAGACACAAGAGAGGGAAGACGTAGTTCAATATACCATCATGACAAGATGTGACTATTGCTTGTATGCAGTTTGTTTACCAAAAACTGCTTGTAGTTTTAGGCCTCCTTCTGTGTGTGTGTGTGTGTGAGTGTATGTGTGTGTGCGTATGTGTGCATGTGTGTGAGTGTGAAAGAGGTAGAAAGTCAGTATTTACCTTTTCAGGGTTTAAATATTCACCTTATACATAAATATAACATAAAATTTTCAGTTTTCTTCATTTTTTGTCTCCTTGTATTTTTTTTTTCATGAAAATACACATGGCCAGTTTAAGAGTGTAAGAAGCATGAACACTAAGTTAACAGTAGATTTTGAAACCCATTAGCCACATGTAAGGTGGACAAAAAAATAATTTCCAGCCCTCTAGGTAAATACTGATTTACTCAAGACCTAAGACAATGAAATATCATGACTTGTATGATCTACACTCTGACATCACCCACTGTTAACGCTGGAATACAGCACCTGAAACAGAAAAGTTTGCAGTGGGCATAAAAACATTTGAACCTGTAATAAGAATGTATTAGCAGCCTGTATAGCATACTACATTCAAATTAATAAATCTGTTTTCAAAGTGAAAACAAATCTTCAAATAGAATGTAAAAAATATTACCATCAGCTTCTTCTTCTCTAGAATCAACACATTTATCCTACATAAACTTTAAATGACCCCAGTCCATCAGTCATTTCATTACTTCCCCCAAAATACCTAAATCTACACCACACACAGAATGCAATCTTCTTGTGTCACATTTCTCCATGGTAAATTAGACAAGTGGACAGCCACCTAGTATGAAGAAGTGTAACTTCAGCTTTTTTGGGGTAATTTAAAGACAAGCCACACCATAAATCTAGAGATAGTAGCTGTCTTGCAGATTAAACACACAGGATAGGAGCTTTTTTTATGTTTATGTCCATGATGTTCTTTGGTATTGACTCTACTAAATATGTGCAAAATCTCCGCTTTTTTTAATCCTAAATCTAAAGGGTTGATATCTGTGCACTTCCATAAAATATGAAATCCAGAGGTGCACTGGACAAACTACATTTGGTACATCACAAACTGGAAAGCCATCAAAGGCAAAAAAAAAATTTGACATTGGTGCAATTTTTTTTTTAAATTTTCATATTTTTAAACATTGTGTTTTTTCCATGAAAGTGCACTTCTGTCTGTATACATTCCCCAAAGATAAAATTTTGTGACTATTTAATGAATTGACTGATGAACAGAAAACTGATACATTCAAAGTATGTGTCCATGTACAATTTCATCACAATGTAATAGATGCTGTGACACTTTGTTTGATTAATTGATCCAGAATTTCTCAATAGGTGATAAAGATTCCAAACAATAAAAACGTTTGAACGGGCCAAGCTTGAAAATATATAGTCAAACTGTATCCAGTACATTATTTGACTGCGTCTTAGAGGGTTGTGCCATCTGCAGAGAAGGTTTTGGGGTTCAGAATGGAAAAAAATGTTTTGCTGTTTGGTAAAAAACTCTTGTCTGTCTCTCTGTTTTTTCCAAGCATTTCAGTTTGTATGTGTATGTTTGTGTGTTGATTTTGGTTAACCAAGTCAAAATAACAATATCTTCCAACTAAATGTTGACTTTCAAGGCAACTCCATGTCTCCATTCTAGATGGTTAGCTGAACCATGATGGTGACCTCAATTCAGATGACATAAATGAAAGAAAGACTTGCTGTGAGCTGTGTAAACAAGCCCACCTTACAAAGGGAGCCAGATTCCTGCACTTCACTTGCAGGAAAATAGCACAACATGAAAGGACACTTTTTCATGCAGGCTATTGTATATACAGTAAGGTTTTAATTTTGCAGATAGCTAACTTCGATCTGTGACTGCCAGCTTGGATATTTGGCTTTTCTCACCCACCAACAATCCATGTCAAATCAATAGTGGTGCTGTTGTGGAATTTTTCAATCAATTTTCGATGAAAAGCAAGACAAATTCAGCAGCCTTGAGAAGGCTGTGTTAACATCACACCCATGTGCTTCAAAAGCCAACACCCTACAAACACCACAAAAGTTTTTATATTGTTTAAGTTTTAAGCATCTTGCACGTATTGACACCTTTATATGTACTCATATGTAGACAATACAGCACACTGCAACCACTTGTTTTCATGCAGCCTTAAAGGATGAAAGTGCTTTAAAGGTTATCCGCATAAATGATGTTCGAACTTGGTTTCCTGCCTTTTAACTGAATAAGGTTCCAAAACCACAGAATGATCCTTCTCAGTCTGTAAATTCCATCACAACCTCCCAATATTTTAGCATTTCTTATGTACAAGTGGAAATATTGACAAATGGATGATCATTCCATTCACTGTGAATTGAGTATCTTTGACTCTCTTAAGGTACATCCAGGCTTATCTTACTTTGCTTAAATTTTAAATTTGCCAACTGCAAAGATGATAGCCAATTAATGGACCCAAATTAAAATCAATCCAGAAACAAATAAATCAAAGTGAATAGAAGATTCTAAAGTATGTAGCATTCAGCTTGAGAAATTAATTGTTATAGTACCATTACACAGTTATTTTGAAAGTTGTGGGTTTAGTTGTTTATATACCTTAAATTGAGGACCAGCATCAGTCTGAAATATTATATCTGCAGTACAATATGACTTCATCATGACTTACCTACTCTCCACAATTGGGGCTAAAGTAACGGAGATACCCAAGAGAATTGTTCTTTTGTAAGGACTGTTGAGGGCCTGAGCTGCATATAGGAGGATGGGAAATGGAGAAGAAGGTGTGTACTGTGACTCAAGCAGTCAAATACACCACAGCATATCGGTAAACACTGTTAATCACAGCTTAGCAGATGGGAACGTTAATTGCATAGGAGCAAATAACAAGACCCAGAGGATGCTTCTATTTATCGACACCCCTACTGTTACTGATGAGGGCTGGACGGGTGGTTTGTGTGCGTGTGCGTGTGTATGTGTGTGAGTGTGTGTTCACACTGAAAAGTGATCAGTGTCTGGAGAAAAAAGATGATTTAATGTTGAATATGAGCTAACCAACACTTTGCTGTTTACACCACACTCACCTCTCTCTGTGAGCAAGACACACACAGGGCCAAAGCCAAACTGTATATAATTTAAAAGAAATTATTGTATTGGTTTTAATATCTGATAATGATACTTTTTAAGTGACATGAAAGACATTATCAACAAGAAATAATAGAGGCAAAGTCTTTTTGTCCTACACTCAGGTCCCCAGTGTTTTCTACTGTTTCCATTTTACTGAATATTTATTGTGAACAATGATTTGCTAGTGTTTTAAAAGAACTGGATACAGTGGTCCATAATGCATCTTAATTATTCTACCTAAGGGTGCATGCTACAAACAGGTTGGGCAAACGAAAAAGTTATTTTGGCTTCCATGTTTTTGGGCCCCAGTGAGCGTGCAGATCAAAAACACGTTCACCTGGTTTTGTTTTGATAAATTCTGTTAGTGGGGGAGGTGCTTGATCATGTAATACTTTATCAATAAGTCAGACATTTTTCAAAATTAGGGAGGCTGTCAAAGCTTAAGTACTTGTGTTGGTCTAAATAATGCAATGAAAAGAGAACAGTTTTTTTGTCAAATAGTTTAAAGGTTTTCCTTCACAACAATGCAGTTGGTTTAATTGTTGTTGAACAAGCAAACAACCAGCTGGTCAAACGGTAATCATTGTGTAAAAAGGATCATGTGTATAAAAACATTACAGCTGTGTTCTCTGTCAAGTTATTTCTGGGCTGCCTTAAGTTCTGGAAGTTTAATGTGATCAAATTTGATACTTTTTACGTGATTGTTAAATTATAGAGTGGAGTCTACAATTTTCACCAGGTACTTAAACTCTAATACAATATCAGGCTCTTCACAATTTAGAAATACATTACTAATATTATTATATTATATTATATATATTATATTATTATAATAAATTAGTGGTTTACCTCTAACTTTGCTGATGTTAAACAAATAGCATACAGACTGATGGATGTGAATGTTTTGGTAGAAGTTAGGTAAACTGCTAATAAATAATGAGAATGGAATTGATCCAAGGACTGACCCCTGTGGAACACCAACATGGCACTCAAGGCAGGCAGATTTATCACCACTGTTAACAACATATTGTTTCCCATTGGACAGATATAATTTAAACCACACTAAAGCATGTATAGAGAAATTGTATTGAGTTAGCCTGGACAGAAGGACTAAATGATTGACTGTCAAATGTTCTCTTCAGATCTAAGAAGACAGCATCCTGACAAGCATTCCTGTTTAACAGACCTTTGACCTTACCATGATCATATGGCCATATCAGTCGAGTGGTGAGTGCTCAACCCAAACTGCATGACTTAGGGTGACTCTCCCAGGAGCACTAGTGTCCTGCCTTTGTCAGCCAGTGCCTAATGTACAGCCGAGATGGGTCACCAGGGGATCACCAGTCATTGATGTTTCGCTCCTTTTAGCCCGGTACATCTCCTAGTGTTGATAGCAGAGATTACTCTGTCACCCCCTGCTGACGTCCCAGCTCCTGTCCTTCCTCTTCTCTGCCTCCTCTGCCAACTCCCTGGTGGATCTGTGGATATCTGCTCCTGTGACTTCTAGCAGCAGACCAAGACTGGAGGAGCCACCAAAGCCACGTCATCACAACTTGACAGGGCAAGTGACTGCCTTCCAGCTAGCCTCTTTGCATTCAGCTACCAGATCTGAGTACTTTGCCTTCTAAGGGACTGTCAGTTCCACAAGGAGAACAGTCTTACTTGCCTTGGACCACATCAGAATGTCAGATCTGAGCACTGATGTCACAATCTCCACTGGAAACTGGAGCTGCCTCCTGAAATCTACCCTCATGCACCACTCCTGGCCTGGCAACAGGAATCTTGCTGTGTTCGTGGGGAGGTAGCAGTGAAAGTTTTCTCTTAGCTTTGCAAATGGGATGGGCCAATTGGCTGGGGCTAAAGCAACGCTGTTTGTGACTGGCTTCCAGGACCTCTGCCAACTTTCTCAGAACCTGGTCGATCCTGAAAGGATGTGTTGGAGGTTGGCATAAGTGGTGTTGCACAGGGCACATTCAAAGAACATAAGTGATCCAAACAGAGTGGATCTTGCCGAGTCAGAAAGTTGCTCTTTAATGTTACTCTCAAGCTCTCGTCTGACAAATCTCCAGCCTCCCGTTCCTCTGCTCCTCCAGCTGCCTAGCGTGCTTGAAGGGATTCTTGAAAAAACTGTTCCACTCCTTCTCTCTCCACCTCCTGTGCTTGTGAATCTGCTCTGTCCTATGCAGATTGGCGTGTTTCTTTTTCAGCTCTGTCTAAAGCACTGTTTTTTCCTGCCAAACTGGTTGAGCTTGGATTCCACTGTTCCATGTAGTGAGTGCTCCAAAATAGTGCATATATCCTTGTCAAGGTGCTGCCATGTTGCAACCTTGTTTGACTTTGGCCATTTGATAGCAGACTGTCTTCTTTTCGTTCTCTGGCTTTACTGCCCACCGTTGGTGTCCATGCATGTTGTGGGTGCACTTTCCAAGGTAACTGCATCAGAGGGGCCACACTCCACTGTTGCCTCCCCTCCATCTGCGACTGCATGCCTTCAGCAATGTTGGATTCTTCCACACTGTTGTTTGTGACCTGGCTCCAAGTTCGACTTGTCTGACCAGCAAATGCAGAGCAATATTGCTGTTCTCCTTCACACTCTCCTCCTGCCTTGGTGGATACATAGACCTCTGAATGTGGTCACCTTTTCCCACCCACAACTGCACTTCCTAAGGCTCTTTAAGTTGTTGGTCTTGTCCTTTATTATGATGTTCTACCAGCCAGTTTAGCCACCTGACTCTATGTGATTTTGGATATTACTGGCAAAATGCAGATCGACTGATGGATTGGCATATCAGTTTTTTAACCAGATTTGAAAATTGGAGTGAATGCGGCCACCTTCCAAACTGACGAGAAAAGTGAGTGCTTAAACGATGGATAACCAAATGTGTAATATTGCAAACTAGGGAGCCTTTGTGTTCCTTTAGAAAGTTAACTTTAAATCTGCACTTATCCTTAGCTTTGAAGTTTTCTGTTATGTTGGTAATATTGAAGACAGGTTGAGTGTTGTTAATGGAGCTGCAGTGCAGTCAGGTAAGAGAGAAGAGCTGGGCTATCTCATATAATGATTCATGAAAGAAGGTATTTAAATTTGTAGCCTGGATGTGGGGATCCTTAACTAACTCATTGTTCAAAGTGAGCTCCAGTCCATTATTTTCCTGTTTGCAATGACGGCCCGCTAATTTATTGATGTTTTGTAATACTGTCAGCTCTTAACCAATATCTAGGTATACCAACTAGACCTAGTAAATTATTGATTTGTGCTACAGCAATATTTCTGGAGCATACACAGCCAGAGCTCTTCAATCATTTTAACTGGTAAATCAAAACAATATCTCTATACTTTCTGTTTTTAGGCAACAGCTGAGGTCCGTAACACACAACAACACCTCAATGGACAGAGGCTGTATTAAGCATCTTGAAGGGTGCTTTTTGTGTACACACTGGGAGTCTTTAAAGGAGGGTTGGATAAGCAAATCTAAGTCATTATTGACCATATCAAATTCTACATGGATATGGTAATATAAATAATATATAACATTACGTGATGGGAAGTAGCAAAGTACAGATACTAAATTACTGTACTTGGATTTTCCAGACATCTGTACTTTACTTGAGACCTTACTTTTCTGAAAACTTTTTACTTTTACTCTCCACATTTTAACACAAATATCTGTACTTTCTACTCTTTACATTCTCAAAATAGGCCCCTTACTTACAATTTATTACATGTGAGGGAAACTACTGATTGTTTTTGGTCTCTGTACACTGCCTTCTTATCATCAAGACTGATTCCAACCTTCATGGATGGGACTAAAAAGTTCATTGGTGTTTACGTCAGCACATAACCAACGTAACAAGACATCATGACATAAAAGACACAGTGACAGAGAGAAAACTATCCGAGTCTTTGTGCCTAGGGCCTTTCTGTCTTACTAGTTTTAAGTTTTTAATCACTGAAGTTCAAAATTCTGGTATCATGGCAAGTCAAGAACAAAGTTAATGTTAATTTTGGCAGTACATTATTTTTCTTTAATTTTTTTAAAAATAGAATGGTTTGAGTATAATAGACTTCAAAATATTATCATTATTATATTATTGTGAGGTTCAGTTTGCTTTGCACAGAACTGGTCAATAAAACGTTCTTCAGAGAAATATTTTGTATTTTTGTACTTCAGTACATTTCAGAGGCTGTACTTTCTTACTTTTACTTGAGTTATCAAATTTAAGCAGTTCTTCAACTTTTATCAGTCTTTTTTTACCCAAGAATCTCTACTACCAACTAAGTAAATCTCTACCAACTAAGTAAAAATGTATTTTTGTCACACCTAAAAATGTCATCCAGTACATTAACAGAGGAACTACTTAAGCCAAATTGAACTTTAAAAAAATAAACTAGAACAGGAATTCTTAAACATGAATACCAAACAAGCCTTTTCACAAGTCAGGACTCTCACTGGACAAACCATCAAGTAGACTATCTGTGTACTACACTATCTCACTTTGGACAGACAAGTATCTGTCCAACCCGATCATCTTCTCCTCCTGTACCGCAGCATTAGGACACCCAACAGGACTAGAGACTACTCTGCAGCTGTTCCACCTCAAAGCCTGAGATGGGTTCTTCTAAAGCCACCACAGGTATCAGTAAGATATAAAGTGACCATATGATTGACAACACAGGATTGAACCAATTAGACCAGAACCTTAACTGAGTTATGGAGGAAATATTAACAGGAACAGCAAAGAGGAAAACTGACATCATGATCGTCATCATTTTCAATATTGCCAGAGAACACTTTGGCTCATGACAGAGCCATGATACTGTAAACTATTTCATACAACCTACTGCACATGGACCTTTGAGAACTTTATGTTTTGAAATACTGTTTGTCCACTTTAGATGCTATGTGAGAACTTTTGTCAATCAATGAGCATTTGTGACATTGACTTCATGTGGAAACTTAAATTCTGTAGGTGAGGCAGTTGTAATTTCAGTTACTTCCTGGCAACTCTAAATACTGACTTACACTGACTACTGAATAACTGCTCTTTTGATAATTTACTTTATATAACTTTACTGCAGTTTGTCTTGATCAAACAGTAGGTTCACTATGTCAAATAAGCTTGTGCTGAGATCTCTGCTCCATGGCAGCAAACATGAAAAATGGTTGATCTAATCCAACCAGTGGTAAAAATTAAACAGACTGAAAAAAAGTTTGTCTTTCACTTAGATCAGTTGACACTGACCCAAAGAAAACAACCTGCACATGGCACGTACAGCAACTGAATCAATCAGTATGGCTCTATGCATCCAATAGCTGCCTAATTGATGCACTAATCCAGTCACTAAGTACTGCAGTGCTGTGGAGTCTGCCCAAAGCAAAGAACACACACAACTTATTAATGAGATGCTTCTCAAACAAGAGAGTGGAGCAGAAGTGACAGAACATCTATGAACTATAGATCAAGGAAGAGAAGTGTACACTCCAGAGCTGCAGACCTTTGGCCAGAAACAACACTGCTTTCTTATGCATTGTGACTTGAGGAAATGAATCTGCAGCACATTTTGACTGTTTCTTCTCCTCTTCTATAATACTTTTTACAGTGGTGTAGGCAGTATTTAGCTCCTTAAGTTTAAAAAAAAATCTATTACCACCCTTTAAAAATACTCATTCATACTCAGTTATGTATATATTATTAGATTTCTATTACTCATGCAAAAGTAGGATGTTATCGATTGCAGTTGGTTGGATTTTGAACTATTCTGTATTGGAATGCAACCTTAGTTTTTTACAGTACTAAAATGATAAAATTTAAGCTAAAGTAATGTTACTTTACAGAAACCTTACCCAAGTAGCAATAACTATGAAGACGTCTACTCAAAAGTAAAAAGTAAATCAGTTAAAATATACTTTGTGTTAGTACAAATACTTTTTTATCGTTGCTGAGTAGTAAGTGTTACAATGGCAGTTGAAGAGAGTCACAGAGGAGACAGGTCCTTTTCATCAGTTGTTGAGGTGCTTGACACATGCCTCACTGACATATTTCCATCTCCCATGGGCCCTTGTCACCCTACTCATGACAAGTTGTATTGTCGAATGACTTTTCCAGCTGTCAGTCAAACAAAAATTGACATGAGGGCATCAGTTATGATCTACAGAGTGAGCTCTTTGTTCCTACTCTCCTTTAAAAGAGACCTGCCTAAATTGTTGGACTATAGTGAAATCATTTTAGTGTTCCACACAAAACCCTATGTCTCCTGCTATAATCATCTAAAGTAAGCTATTTTAGCAATTGGAGTTGTCCATTGTCCATTTCAGTATTACTGCTTAATGTTTATGGTTTGTTGGTTTAGTGTTTAATTTGCTGTAATGTGTGTATGAAGCCTCCAGCAAATTAAAAAAACAAGGTCAAGATTCTAAAAATTTAAAAATGTAAGGTTGTGTTTATTTGTGCCTCAGAATCTAAATACCATAAAACTAACAGAAAATAATGTAATAACATAACCTTCATGTAATGTTTTTATTTTTTGTTTCACATTTTTGTTTGTTTTTAATGCCTCTCTTTATTCACTCTCCAGCATGTTTGGCCATTAGTGTTCTCTTGTTCTAGATTTAGCTTGAGACAATGTTGGCCTAGTTTGAATGTTTTTGGTGCAAACTGCACTGAAAAAATACATTTCAAAATTTATTAGCACAGCAATAGTAGCATAATAGATATCAGATACAATTTATAATAGAAACAATGTATTCTGCCTATTACTGTCAATTTTTGAGCTCATTGAAACTGTCTGTATGTTAAACTTGGTATTATTGTTTTGATCAATGTTGAATTTAAGGACCCATTCTGTTTGACCTGTTTTTGAAAACAAGTGAGGTGAAGTGCTCAACTGTTCAACTGTTACTGGATGAAGAAAAGACTGTCATTAAAACTGCTACTCAAGGAGGATTCAAGTTTATCACAGGTTTTTCAGCATGCATCAGAGACAGCAGTGAGTGTGTGTGTGTGTGTGTGTGTGGGGGGGGGGGGGGGGGGGTGTTAAATAACGGGGAACTGGGGATTGTTTAAGGCAAAATAAAAAAGGAAACGAACGGTAATTTTTTTAC
>JAPZDV010000005.1:215949-228138 GCA_029814665.1 Acanthurus lineatus
GTGAGGAAAAGGAGCGCGATCCCCCCTACTGGATCCCCAAGGCATTACTAGCAGATCGCCGAACAATCGATCCATACTAAGCAACAGCAACTGGCTTTTCACACACTGTTACACACACTGTGACTACCTTTGCTGTAAATAGAGGATTCGTCATTAACATGAACAAGCTGAAAGCGATCTGATAGGTAAGACTTAAACCAGCTTTAAGGTACCAGCTGTTCCTTTAATGCCAATGAGGAAATGTCCATTTCTGACAAAAGTGCCACTTTTGTAACATCTACGCTAACCTCTTCAGCAGCCGTCATTGTTTACAAGCTTGCAGGCCCTTCCCACTTTCGTAAAAACTAAACCATGTAGCTACCACCTCTTTCTCTGCAAAGGACACTGATTGGTTGGACACAAATAGATCCAGTTTGAGCTTTTCCCAATGGACCTGCAAGAGTTCAGACTGTGGATCTCAGCAGTCGGGCAGCCTTGCTAAGTTATTGGCGTAGTGTTCTGGTATGTTGTTTTTCTACTGTTTTTATGTCTCTTTATCTGTTTTTAGCTAAATGAAATTTTGTTGCAATGAAAATGAAAAGTCCTTGAATCATTGAAGTCACTCTACTTCCCTAACCCAGAAATATTCAACCAGAGGTACTCATCTCTTTTATTACCAGCACAGGTGACTTGAGACTCCTTTCAAGGGTTCTTAAGCACACCTAAATAAAAGGATGAAGAGAAACAGGACACACAAAGAGAAGGAAAGAGCAGAAAGAGCCAGTTAAGAATATGGACGATTGTAATCTCAAGATTTTTATACTGAGAAAATAGTACTTGTTTAGCTGAGAAAAAAAATCAACAATCTATTTACGATGATGGACTTGTAAATGTATGGGGGCTGAACCCCCCTAAAGGTTTGAGCCAGGAATTGTTGCTGCTCTCTTGTTACATTTCCATATAAAAACACTCAAGCTGATCTCAAAATAATAAAAAAAAGAATTGTGTTTGTGTTAGTAAGTGTTTTGTATTCCTTTAGACTCACTTCAAATAATCCTTTGCTGTGGTGACCTTCTTCATTGTGTATAAAACTCTGCCTGTGCTTTCCTCAAACCTTACCACAGAAAGAGGGTTTCTCCCTTACATGACATAGGGCCTGGGATGGTGTCATCATGCCACCTTGCATTATAGGACAGTTCACCATGCTGGAAGCTACCAATTCTGTTTTGCTGTAGCCAGTTGTACATCCACTATAGCAGTTAGATACTCTGACTCACTTTACCCTATCTATACACTATCTCCAAAAGTGGTCATATGAAATTTAAAGCAATTGTTTATTGAATGAAAATCATTTTAATGTCTCTGTGAGATGAAATGATAATCATCCATAACAGTCTTCATGTGAAGCTTTCTTACATTTAACGAATGTGCTGATCTGAGAGCTGCGTCTGTCTCTGTAAATCGCATCTGTTGGTATATCTAAATTTGTATGAATATCTTTACAAATTCATTTATGTAGTTCAACTAGACTTTGAAAATAGCTTGTGAAACAAACAAAAAAACAAACAAAACATGCAATTTAAGCCGGGTCTGACTCTGGATCACTGATCCATTCTTTATTTATTTACTCTCATAAGGATCCAAACCGTTAAAAAGATTCATCTTACACTTGTCCCTGGCTTCTATTTTAATGTTTTGTCGTTAATTACATTCCCTTTTCTGCTTTTCAAGCATTTCATCTTCCACTTGATTTAATTTGACTCACCCGTACTGTAGTTATTTACTGCTACCATAGCTACCAACATGGCTGACACATCCCACAGTGCCCTAAAACTATGGCTACATAGTGATTTGAAAGGCTGCCATGAAAATAAGCAAAACTAAACTACCTTTTGGTGCATTAACAATAAATGATATGACAAAATTTGACAATGTTCACGTAGTAACTGCGTTTAATTTAACTCACCTGTTATGAAAGGCCAAAAAATGACATGCTGCATTGATCAGCTTTAGATTTCATCTCCATTAACTTTACCTGTAGTTATATCTGCATTCATGTACTGAGACTAGTAAAATGTGAAGACTGGTAGTTTTCTTTTAACCTTACCAGTTCAGCTGTTGACATAAATGTATAAATTTTTCTCATCTAAATATAAATACAGCTTTACAGTCGATATCTTACATATACCGTCGGTAAATCACATGCACTTTAAGTACATTCTATAACTGACACAGTCGTCAGAGGGGAGATGTTATGTTATTTCTTTTTTTCTGCTGAGTGTCATCATCCCTGGAGCAGAGTGTCATCTCCGGCTGTGAGAGCAGTGACTTCCTTGCCAAATCAGCTCCTGTTTTGATTAGCATGCTAATGCCGGAGTCAAATTTCCATTGTGGATAATAGAGGGATCTCTTAGGATTTGTCACCCAGTGTGTGAGCCTCTGGCGTTCGTTTTGGATGGTGAAACATGTCACTTCCACAGGAGGGAAAGCTCTTCATCTCTCAATTTTGTATACATATGGATTGTGTAAACTTTTCACATATATTTACTCAAAAACATGTTAATTTATCAAGAGAGTATCTAACATTGTACTTATTTATTTTGTTGCACAGGCAGACATCCTGATGCATGAGATTACTAACTTCCAGCAGTTTGAACAGCTCAGTTTCTTCTTCCTAAATGGCATTTGACATGTACATTGTGGGACAGCAGTCTATGTCTAAGAGCAAATCAATACTATGGGGCGTGGCTCTAATATTCCCGCAAAGCTGGTCTAAGCACACATCCAAGTGTGTTTGCAGTTTGTTTCAGCAATTTTTTTTCCCTTCACCTTGTATTAGGGAGGCTTTGTAAAGTAGGTATTTTCTTGGCTCAGCATAAACCTGGATGTGCCAAGATGGATGGAATGGAGCAATAAGGGGTGTGTCAGTAAAGTTATGCTTGTGCAGTGGATTTGTGCCGTCGTGTTTGAAGTAAAACCACAACTACGACACAGCCAACAGAGGGCTTTTTTGTGGCTCTGCTGAACTATGGAGCACATGAACAGACTTATCCAAAGTATAACTCATTAGGTGGCTGTATAAACAACATTTTTAAATGTAACCTTCAGTTAATTTATTCATAGAAAAAATTAAGTTGACAAAATTGAATGTAATTTCACTGGCTAGCCATCTGTGCCAAGTGCATGTTAAGGAAGAAAATGATCAGTTGTGCTTTAAACTTGTGATATTATTTTCTATCTCGTATCTTCTTTTTGTTTAGCAGATATTTAGCAGATATACAATTTAGTTATTTGCTTTTGGAAAGGACATTGTGTCTCAATCAGCAATATATGAATTCTTTTTGTATGCAGCAAACTTTTGATTCATCATTTCATATGCATGTTAAAAGCCTTGCCTAAAAACCTTAGAGTTTCAGTCCGTGTAGGTAAAACTATTGCTGCACTCACTACACAAATGTCATTAAGTCACAATTACACAAATCTTTGGAGCTGTCCGCTCCACTGAGTTCGAATGAGCAGTTGTCCACAGTTTCTCCACTTTGAGGAAGATATCACAGTACAACATTTCTTCCTCAGGTAGAATGACAAACAGGGTAAAGGATAGAATTACTTTACCAAAGAAAAAGAGAAAAGGTACTGAGCTAGCTAAAGTTAAGTCTGATGGAGTTTACAACTTGTCAAGGGTAGAAGAAGATGTCACTGTTACAGAGGAACATGGCACACGGCACACAGCCACCCCAGAAAAAAAGAGAAAAGAGAAGAAAAGAAAGTCTTCAATCTCCAAATTTAGATTCACATAATTGTTTCAGAGACGTTTTTTGTTTAACCCTGTAATCACATCTGAAGCTGGATTAAATCAAACATTTAAAGACTCAAAACTTACTTAAACCTAATACAATATACATTTATTTAGGTATTTGGGTATTAGATTTGGGATACAGTTAACTAATTCATTAACTGAGGAATAAATTTTATCTGGATTCCTCAGACCGGTGTGTGAAGTGTAGCTCTCAAAATTCCCTTGTATATATTTATGCTTTTGTACAAAAGTAAACAAAATGTGGTGAAAAAAATCGAAGAATGGAAATCCATTACTTGTAATACAATAATTTAATTATCAGCTGAACTGTGAATTTTTCAAGATGTTGAAAAAACAAGATAATAATCTGCCATCCTAGGGGAGAGCAGCTTATGTTTTCCACCATTGTTTAGAAGCTCATTTTAACATGAGCAAGAAACAAAGGCCCCCTACTTTACATCTTCTCCAATAATTAATTGAATGGTATTTAAATGTGGAAACTGACATTTTATGCCATTTTAAAACAATAAGCTGGAGCAATTCAACAAGGTATGGAAGTTCATTTATGATATGAATTATCAGCAGCATGGCTGGGAAAAGAAAGAGCGAACCGATCTGCTAAGATGTATGATGTGTATGTGGTTGTGTGTATGTGTGTGTTGTAATGCTTTTAAAGTGTAAGTGTAGGGATAAAAAGTGCAGTATGTGTTACAAGTAAGATGAATGCCTGTAGGAAACTAAAGGTGTCTCATATCCTTTCTTTTCTGAGAATGTATTTATGTTTCATGTAAGCTTGAAACCATCCCACAGGCAGCATTGGCATTGTACACCCAGCACAAATGCGGTGCACCAGTGGTGCAGTTCTTTCTCCTCACCGCTGAATTGCCTTTCTTTGTTTAAATTCAATATCAACAAGGGCTGAAAGAAAAACAGTCCATCAGCCATTAATTACCATATGTATTCTATTCACAAAATGAATTTAATTTTTAGGTGTGCATGCCTGCATGCCTGCGTGCCTGCGTGCACGCATGCGCGTGTGCCTGTGTATGTGCACGTTTGCCTGTGCAAGCGAACATATATTGTAGAAATAGATATGACAAATATGGAAATGTTTGCTTTCTAAAGGATTTGACTTAAATGAATGGATGAATGAATGAATGAATCTCGAGGACAAGAGGTACTTTGTTGAAATTGGTAACTGTGTCTCAGGCCAAATAGCTATGACTTGCGGGGTTCCCCAGGGGTCAATCCTGGGACCCCTATTGTTCAATCTGTACATGCTTCCATTAGGCCAGCTAATACGCAGCTATAATGTGTCCTACCACAACTATGCAGATGACACTCAGATCTACGTGTCACTGATGGCAGGAGAACATGGGCCTGTAGATTCATTGTGTTACTGCATCAAACAGATCAGTGTGTGGATGCAAAACAATTTTCTCCACTTGAACTCAGACAAAACTGAAATCATTGTCTGTGGTCCAAAGAAACAAAGAGAAAGTGTTATCAGTTACCTTCTGACTCTCTCTCTAGAACCTAAAAATCAGGTTAGAAATCTAGGGATAATATTGGACTCAGATCTGAATTTTAACAGCCACATTAAATCAATAACATTAACAGCTTTTTACCATCTAAAAAACATTGCCAGAATCAAAGGAATAGTGTCTAAACTAGACTTAGAAAGACTAATCCATGCGTTTGTCTCCAGCAGGTTAGACTACTGTAACGGTCTGCTCATTGGGCTCTCTAAGACAGCTGCAGTACATCCAGAATGCTGCTGCTCGAGTCCTGACTAGAACCAGGAAATACGACCATATTAGTCCTGTCTTCAGGTCTCTGCACTGGCTTCCTGTCACTCAGAGAATAGACTTTAAAACAGCTTTGCTTGTGTACAAGTCTCTTCATGGCTTAGCGCCAAAGTGACATATTGGAGCCATATGAACCAACTCGGACTCTGAGAACCTCAGGGAGTGGTCTCCTGCTGGTGACCAGAGTCAGGACTAAACAAGGTGAAGCTGCGTTTCAGTTTTGTGCACCTAAAATCTGGAACAGTCTTCCAGAAGATGTGAGACAGGCCTCAACTCTGACAACGTTCAAAGCCAGGCTGAAAACACTTCTATTTAGCTGTGCATATAACAACTAAAAAGGATTTTATGTGCACTCTTTGTTTTTAATTAAATTAATTAATTAATGATTATTTTTATGTTTTATCAAATGATTTTATTTGCCTTCTTGTGATTTTATGTAGCTGTAAAGCACTTTGAATTGCCTTGTGTATGAATTGTGCTCTTACAAATAAACTTGCTTTGCCTTGCCTTCTGCCTGTGACACATATGCCAACCTGCAGCATCCTATCGAGGGACTACAGAGGAGTGTAAATTTAGTTTCAGACAATTAGCTTTCGGCCTGGCCCCGTAGTGGTAGCCTGTGTATGTTACGTTAGCAGGCTAATTTGACTAATAGCCAGCACTTATCTTTCCAACAGAAAACAGGCCTACTCCAGATTCAAACACAAAACACACCACCACACACTTCTAGTGGGTCATTAAAGATGTTCGAGAGAGATTACTTTTGCACGAGTCTACCATTTTTTTTAAGAAAATCCTGCATATTATACCTTTACCTAAAAAAATTAGGCTTGTTTAAAATATGTTTTATATTAGGCTATAAAACATTGTTAAAATATTTTAGACAACGGCTAGCCAAGGATAACTCCTTTATTGTTTATTTAAATAGATCAATGTTTGTTTTGAAAAGTGCCGTAAGTGTTTTTCGGGATCCTAATAAAGATGTTGTTTTGTTATGTAATATATGCTGCTGTGTTGCACTTATTAAGTTCTCATCTGAACATATTTATGTCATTTATTAACTTGGAATTGCAGTTTATAACTTTAATTACAGCAGCTAAGTAATTACAAAAAACAAGGGGTGTGACAGGCTTAGATAGAGTTGGGCTGGATTTTTGGGGGTCTGATCTAAGTTGCAACGTGTATGCATTAAATGTTGCTTGTAAGAAAAAAATAGATTACCTTGTCTGTGGATCATTCCCCCGTGCATTATCCTTGCAACAGTGCAGTGGTTTGAGTCATTCATCTTCAGCGTGATTCCCTGCATGTATTACACAAAACACATGCAAATCTGGAGCAATTCATGACACAGTACATAAGGTCTTAAAGGGAGAGTTCACCCAAGATTGAAATTTCGCACAATGTCCACTTACTACTTTTTCAACAAAGCTCTAGTGAAATGTCCTAACAAGGAACACAGCTGCAGCTGTGTCGCATTCTCACTGAGCTTGTGTCTTGCGAGAGTTTTGAACTGCATGAGGGCTAACATGAAGCAACTCCTAGGAGGCTATAGTGGATACTTTGGCTAAAAACATTAAGGTCACCCTATCAAGCAAAATTGGGCAGGTGATTCTTCTGGACACTAGTGGTGAGTGGAAATTGTGTGAAATGTCAATTTTGGGTGAACTGTTTCCTTAACTATAACCTACATTGTCATCTTAGTGGAAATATGTGAATGAGTACAATCCAATATACCATTGGCTCATATGTGTTTTTTTGGAATTGGACCAGGCAGACCCTGGTCACATTATCCAGGTCCATGTCTCTGTTGGTGCTCTCTGGTGAGTCTCTGTTCAGGTAAGGCAAAGTTGGTGGAGGGGTCACCCTCAGAGCCTCGTCGCTGTAAACCTCGTGGGCCACAACGTCATGGGCCTGCAACAAAGCCTATGGACACACATGCAGACACAGAGATAGAGTGGGGTTTGGATCAGACTGCATATGAGAACGAATACAGTAGAATGTGCACGCCGATAGCAGTACATGGAATGACAGGTTGCTGTGGATACAGTTTTTAGGTTCAGGTGTTAAGGGTTGCATTAATGGTGCTTCAATTGATCGGCCACCAATTCCAATCGGCCCATTTTCACTCCAAATGACTTGAACGGCCGTCGCCAAATTACCTGATCCAAAAAAAGACAATCTCTTATGAGTGAACTGCACCATTCATGTCCAAATTAATGTGTAATTTTACAAAGGAATTGCTCTGTTTTGTAGGAAGCCCTATAATGCCTGCCCACCTTACAGCATGAAACAAGTGTGAAACATAAACAAGAAGCACATGTCTGGGGTTCCTGTCTACACAGTAGGCAGAGAGGGTGCCCCATATACAGAGGCTATGTATCTTTGCTGCAGCAGACTGGGTTCGATTCTGCCCTGCTTCGTTTTATTCCCTCTTTGCCTACCTTCAGCTGTCCTATCAAAATAAAGGCATAAAAGCCTAAAAAAAGCAGAAGAAACGTGTAGTCACATAGCCGTCTGTTTGGCAGTTTATACTGTGTAGGAGAAAGACCACAATTACACACTTTATGTATGCTTAATTTGGAATTTAGAGTTTACTGTAGGTTGAACTGAGGTTCAGGGTCAGACATTGTATATTTTATTTTGATACACTTTGAGTAAATGTTAAATTTAGAATTCAATTCATTATGGGACTGAGGTTCAGTTCAGAAAATACTAGTGTATTTTATTACACTTTATGTAGGCATATAGAGAATGCATGGAATGTCCTAATTTCTTTTTATTTTACTGTAGACATCAGGTTTAAGGAAAGATTGTTGGTACTGTATTTTATGGTAGCCTCCTAGCCACTATGATATCTTGTTTTAATCAAATGAGAAGTTATCAAATTCAAAATACATCACTTAGCATTTGTTTGATATACTGCATATTAAAGTATTATAAATTATATATACTGAATTATATTAGGAGGGCCTATTCAAGAGTTTAATGTGTGTTTAATAACAAGCACATTTAATCTAAACTTCAAGTCTATTAATACAGTGCATGTACAGTGTACAAAAATCCAGATCAGAGCACTTCAAGGTTGCACTCAGAAATTCAAGAAAATGCAGTTCTGATGTGTAATTTTTCCACAAAAGTAAAACTAGATTTGAAAAACTGAGAGCTCTCCCTTTTATCAAAGTGTTTAGCTACCACTAAAACAGTTATAATTATAATCCATGCTAGATCATTTAAAAAAGGGCACACCTTAGGAAAAAATAAAAAGCTTGTTTCTAAGGGTGTCATACAAGTAGAATAGTAACCTACCAGGGCTATCACTTTAAAGAAACAAAATTATACATATTTCCTTTTTAACCATTGCCCTCAGTTCATAGTCACTCTGTCTGTCTGAGCTAAAGTACGAGGCCTCTTGCTACTGAGAAGATGGCCGGTGTGTCACGGCCACAGAGTGTTGGTATCTACTCTCTGACAGCGAAATACCTCAAGGTAGCACTCAGCAAACCAGGAGAACACTTGTAAGACAGAAATTCAAACTAAGTAAAGGGGAAATCTGATGTATTTTTCCCACATCCAGACACATACAAAGACACACAGAAAGCTCTTGTCATCCTGGGGACAATAATAATATTTTTATCTACTTAAAATTGCTATAGTTGGATTGCATCCAAATCTGAGAACGACACTCTAATGATGAACTTTTTATCGACAAGTGTGGCTAATACTAATCTTTGTAGAGGAGACTGCAGGAGAGCTAGTTTGCTTAAAGCTGTTTCACTAGCTGTTTGTCAGTGGCCAAAACAGTCCTGCAGTGTTTGACAGAGCTAATCTTCCCTCAATGGCTCCATAGCACTAACAACTAATTGAGTCACTGTAAGCTGACCCAACTGCTAACAAAGCTACTTATGTTAGAGCTGAAAGCAATGTTACAGCTAAAGGGTAACAGACATGTATATGGATATTTTTTCAAATGTAGTCTTTGCATTTTCACCTCCCTTACCCACACAAACGGAGTTTTACATCACTGAAAATGGAGGTTCTGTTAACACCTTCCAAGATGGAGAGTTTTTAAAACTACACTCTTTCTTAATAGTGGCTGTAGCTCAAATGAAGGTTTTGGGATTCGCTGATGCCATTACCTCTATTTAACCATACACACATACCATTCTTCTATGGTGTTTGACATGAATGCCACATAATGGCACTGGCATAAAGACATCATGTAGTTATTTTGCCCTATCTTATGCTCTACTGTTAAAATTACCACCTCAAGGAGGCCTTGCTAAACAAAATAAAATCTGATTCGTGCCAATTCTAGCCAGCATTGTCAGTGGTCCAAATTGTTTAAGAGGCTTCCTCCACCTAGCTGACAGGTATGATGGGTATGAGGACCTGAGTTGTGCATCTTAATCTTTTTGAGACTCACCATGAAATGTGGCTGGGTTAGTATCCGTCTGAGTTCTTTAGCTTCGTGGTTCACTGTATAGCAGGAGATTTCTTTCAGAACCTAAGATGCAGTGAGAGAAAAATCATCACAACAGTTTGCTTTTGGCAAAAATATATCTTCTTCATACCCAAAGAGAATTTTCATACATTCATGCCAAAGCATCCAGTTTCACCTGCTGCACCTCTGACAGCATTAGAATAAACTTCCCCAGACGACCAGTGTGATACCAATTTGGTGAGCCAAGGAAGCACTTTGTCTCTCATTTTGTACTTTTGATGTAACTTAGTCTGCATTAGTTATGTTACACCTGAATGGCGAATGTGGCTTTGTAGAGGTGATACTTTTGGATGGGTGTGTGAGTACTACTGAAACCTGTTGGGTGAGGTTATAATGCACTCTTACTCTTTCTCCAAGACACCTTGTCATTAAGAGAAATATTTAAATTTTAAGACTGTGCAAATGTAGCTAACTGTAACTGTAGTAACCACATGTACTTGTTATGCTCAAGAGGCAGCACTCCCTGCCATATGAAAATAATGTGCTACTAAGCTACTAAGTTTCAGTACTGAATAAAAATGAGAAAAAATATGTTATTCTAATAAAAATCTATAATTCCAGTTTGCACCTGCCTGTAATACATAAAGGTAACTACTAAAATTGATATTGTTTAGCCTTACAGATACCCAAGCTTTTGACTTGACAGTCTAAACTCTAAACAACATGGGCCCTATCGTACACCTGGCGCAAACGTGATGCGCCAGTGGTGCAGGTGTCATTGCTATCTTACACCCGGCGCAAACGTCATTTTTGCCACGAGTGTACAATAGCAAATCCACTTGCACTGGGTCTGTGTGCCGAGGGGTGGGAGGTCTGAGAATGAAGGTGGAATGGAGGTGTGTCCTGGGGCGTTTGCTTTTTTACACCCGGCTCATTGAGGTCAATGTGTCAGGGGCCCTATCACTTTCCACCAGTGGCGCATTGGGCAGGGAAAGTTTCTAATTAATTCAGGGGAGTTTCCAGGTCAAACTTTGCCACCTTGTTCCAGGAGCAGCAGAGGAATCCTGCTCTTCCCCGCCAATGCGCCACTGGCGCACAGCCAGTAGTCCAATCAGCTGTGTGGAATCATCTCATCAATTCATAGGTGTTTCTCTTGCCAAAAATGCATGAACCAATCAGAGAATCCGCTCTCGTCCCCTTCAAAGACTGGTTCCACCGTGCGCCAGTGGCGCAGGCGTATTGCTATCTTACACCCCGATTGATGATTCTACACATGGCAACATTTTCTAGACGCATCTTTAGCACACTGTTGTAGTGAGAGAATAAATGGACAAGTTCAATGAAGTTACTTTGGTTGTTACTGGTGTTGGGATCTCACCATGTGAATAGGACAAAGAAAGGCCTTGCAGGCTACACCTTAGTGGGAAATCTGGCCTGAATCTGAAACCTTCAGAAAATCAGATAAAGGGCATTAAACCCAACTTTCCAGAATCGTCCAGATTTCACACCTAGGTGTGAACACAGACTATAAAAACCATCTCTGCCCCTGCATCTCTCTCTTCTTCTTCTTGCTCTTCTTGCCTCTTCTCCAGAGGAGCTCTGCTCCTCACTTCTCGCCTCCTGAGAAGCACTACAGGGCCAAGGACTCAGTGAGGCAACTTCTCTAGCAGTCCTGCTCAATGCAGATGGCTACACCTCACTCCTCACCGAGAGCAGCAACACGAGAGCCTGCCGAAGGATCACGCAGGAGTCAGCAAGTTAAGTCAGCACCAGTGGCCAGGACACAAGGTCTGCCAGCTGAGACTAGGAAGCAACAACCAAAGTTAGCCACATGCCGCTAACTTACAGAACAAAGGAGCAACAAGTGGTCCTTCTTTTCAGAGGGCCAGACTAGCCTGTAACCCATCATGAAGCCTCACAACTTGCAGCTTATTGGACCCAACGTCATCACAAGCCTGCAGCTTCATGGACTTAATACAGCATTGCGTCTAAAAAGGACACCTTTTTCTTCAATAGACTGGGTAATGTAACTGGGCATAACCTAGCATAAGGTAGAACAGCTAAGCAGAGAATTATTCAACTGTTGTCATTGTTGCAATGATATTATTGGATTTATTCTTGAGCTCTATGTCTAGGCTTGGTTATTGTTAGATTAGATGCAC
>JAPZDV010000005.1:228238-247642 GCA_029814665.1 Acanthurus lineatus
CCCCCCCCCCCCCCCCCCCCCCCCCCCCCCCCCCCCCCCCCCCCCCCCCCCCCCCGCGCCCCCCCCCCCCCCCCCCCAGCCGTGGATAGCTGTAATGTACTGAGCCAATCAGAATGCAGTATTTTTGGCCTGCTGTCCTTGGTGCTTAATTTTATTGTCTCTGTGTGTATTTCTGGACTACTGTATGGGTATTCTAACGTCATAATTTTGGCCTTGTTCCTGTAATGTACTGTCTCTATCTCTGGCAAGAGACTACTGTATAAGTTATTTAAATTTTCATAATTATATCCTTGTTCCTGAATTTTACTGTCTCTGTCTGTGGATACTGGACTGCTACTGTATAAGTTATTTAAGATTTCACACGAGAAAGAGATTAGGTTAAATTAGGAGGTGTCAAGAGAGGGGAAAATGATGCATAGCTGGCAAGAACTGAAAGATGGTAGATGTACCCATGACATCGTATGATTGCATTAATATCAAAGGTTCACACCAGTAGGGGGCCAAAGTTCCTATACATCACTTGATTACAAGATATTTCTTCATCGCTACAAACAACAATAAAAATATATAGATACCCAAGTTACTTCTCCTACTTCTCTTTTTAAGGGTTTAAGTCAACCACTTTCTGAAACTGAAAACCCACAGTTTCAGTGTTAACAGTCTCAGAGTTTCCCTAAACCTTTCTGAAGCAGGCGGCCAGGAAAAGTTGAGAATTAGGCCCATCCCCACCTGTCAACTGTATTGACACCTGTATTATTTCTTTCTCTCTGCTGCCCACCTCTGCTTTTCGACATCATAGAATGATGACACTTGAAATTCCCTCTATATCATTTCAGTTTTCATTCTTTTATCTTTGTACAAGGCAAGGACTTTTTTCTGAGCAGTAGATGTATTTTCCTGCCACACCTGGAAACCCTGTGTGGATGTGCTTTCAGTTTGGACCCTGCTTTAGTTCTTGGTGACAGAGGTAACACGTTCTTCCCTGAGGACAATGGCCAGGGAATTTCCTCTTCTTTTCGGCATTGTCCTCCACTTTGCTGAATTTTTGTTGCTTTTGCTGCTGTTGATGTTGTCCCTCCTGGTGCAACAATATGTTCTTGACAATTTTATGAACATTCTCCAGTGCAAAGGGCTTTTGAGACACTGGATCTACTTAATTCGTAACTACTGGTGGAAGTTGTATAACTGGGATGTGGGCCGTCTCACTGCCTACAGTTTTTGTGTCTCCAGAGGAATCTCAGGACTGGTGTTAAGAGAGGAGCTTGTGCTCAACTGTTAGCCAGATGTTTTGAAAAGTGTAATAAGTGAAATTCAGTTGTGGGGTGAAGCAGACTCTTTGGATCTACAGCAGACCGATGGACCATCACTGCATAGTCCTGATCCCAATTAATGACTTTGAGATTCCTTGTATTCAATCCACATTTTCCTTTGAGCTACAGACATCTCAAAATGAGATCAAAAATCAATCAATAAAAATTGTAAATGTTAATGGTAAACTGAAGGATAGTGTTGCTTTTTGTCAAGAAAATTCCCCTTCTTCTTAAGCTAACGTTAACGTAAATGAACTATTTCAAAACTGAAAAAAATACATAATCACAAAACAATGAACTACATTCAAACAACAGCTCTGTGTCTGAGCCAAAAAGTAATTGATTTTACATGCCGCACAGTACGTAAATGACAATAAAATTAAACCAAATGAAACTGAGGGTATAGAGGTAGGTTGCTCATAGGTTAGATGTAACCTAAGGTTTTTAATGTTTATCTCAATGTTTACCTTAAGTTTACCTTAACCTCTCTCCATAGGGTCAAATGCCCAAACATTGATATCATTCAACTTATAAAGCTACAAATTTCTCTGAACATTGTTTAAATAATGCTCAGTGGAAAATATCACTCACCTTTTTAGTTAAGAATACTTCCGATATCCAAAATGATAGCTCCAAACCTGCTTTTTATCATTGTTTACAGTGATTGACGCTTCAGAGGAAGAGAGACAGAGTTGATGTCGGTAACAGCGCCAAAATATGAAGTGGCAAAAAGGTGCATTACGTCCGTAGTGGTTTAGCACTGCCATAATAAATGAATGGAAAATGGTTTAGGGCCGTTTAGCTAAATTCCCACTCACCGACGTGGGTAATTAACACAACGTTAAACATACACCAGACCTCTCTGAAATTTAACATGAAAACTGGCATAGTTACAAACTGGCATAGTTTGAGTCCCATATTCTGGGCAAATAAATCGAAGGCAACTGGACTCGGTAATATGTCTGTGAAGACGTTTCACCTCTTATCCAAGGGGCTTCAAGGGGCTTCATCAGTTCATGCTCATCAGACTAGGCTAGGCCTGGCCTAGCCTAACTGATGAAGCCCCTTGGATGAGAGGCGAAACGTCTTCACAGACATATTACAGAGTCCAGTTGCCTTCAATTTATTTGCCCAGAATAACCATGACCTGGATGCATGAGAACATTCACAGATATTTGAGTCCCATATTAACATCTCTGAAGGAATTTCTCTAACCCCCTAGGCCTTTTCACCTCTTTGTTTGCCAAAATACTTCTTTGCACTTAAGTAGAGCAAAGCTGATGGCTGTGTCACAAAGTCCATTTGTTTTATTCAATGTTGTGTCTTACAGTTATTTGTGCTTACTCTGCCCTTGACATAGTGACCAAGGCTGAGGGTGTGAATGTTCATGTTCTGATACTCAGTTGAGATCCTGAAAGTGTACAGCTTGACCATAATTTGGTTACGTAGTTCAGGACTGATGACATGAGGACATGAAAACACACATCTTACAAGCAGGACACAGGACAAGCTCAGATTGGTGTTGGCAATATTCATGATTGCTTGTGGATGTTGCTAGTACTGATCTCCTCAACGCTGAGTTCTGCAATAAATGCCTCTGTGTAAGACATCTACTGTCTCCTGACCTCCTCATTTCATCAAGCTCATCTTTGATCAGATTTTTCCTTCACCACACTGATTGAGAGTGATTGAGTTAATTAGGTATTTGCCTATCTTCCACAGCAGTTTTTGCTGAGCAAGAAGTGGCGTGCAAAAAGTAGTAGTACAAAGGCAATGTGTGCGGGGTCACTCAGCGCATGAATGTATACTATCGTGGAGCCCTCTCTGTTGGCCAAACCAGCGCAACGCGATTTTGATGTCAACTCAAATCCACTCTTTCATGACATTTACATTTTTACATACATATTTGCCTCGCTTGTTGTTTGAGCCACACACATTGAAAATCAGGGACATTTCTGGAGAGAGCTTCAACTGGGAACAGGCCACCAGAAATGGGGACTGTCCCAATTGGTGACTTCTGGTCATCTTACCACATTCCATTGAATTATTTCATTGAGTAGAAATGTAGTTTTCACCATAAAGCCAGAAGGAGCGTTTCTTGAACTAGCTGTCTAATTTAAGTTGATGTTATCTAAGTCACGCCACCCAAATCAGATAGAATTTAGTCTTCTTTTTTGGGATGCTACATTAACAATGGCGATTAGCCCTGACAGAAATATTCATTGGCAACTATTTTCATGATCTGGGTAATTTTTCTTGTCAAAATGCTGAAAAGGTGGTTCCAGCCTCTGCGCTTAAAAGTGATGCTGGTTTTATCACCACAGTAGCAGGGCAACCCAGAAAACTCATCGACTTACGGAAATCTTGGGACAAAACTGACAGAGAAAAACCAGTTCCTCCTCTGTCTTCCTGTAGAGATAATGACCTCTTGTATTGTCACTGCTGTCGACAGTTTCATGCGTCTATTCAGATTTCTTGATATGACATATATAACAGTAGCCATAATCTCAATTGCAAGTACTTCTAGGTTATTGAAATTCAGAGCTTCCTCCCAGCTGACATTTGACTGACGTTCAGCATTGAAATATAATTTTAAATAATAAATTATGTAATTGTTTGTTGTCGTTGTTGTTTCGGTGTTGGAACAATGTACACCATTTTTATCAAGGATCAAACTTGTGGTTTGTTTCTCTTTACATGTTATTATCACCACATATAAAATGATACAAACAAAAGTGATTTATATGATGATGATGCACCTGAGAGGATAAGATGGTGGTCATAAAAAATTGTTCCAGACCTTTATGCCACTGGTTGGGTCTAGAGTCCACAACCACCAACACTCCTCTCTATCACCACCCACTCAAACCTCCACTGACCACCTCACCTCCATCACCATCACCACTAATCCCCCTCCTTTTAGGGTTTCCATGTTTTTTTCTTTTCCAAGTGTTCAATTGTACTTTTCTACCAAATCTTATCTCTTAGCTCTGTCTTTACTTTATTGATTTTGAACTAGTGCTTTCTCCTGTTGAAATGTTATAACAGTTAAGTTGGTTTGTTTAAAATGAAAAGTTTAGTTGTTCTCTGGTTAGTCTGCCCCCTGAGGCTGTCATATGTATTTTGCAAAGATTGTTTATAAGTGGAATGAAGCATTAATCTGTGACACCCATGTAGAACTGTCAGTGAACTGTGCTTGTACAAACAGAGGAGTGACTCTTATGATCTTAGCATACTGGATCCAGCCCTCTCCAAATCTTCCTCTACTCCTCATTTCTATTGAGTACAGGAATTTCAGACTCTGGTGATAAATTGGGAGGAGTATAAAAATGTTCCTGTTCAATTGCTCTTTTGCAGGTTTTAGTGTCATGTTATTCATACAGACATACTGCATATATATACACACATGCGCATATGCACGCATAGACGCACATCCCTAACCCATGTTCCTGGTAACATTTAATTACATTTGTTTTAATATTTGACATGTACAATATGTTCCATATTTTCCCGTAATGTATTCCCTACAGTGTGAAACCTGCGCTCATTGTTCAAGGAGATTAAAATATATAAACTATATTGCCAAAAGTATTTACTCAGCCATCCAAATAATTGAATTTAGGTGTTCCAGTCACTTCCATGGCCACAGGTGTAGAAAATCAAGCACCTAGGCATGCAGACTGTTTCTACAAACATTTGTGAAAGAATGGGTCTCTCAGGAGCTCAGTGAATTCCAGCGTGGTACTGTGATAGGAGGTGGCAACCTGTACAGCAAGTCCAGTCGTGAAATTTCCTCGCTCCTAAATATTCCACAGTCAACTGTCAGTGGTATTATAACAAAAATAAAGCGATTGGGAACAACAGCAACTCACCCACGAAGTGGTAGGCCATGTAAAATGCGTTCTCTGGAGTGACGAATCGCGGTTCTCCATCTGGCAATCTGATGGACAAGTCTGAGTTTGGTGGTTTCCAGGAGAACGGTTCTTGTCTGACTGCATTGTGCTAAGTGTAAAGTTTGGTGAAGGGGGGTGTGGGGTGTGGCTTTTTGTTTTTCAGGAGCTGGGCTTGGCCCCTTAGTTCCAGCGAAAGGAACTCTGAATGCTTCAGCATACCAAGAGATTTTGGACAATTCCATGCTCCCAACTTTGTAGGAACAGTTTGGGGATGGCCCCTTCCTGTTCCAACATGACTGTGCACCAGTGCACAAAGCAGGATCCATAAAGACATGGATGAGAGAGTTTGGTGTGGATGAACTTGACTGGCCTGCACAGAGTCCTGACCTCAACCCGATAGAACACCTTTTGGATGAATTAGAGCAGAGACTGAGAGCCAGGCCTTCCCGTCCAACATCAGTGTGTGACCTCACAAATGCGCTTCGGGAAGAGTGGTCAAAAATTCCCATAAACACACTCCTAAACCTTGTGGAAAGTGTTCCCAGAAGAGTTGAAGCTTTTATAGCTGCAAAGGGTGGACCGACGTCATGTTGAACCCTATGGATTAAGAATGGGATGTCACTTAAGTTCATATGCAAGTCAAGGCAAGTGAGCAAATACTTTTGGCACAATATTGTATATTCTACTTAAATTCTTAAAAAAGTGGTTTGTATTTTCATTTTTCATCGCATTTTTTTTTTAAACATCCCACTCCTACACCACAGTTTTAGAGTTTGACCATGTTTGTTATGGAGGACCACAAGGATCACGGATAATGTATTAAAGCTTTCCTTTATTAAAAAAACTTAATTATTACATTTGTTATCCTTATTAGCTAATCAATTGGCATTTGGGCTCTCCATTTACCCTCTCCATTTAGACTTTCCGTGACACTTTAGACCTTGTGCTGGTAAAACGAGGTAAAACAATACAGATTTGCAAGGGGTTGTAACAAGCTCTCTGAGTGACAAGAGCTGATCCCCCTCCACACCCTAGCTACCTTTTCTAAAACTGTTTAGGTACCAAAAGGACCCTTGTATGTATGGACTGCTGTGTAGACTGCTAGCAACAAGGCATTCTGCCTTGGTTTTAACTCTTTCAAAATGCCAAATACTGATGTTTCAATAGTTTTCAGGGACCTTGGCAGCAAAGTGGAGTGTCAGTCTTTTGACAGTATTGTAAGGTAACTTGGGAGACTCCTTTAACTTCAGCATCCAGCCTGGCAAGGCACCTTGTTGATGGTAAGGGTAACGTCAACATCAGTGTATGAAGAGCAACTCATTCATGAGCAGCACACAATACTGTAACATTTTTGGCTTGATGAGGTTATTTTTACCTATGAAAATATCTTTTGGTAGTCCTAGCAGTGTAAGCCAGTTAGCCACAGCCAGAGTTTATGTCATTTTCCCATGTAAAGATGTTTATTAGGGTCTTGGTCTCATGCATTGTCAGTAACCTCATTTTACACAGTCTCATGTGGGTTGGGACAATATGTTAACTGTCTGCTACCAGCATCAACCCAGAAGCTGGGGCTGCTGACATTGTCAGCCAATGTGGCTTACTTTGGGGCTGACCATTTACTTTCAGCAGGAACTATACTCAACTGCACATAATGTTGCTGCCTGATCTGAGTCATCAATAAATGTAAGTTGTGAACATCTTTCAGTCTAATGTTAATTAGCAGTGAACTAATTTCTGCCATGTTCAGTTCCATTGGCTAATGTTTAAATGCTACCCGTAGTGATCTAAAGCTGCAACACTAATTTGCCATGTAAAATTCAATTTTATAAGGCTAACGTATCAGCTTAATCAAATATGATCTGACATGAATTGGAAATTATTTTGTCGGTGCCTGATCTGACTTGGACACAAAAATAACACAAACACAAAAAACAAAAAAATAAAGGGGGTTTCACTGTTTTTTTCACTTTTAGGCCACATTGGACCAGGTTGAAAACCACTACACTGAGACCTAAATCAAATCTTGACTCAGACACTAAATATTCATTTAAACACAGTTTCAGATTTGTGAAACCTTTGTTCATTTTGTAAAATTTCATTGAGGAGAGATTTTAGCGCTTTTTTGTGCCTTTAGACAAAATGGGCCCATGTCCCCCTCAAAAATCACTACACTTAAGGCCAGCCACATCAAGAGCTAACTATAAATATAACTATAATGATATGCCTTTAAAAATTGTTCTATATCAAGTGGATGGTGGAGTCCACAAAACAACTATAACAATAAGACTTGCACACAGTATCGTCAGGATCACTTTCAGAACAATATCGTGGATGATAGAAACACTGACCACTAGTCAGAATCTGTCTTATTAAGATGTATGTGTTTTTTTTTTGCTGTATTATTGTTTATATTTTATAAGCTTTTATAAGCTTAGCTTCCCCCATTTTTTCTACCGCTTGTACTACTGTAAGGAATATTTTTATCTCTGAGTATTTTCACATGACACAGACAACAGAGCAGTACCACCTGGGGTACCTTCATGGGAACCATTGCTTTAAGTCAACATTTATATGTACCTACACCCTGAACCCAGGAATATACAAAATGATCCACAAGAACAGTTTAAGACAAGTAAAAGATTTATTTCACATTTTTTTCTTTTTAATATCACCAGCTTTGTTTAAGGAATCAGAGACATTAAGTCATTGTTTAATGGGATTGTTAGAATGGCTGAAATGCACAGAAGGATGAGAGGGACAGTGGAACACACAAAAGTATCCAGTAAACAATAAAGAGGGATCAGATAATTAATAACTGTACACAATGTCTCCTGATGGTGCCAGCATTGTAGTTTGGAAGGATATACAGGGCATGCTGGCTGTGTTTGATAACTGTAGTCATACATATGGACACTTTTAGAGATGGGTTAAAAATGTAAGCAACATCTAGGTACAATCATTAATTATAGAGTTTGCCAGTCTATGTCCATGTGGGGTGAGCAAGAGTTTGAGGGTTAAAAGCCAGTAAACACAGGGTGAAGCTAAACAACTAGAGACACAAGGGCACTACAACAAGGGAAGACAGAACATTGCAATCACAATATAAAACACACACACACACACACTTGATGTAACCAGTCTGATAAACCTAACAGTCTGACTTTATAATCATATTTATATTTTATTTATATTATACTATATTTGTATTTTTATATGTAATTAGAATTGAATGGGCTCATACACTCAGCTTCACCTAAATAAAGTTTGTGCTGAGTTAAAAATTTGGGTGATAACAGGAAATGTTAAAAAGAAGGGGTTTTGGGTGTGGTAAGAGAGACACGGAATTGTTTTGTCCTCATTCATCTGACATTTTACCTCCAGTGTAGATGAGAACAAGCAGAATAAGGGCAGATAGTGTCAGAGTCACATAGGCACTTTAGAGAAACGACAAAACACTATAAATTCCATTAAGGCATAACAAATAACTACACTCACAAACATACAAGTCTTTGGGACAAGAACAACTTGGCTCTATCAATGGGCTTACAAAACTGCACACAGTAAAATGCTTTACAAACAAGATGCATTAACAGAAGAACTTTTTTAGATTCAGTTGCATTGATTTTTTTCATTGACCTCTATAATCAGATTTCCATGATGTTATGACAGAAAGCAACTCCTGCTCCGACAAATGACTGCTTTCATCCAACTTCAATCATCATGCATTACTGTTAAAACTATTATTATTTACCCCAAGTTATTAGCTGTTTTTGTCATGCATTCCGTGATATTTTTCAAAATGTCTACATAATCTTTCTCAAAATTACCTACAATTATTCACCTGTTTTCTTTAATTTTGGTTGATTCTGGTGTGGACAAAAGCAGCATAGACGTCACTATCTACTAAAATAAAGATCTTAATCCCCTGGTGCATGCATTTGTTTCTGAAAGTAAAAGGTGAAAAATGAAAAGAAGCAACAAATTCTAAAGATATTGTCCTTTTTTAAAAACATGGCTGTTTGCAAGATACATAGAGATGAGTTAATGTGCTGCCTTTATTCGTAGCCTAATATTTTTTAATAACTGTAATATGACAATGGTAAAGCTAAGTAAACTCTAAAGTTCTAGAGCTAACAGATTGCCTGGTAAAGTAAAGTAATTTAACCAAAGCTTAAGTTATCAACATTCCTTGGGAATCTTGTGTCTTTGTGATAACATACCAGGAGCATGTCAGGAGGACAAATCAAAGCTTTGATTACAATACATAAGCTACAGCTTATACTTTAAAACTCATTATAGTATTCATGAATTATCAATTTATAAATCATCTGATAAAATGACTTCCAATAATAATGCATGTACAAGTTTTGTTTTGTTGTTGACTATTGTGATATTTCTTGAGCTACAGCACTAACATTTGTGGTAATCAAAAGTACTAGTAAGAAAAGTCAAATAACATATGTAAAAGATCTGATCTTAATACAGCAACAAATAGTATTCGAGTCTGAAGAAGTTACATTCGATTTCCTCCATTACATTTACTAAAAGACAACCAAAAAGAGCAATTTATTAGCAGTACATTTACCCTAAATAGTTTTAATTTAAAGATAAGGCTTTTTTTTGTTCTTTTTCTCACTGTAAACAAATCCACTATAAACCAACATTTTCCAACTTCCATACTCTTTGAGAGCCAAGCCTGTTTTTATTTACTAAAGAAACAAATCTTTAAAAATGGGGCATAAATACATAGTATGTTTTTGGAAAGTTTTAAGTTTGGTTAATTAAATTTATGAAGTAGCTGGGTGTTACTCTTTCTTACCATATATTAATAAAACAGAAATAAACAGTACATTTGTTTGGGACTATTTTTACACTGCATTTGATATGTTACACATAAGCATGATGTAAAGGGATTCATACAGACTTAAGTATAGTGAAGATTCTTTGTGTTGGAAAAACTGTCTTGCCCTTTGAAACCATTATGATTCATGAAAATATAAAGAAGAATGACTTGATGTATTCAGATGAGTTGAGAACGTTTCTTCTTGATCAAAATATTTGAACTTAGACCACTTTATAATTGCACAAACAAAAGAGGGACATGATAAAGTTGGAGTTCCTGGTGAGCTCCAAGATTTGTCAGAAAGAGCTCCTTTAAATAAATACAGGCACACTGTACACATGATGCGTATGCTGCTAGCTAGCTAAACTTCATGAACATACAGTCACTTTAACTGTGATGGGGTATTAACAAATAGCTACAACACAAATTGCAGTGCAAGTATGCAACTATGTGATCATCCTGAACATACCTAACTAAAAACAGGATTTTGTTGCTGGGACTTACACAAAATAATCAAGGAAGGAAGATGATAAAAATATGTTGCCAGGTGTAAAAGTGTGTCTTATTCCTGTGTTTTTACTAGTTTTTTTAAATAACTGAGCTCTGTGGCACAGGGGGATAAGTTACATTGGCATTAAGCTACTAAGGGTTTGTTCTCAATAAGAAAAAAATAGACTTTCACAAGCCTTAACCTTAAACCTCCTCTGTGATTTTATAAAGGGCAATAGTACTACTTTATTCTCTTCTAAAGTTGCTGGATCTCATCAAACAGCTACGGCTGCTTAGCCATAATTAATCAGCACCTAAAATCAGTGGAGGTTATTAGACACTGGGTACACATAGACACACACTTTATAAACAGGCTACAAAGTTACACTCACAAATGCATGCTCATCAAAGCATGTGTGCATTAATATCAACAATGCTCATACATGTAAAGAAAGCATGATTAGTTAATAAACTCATGTAATTTAAAACAAGAATGTCATTGGCAACAATGGAATATTAATAGTAATTTTTTTTGGTCAATTGATTCTGGGTTTTTTTCTGTCATTGGTTTCACAATCTCATCTAAGGTCAATTCAACATTTAATGTGAAGTTTGGGCATCTTCACTCCTCTAAAAATAGCATTTCCAGTTCAGCCCATCACTATTTATTTCACTCTATTCTTAATAACCAGTGCACAAAGTAATGGTGCATCAGTGTTTCCTGTAAGCTAAACAGTCTATCGTACAACATAGTGTTTCTAGTCACTACTTTGTAGTTGGGCCTTAAAGTAGTTCAAGTATAACAGTATAGTGTTTGTTGAGATTTGTCCCAGTGAGATGCAGAGGAGTGAGATAACAGGTGTGATTCATTTAACTTCGGGGCAGTAGGCCCTTCTTGTAGGCAATAAGGCCAGCTGCAGTGGCAATGGACAGGACGGTAGAGACTCCCATGAACTTCAGGAGGCCTCCTACTGAAGGCATATTCCTCTCCCAGAAGGAAGTGACAAAGGGGAGCGCTGGGACGTCCTATTGGAAGGATAGAAGATGGGGGTGTTAAAGTTTTGTTTTGTCTTGTTTTTTTTTTTGTTTTGTTTAATTTAGTCAGATTATAAACAGCAAAAATTCTCTCACCGCACACTCAGGCTCTGTCTGCCAAATCTGACTCTGGTGGATTTTACCTAATGCACACAAGACCTGCAATATAACACATTAGTTGTGAGCTAGTGCACTAACATCAAGATGTGGACCGATTATTTCAACATGATATGTATTTAAATTTGGCTGTGTGGCTAGGCTCATTAATTTCTCAGGAGAAGGTTTGCAGACTTTCTTTTAGCTCACAAACTCCAAAAAAAATCTCCCAAAATCACACTAAACACTAATGCTGGAGAAGGCTGTGGAGATGTATGGCGTTACATTACAAACAGCAGGAAGCAAAAAAGGTTAAGGAGAAAAATGTGTCTGCGCCAACCACAACAATAATACATGTGCAGACAGTATGCACATATATTTGGTGAAATTGTATTTTAAACATTTAAATAAAAATCTTATAATCTTAAAAATCTTGAAAAAAAAAGTGTAAAGGCACAGACGTAGGGTTTCATTTGACTTTTAAGTATTAGTTTGACATTTTGGGAGGTTAGGATTACTTGACCCTCATGATAAATACTACATAGTATCTAAGTTGTTTTAATCTGCCCATCCTCAGGAGTGCATAAAGGTGATAAATATGATCAACTAGTAAACACAGACATGTCAGCTGGTTGACTCCATCCTTAGTAAGAATTTGCTATCTTTCTCACACCTTTACATGTTCCTATAACTGATAAACCTGAAAAGCAAACATGTCAGCTTTTTAGGTGCCCTAACTATCTCATATGTTCCAAATATCAGAGGATCTCCTGGTTGCTGAAAAAGCAGTTTTTTGAGGTTGTCTGTGCTCTGACCTCTCTGGCTGCTCTCTCTCCAGCCTGTACCGCCCCCTCCATGTAGCCACTCCATTCTGTGGCTGTCTCTGTGCCTGCAAAGTACAACCTGCCAACAGGCTCTCTCAGCACCCTGGGAGCAGGAAAAGACAGGGATCAGTGTTATGACATCAGCTGATTTGAAATATAAAATATACTGTCTTTACTCTCTGATATTCTGGATGTTTGCTCCTGGCCCCAACAAATAAAAATAGCTGCAAAGAATCTATGTTTTATTGCTAGACTGCACTGATTTGTGTTAAGACATGTAATGTAATGTATCATTTTATGGTGCAATTACTTCTACCTGAACAGATATAATGCTTCATGAACTGATTTAAATGCTCTGGGCTAAAAAGCTAAATTAATTCTGTTTCTATAAATTTTATATTTTATGGTCTAAATTTAGCATTTGATTTGCAAAAACCTTGTCACTCCACAACCATCATCTTTTAAAGAGAAAAAGCAGCTGTGTTCAAAGATTAACGAACATTCACTCAGCTGTGCTCTTGTTAGACTGAAAAATGAATTTGGTGAAGGGATTCAAAATGAACTAAGGTTTTCTCACAATAACATGGATTTTGGCTTATTTAAAGATCCTAAGTCACAGGACACAGTGTGCTGTGTATCTTCTTTTTTGTGTGTGTCTGTACATGTGTGTGCAAATGTCTGTAAATGTAACTTACTTGCCATACTGGGTAAGGATTCCTGGTGGAAAATAAGCTGTATAGCACCCACCAGAGTACTCCTCTTCACACCAGTTCTTTTCCTCATAGTGCACCGGCTGACAGACACAAATAGACAAATTAATTGTTTAACTAGGGATGTAATTTCACTGTAGCTATGTGACTATGTGTCAGTCTGTATCCAAACTCACATTCAGGGCCTCTTCTGAGCCAAGCACTTTGGAGTAGATCTCACAGATCTTCTTTAACCTTAAAAAAAAGCAAGAAAACAGTTTGATCAAACCAATCTTGTAGCTTGTAAGAGTGTGTTGATTTAATCTGTTGTCTCAATCATGCACCTACCTCTCCTCTTTGGTCAGCCCTGATAGTTTTCTGCACTTTCGGGCAAGGATGAATCTGGAGGAGAGGCAACAAAGTTATTATCCATCAGCAAGTTCAGTATTTTATTTCACTCCTGTTTGAGCAAACCAAGTGACATGTTTTTTACATCACATACAATATTTCTGTACATCTAATTTCAGAACAGCAGGCTTTCACATGAAAGATTTAAAAATGCCTGTTCTCTTTCATCTTGTAATTTGCTGTCCTCTGTGGGCTGTAGTAGGCTGTTGTCTCTGGCAGTTAGGTTTATTACTAGCAAATGAACGTAATAATTTCTGTAATTTTCCTAAGTATGTGACAAAGACTGGGGCAAGTCATGCACAGTGGAGAACTGTATATTTTAGACATCTGACTAGAGCTGTCTATTCACCCCATTATGGCAGGTACACTCCCGTCAGGTTTTGTGTCATCCAGTGTCAGGCCAATGGGGGCGCCCTCCTCCTCAATCACCATACTGCCACAGTAACCTGGTGACACATACCCAAAAAAAGAGGTAAAATAAAATAAGGATTATACTACAGCATTCACTCTCTGTAAGTTTGACCTCCAGCATACCCTTTTTCCTCCAGAAGTTCTCTTTGTAGTAGACCATACACTTGATGACAGAGCCAAGAGGGACACGGTGGATCAGCTGGTTCCTCAATGGTGGAAGCTCGGGGTTAAAGTGAATCTTCAGATTCAGGCTGGGAGGGGTGGCCACAATTACATACTTGGCCTAAGAAAAAGACACACATAAAAAAGCAAACATAAATAGGACTGATCAGTTTAAGCTTAATCTCGTGGCACATGGCAGCAGTTGCAAAGAAACCAGGAGATGGCAGCAAAGAGCAATACTAACAGCCAGGGCTGCCCCTGACCAAACTGTGACCTTTAGCAACAATATTGTTATGTATGTAAATGTAACTTAAGGCTGTAGCAAACTCATAAAACCCTTTTGATTTGCTCACCATGTAGGTTTGTTTGTTCAATGTCTCCACCACCACCATGCCTCCAGTCTGGTCAACTCTGTAAACTGGAGACTCCAGCTTCACTAGATCTCCCAGCTCTCTGGCCATGCACTCACTGATCTGACTGGAGCCACCTACAAACTTCCTCTCCTGCAAAGGGTGAACAGAGAGACTGGGGGTCAGTCACCACCACCAGCACAACCACAGGGTACAGTTAATGCAAGATTAGAGGGGTCTTCCCTTGCTTTTTGAGCTGTACTTGCAATCCCATATAGTTAAATCTTGTTTAGAGTATGGCTATGCTGATGAAGAGATGATGATGAAAATAATGATGAAGAGAACTGTGCAAGTAAGAGATTAAGTGCTGTTAAAGCTATAATTCATAAAATTAAATAGTCAGGGACCTTTTCCTTATGGTAAGTGTGAATGTTTCCCCGCCTCCCTTATAAGAAACGCACTGTTTGTATTCCACTGTGATTTGGATATGTTTGGCTGCCTTTTGCTGAAAAATTATGAGCTAAATCTAAATCTGTCCTGGGAGTGAAACATATAAAGTATTTGTTTATCTTGGTTAATTAAACACAGGTGTAATTTCTACTTTCTTTGGAAAATTAACTACTAGAAGTGAAGAATTACATAGTTTGTGATTCTTTGTAGCTTATGGATCTTCCTTTTTAATGAATTACATCAAGTAAGCCATCAGCTTAAATTACTGTTTATATTTACACATTGTACATATACCAATGCGTGTACTTATAAACAAGTGTGCATGTTTTAATGGGTAGGGTCTAGGAAATGAAAAGTATCAACAGAGATTCCTACAACATTGTCAGTGTTTGTTTCCACAGTCCCATTCCTTAGTGGCTATGGCAACACAGCCACTTGGCTTTAGGAATCAAGGTAGCAGAATGTGCTCTTCCAAGGAAACTGCTTTTTTTCAGGCTCCCAATTATGCTACACTGATCAGCAGCCAACTAAGGTTAATTTTTTAGGGCTGAATCTGTCGGCGATAAGACCTGTTACTGATTCTTAATGTTCCACTTTGCATGGGTAAATGCATCTCTGTATGCTGCACCATGCATTAGTCACACACTACATTTTGGTAAGCCCTGGCCTCATTTCCACAATTTTTTTTTTTTTTTTCCTTGCAGAGAGTTTAAAGATCCAGCATGCAGAATTAAGTAACATCTAGCAGTGAAGTTGCAGATTGCTCTGGATTGTATATCATTCCACACACCCTACTCATGGTGGTCTCATAACTCACAAAACACTCGATAGGCCCTCTTTGGAGCCAGTGTCTGGTTTTTCCATTCTAGGCTTTTGTAAAATTGTAATGGCACAACATGGCAGACTCTGTGGAAAAGGGCCCCCTTCTGAAGATATCAAATCTCATTCTAAAGAAAATATATGAATATATGAATGAATATTATATTCTAATTCTATCATATACAACTGACCCCCCTATGTCTTGCACACTGGCTCTTTATTTGGAGAGTTTAAACATTATACTAGTGGATTCTGTTTTGCAATTCTAGTTTAGAAGGTATAAATTAAGACTAACAATTTTGTTATTTGGCTTCTTTAAAAGCTAGTTCTCACAAGAATCCCCAATATAAATGCACTGTCAAACCATATGTATAGCTAAACTTTGCCTCTTCAAACCATATTAAAGCTCACATGTACAAGTACATTATTGACAGTGCATACACACATTTATACACTCCTACCTGGCCTCCATTGGTGGTGGAGAAGATCCTCATGGTTCCTCCGCATTGTTTCACATACCAGAGGAACCACAGAGCCGACACTTCATGGGGCTCAGAAGTCACATTCACGTTGACGAAAAGTTTTGCAAATCGACGAACAGCACTTCGAATGAGGGAGAGAAATTGCAGAAACGATCAGTATTCAGTAGTTGAAGGGCACAATATTTGTAATGGAACAAGCTAAGACAATCTTTCTAAAGAGAATAACCATGCTGCTTTTTGGACTTCATAAAACCAAACTGATTTTTTGGGGGAAATCATCTTAACCCTTATGAAATCTATTTAAGAATATTTAGTAGTTTATTGATATTGAGGTTTTGTTTTCAAGTATGGTTTATAATATATATTTATACTTGGCAAAAGCTGTCCAGAACCTCGGGGATGCAATCCAAGTGTTCCTGGTTTTGGTTGACGTATCTGCTTCCTAAGAACTGGATCACCCAATTCAAGCAGCTATGTCAGCATTTAAAGAAAAAAATTAAAATAATCAAAGAGCCTCAAGAAGGTTTAGTGATTTAACCTAACACAGTAATTTTTGTGTGAATATCATATATATCTATGAAATCCTATAGAAGTTTTTGATTCACAGTACAGTAATTTGTCAACTAGTTTGAAGCCCCTTTTTATGTTTTGTTTTTCTATCACAATTTATAATTTGTGCTGCATGTCATACCCCCTCTCTTTCCTCTCTTTTCTTGTAAGTCTCTTCAATAAAGGCTTCAATAAGGTGAAAATGACAAATGTGTATATATATATAATTTTTTTTAAAGAAATACACGAAGGGGCTCAGTACAGAGACATGGAAAGACATGAAAAGTTGAAAAGTCTCTACACCTAAGTCAAGGCGCAGAGAGTTATGATCCAAGTTGTGATTTCTTGAAAGTGAGATTTGTTTTTATGAGCCTGTTTCTGTTCTGAGTCTGTTTTGAGCATCTGTTGTGCAGTTTCCCTTTCTTTGTTTCCATGTTTGCACAATGGTTGTTCCCTATTCTTTTGCTAGGCACATAAAGTCCACTTACAGCCGAGAAGGGCTTCTATGAAAACCCAGTGGAGCCAGCATTTTTCTCTCTACATCGGTCCTTCTACAGCAGCTATGCATCCATTGCTTTCAGTTATATGAGCTATTGGCTTGGTTAGTCCGGTGTTAAGCCTATACATAAAATTCTGCAATCACTGGGTTATAAAACTTCAGCCTAGCCCAAATGCATCTCTCTGCCTCCAATGCAAGAAGATAAAAACCTGGGGAGCCACTTAAGTGTCATGCATATGGTTACCAGCTAACACATTCAGGGACAGCTCTGGTCCAAAGTGAGCACAGACAATATAGTGAAACAGCAGACTTCTCTCTGTCCCTCACCAGTTATAGCATAAAATTTGCTTATTTTGGAATGAGGCAGGCAAGTTTCCCTCTCTGTAGCACCCAAAGCTACCTTAGGGCCTCAAGGCAGATGAGGACATCCACAAACCAAACCAACACCAGAGATCTTATTTTGGGGTCCAGGGGCCTCATTCATAAATGTTGCATACACAGAACAGAAAGTTTATGCCACTTTTTTACACCATCCTGGTAAAATTGGTCACACTTGATGCGAGAATGTGCAACACTGCATGGAAACTTTGCAAATGCATTTAAACTGGAGAAATGAAGGACAGAATTTCTGTTAAGCAAGAGGATGAAACTTTGATATGCTTTGAAACTGATACTTAAATATAAAAATCAAAATATTACCAGTTCTTTTGCAAAAACAGATAAAATAAATTATTTCCCTCTAATAAATTGTGCAGTTTAGTATTGAATCATAATTAGGAGGACATGTAATAATTTAATAATTGTACGTTATAAAATTTACTCTCTTCAGGGAATAAAAAGGCGGGTTACGTTAAAAATGATGAATTTCAATGTCTTTGTTGAGCAGATATGAGCACATAGTTACAATTGTTACCAAATATTTGTCGCACAGAACAGCCCTTTATTGTCAATTAGGCCTCCAACACAAGGCATGGAAAAAGCAACAATATTTATTGTTTAAGAGATCATTCAATGTGTATTGCATATGTCATATAAAACAAGGCTCCCTGGCATCCATGTCAACTGAATCAATGTCTGTATTTGTATGACTGTATCTAAGAAGGCCAATGAAGTGTTGAGAAACATGGGGTGCATGTACTCAGTCCTAGGTTCAGCTGCAGTAGCATCATGCCGGCTGGAACACGCAGCCAATTTAAACAAGACAAAATGTCACATTCAACCTCATGGATGGGTACTTTCTGGAACTCATCCTGCATGCACACTGGCCTTTCCTGAGATTCAGCCCTGGGCTTAGTCAAAGGTTCAGCTCCTAAAATAACAAGGGTAGGTTCTGCCTTTCGGTATGTTTTTGGCACTTCTGACAAATTTCCCAGTGCATGGATGCAGTTCTTGCACCCATGTGGAGGAAAAAGCTAAGGAAGCCCAATTATCCAGAAAACAGAGATTTGGCTGAGGAAGTAGAGCAGGTCATCTACTTTTAGATGGTCAGTGGTTCTAGTGGTTTCAAGTTTCCTTGGCCACGATACTGAACCCAAAATTGCTTCAGGTGACTTTTCCATTAGTGTGTGAATGTGTGTGAGTTCCTGACAAGCAGGCTGACACTATGTAGAGAAGCCACCTGTCACTAGTGTGAGGATATGTGTGTGAATGGGTGAATGCTGACATGTGTTGTAAAGCATTTCTATCGTACACTTCCGCCTGGCGCACGCACAGGGGATTTAATTTATTCAGGGGAGTTTCCAGGTCAACCTTTGCCACCTTGTTCCAGGAGCAGCAGAGGTATCCTGCTCTTCCCCGCCTAATGCGCCACTGGTGCACAGCGGATGGTCCTATCAGCTGTGTACAATCATCTAATCATTCATGGGTGTTTCATAGGTGTTTCTTTGACTGAAAATGCATGAACCAATCAGAGAATTCGATCTTATTCCCTTCAAACACTGGCTGTGCTGTGTGCTGGTGTGTGCACAGGCGTATTGCCATCGTACACCTGGCGCAAACGTAAACGGCTGAACTACAACGATTTATTTATTTATTTATTTATTTATTTATTTATTTATTCATTCATTCATTCATTCATTCATTCATTCATTCATTC
>JAPZDV010000005.1:264395-285814 GCA_029814665.1 Acanthurus lineatus
GTCTCAGTGCTATGATGTACTCTGAAGCCTGATTGAAATTCCTCGAATAGGCCATTGTTATGCAAGAAATCACACAAATGATTGGTGACTGTTTTCTCAAGAATCTTTGAGAGTAAGGTGAGGTTAGATATAGGTCTATAGTTGACCAGGATCAAGAGTTGGCTTTTTAAGACGAGGTTTAATAACAGCTACTTTAAAAGACTGATGTACATACCCTGTTGATATGGAAAGGTTTAATACATTTAGTAGAAAAGTATCAACTAAGAGCAAACTCTCAGTCCAGTTGGGACGGGATCTAGGAGACAGGTGGATGGTTTGGAAGAATAAATTGTAGTAGTCAATTGTGGAAGGTCAATCTCTATTAATGTTGAGTAATAGGCTGCTCTAGCAGTGCAAAGGGCATTCTTATATGTTTTAAGGCTATCTTGCAAGGCTAATCGGAATTCTTCCCAATTGGTGGAACGCCGTTTTCTTTCCAATTTTCACAATGCTTGCTTTAACTTTCGTGTTTCAGTGTTATACCATGGAGTTAATTTCTTTTGTTTTATTAGCTTTTTCTTCAGAGGAGCAATATGCAAGGAACCTGCAGCACTATAAACCAAAAAACCGACCAGCACCTTTTTTTAATTTTTGCACAGTTTTTGTAGTAGTTTGTCCTTAAGTTGGAGTGTAAAAAAAATTTCTTCTTATTTGTATTTCATTTATTTAGTGCTAATTTGTTTTTTCGTATTCTTATGTACTTATGGGTCCTTGTGTGTATTTTTATTGGCCATTTTGTGTGGATGGATGTGTGTTGAGTGAGTGAATGTTATGCATATATGGATCATTATTGTTTTTTTATGGTTTTGCCTGTTTTTGCCTGTTTTTAATTTTTTTTCTCCCTCAGGTATAGTTCTTGCACTTTAAGGCCCTACAACTTCATTGGGGTGTATGTGGCTTTATATCACTGCGCCATGGGCAACTGTGCTTGGCAGTTGGCATGGTTGGCTCAAGAAGCCACACAACCTTTCAGGGGATCCACAGCATTGGTGTTATTGGCAGTCAGACCTCAATTGAATTGTCCGCCCCGTGATCTGTCATCGGGCTCGCAAGGCAACGCCAGCACCGGGCAACTGCAAGGACAGCAGTTTCAATCCACACTGCAATTTGGAACACCAGTGAATGTGATGGTAAGTATATCTTTGTTACATTCTCACCAACAACAGCTACAAAGGTAAGACTGAAATCCCTCAACCCAGCGACAAAGAAGCAAAGCAAGATGCTCTTTTTTCAAACTCTTAGCAATGCTAAATTTAGCTTGGACTCACAATCGAAACCAAAAGGACTTTTCCTAGGCTGTAGTTAACATCTGTAGTTTATTCACCAAAACAGGGCAAATGGAACATCTATTGACTGATTCTAACATTGATATCCTAGGCATATCAGAGCTGGTTAACTCATTCATCCCCAGCTGCTGCTATCAGTATCCAAGGACTGTCTCAACTATAAGCGGACTGAATGGTCAGCAAAAATAGACATTGCTTGCTAATTGATATTGACATTATATCTCCCCAAATAGCTTTTACTGTGATATGTTTCTATTGGCCGCCATATGCTAAATTCACATTCTATGATTAGTTGAAAGGGAATTTAAAACACTGCAATTCTGAAAGGGAACATGTCCTTATGGGTGATTTTAACATCAGCTGGGATTATAAATCAGAAAATCAGACAGAAAATTCGCAAACAACTGATGGTGAAATTTAATCTTACACAAGTCATACAAGGTCCAACAAGAATAACTAACACGTCCAAGATCCAATCCAATATTCACAAATAAGCCTGACAGGGTTACCAAAACGTTTAATCTCATCTGGGCTCTCTGACCAGAATCTAACCCTATGTTAAAAAAAAATCAACAGGAAACATCTCACCAGCCCCACTGAGCCTGCTGGTCATCTCATTATACCTAAAATCCAACGACAACATCTGAAGAATGCACTGCAACAACATTATTGGTCCAGTGTATTACTGAACGATGAAGTTAAGGATAGTAGTAGTAACACTTGCATTAAAAGTATTAAAGTATTATAAAGTAAAGTCCTGGATAGCTTTACAAAAAAATTGCAATCCAAAATATGCACAAAAAACCCAAACTACTTTGGCAGAAGGGGGATGTTTCTAGATTAATGAAAGAACACAAAAGCACAAAAAAAACCCTTCTAAAAACAGGTATCATCAGTGATTGACATATTTTCACATTACTTAGAAGCTTAGTTGTACAACAGACTCTTAAAGCCAAGGCAGACAGTCAGGACCACTTAAGTCAAACAAACTTATTGCAATTACAATTACGAGATTAAAATTTGGCAGTGTGGCTGTGTCCTAGGACCTCTCCCCTCTTCAGCGCGCACAAGGGGAAAGCATGAGATGGGGAGAGCACATCTCCCTGCCTTTCCATGTGCCGACATGGAAGCCTGAGTCAGGGAGAGCATTAGCAGCAAAACCCGGCAGAACAGAGCAAGCAATGATGACAACAGCAATGACATTGATAAGTCAGAACAACATGAGAAGGAGGAGCTGGGGAGGAGGTGGGTTGTGAGGCAGCATGCCAAGGAAGAAGCAAAAAAGCAGGCAGGTTGCAGCAGTTTAAAGAGAACCCAAATCAAATAGTTAGGAAGGGATTTGGTCAGCTGTTCTGGGGCTGATCTGACGTAGCCAATCAGTTGAAGGCCTGCCTAACACTGCCTGCCCACATGAGCTGATCAGCCAAATCTGAGGGGGCAAATGGAAATGGAAAACCAATATGGGAAATCTTAAACAAGTGATTAGGATGGAACAAAGACAACAAATCTAATGTTAAGCGGCTCAAGGTTAAGGTACCCTTTCTAATGATTTGGATATTATCTAAAAATCATCCTTTAAAAAAGCTCAAAAGCTAGGGATGTATTTGGTCTAGACATTAACATAATAAAGCCACACAGATATGCTCTTGCAAGCCCAATGGCACATCTAATAAACCTGTCCATTAAACAGTGTTTACAGCTGGGGACAAGATAAAACCAGAGAATAACTGCCTGATCAAGTATTCTACCAGTCATATTAAAAGTGGCTGAGAAATGGGTGGCCATGGAATTAACTGAACATCTTAACAAAGGGCATACACCTCTTCATCCAATGCAGTTCCGCTTCTGCAAAAATCATTCCACGGATACAGCCACTTATTTCCTGGAGAACATAAAAGCTTTGTCAGACCAGAGTGGTTATGTAAGAGCTGTTTTTACGGACCTAAAAAGATCCTTGACACAGTGAACCATGTGGTTCTACTCTCAAAGTTATCTTATTTCTAATTTCTCTGATGGCCTCCTCTGCTGAATGAAATCATTCCTGTGAAACAGAAAACAAGCTATACACATAAAAAAATTGCAGTCGCCCTATTACAGCTGCACAGCTAGCATTCCATAGGGTTCAATCTTAGGACGAACTCTGTTGAGACTTTATGTTAATGAATTACCAGAGGTTTGTTCAAATATTAATATGCAATTATGTGCAGATGATAAAGTATTATATGCACATGCTAAAACTGAACAAGAGGCTGCCACAGTACTATCTGCAGCCATGGAACCATTATCACAATGGCTTAAATAAATCATGTTTACATTCTAACACAAAAAAGACAGTGTGTGTGTTTTGTTTTTTTTTTTTGATGACCAACAGGGGGCCCACAGTCATGTCTTAATGGAGAGAGCCTTGATCTTGATGTGGTTGAACAGTTCCTTGTACCAAGTACCTTGGTGTGGTGTTTGATACAAATCTTACATTTAAGGAACATGTTAAAAAAGCTCAGTCTCTCAAATTTTCTTCATATAAAACCATTTCTCACCACTAAGTCAGTTAAAGCATATACACCGTGACATTTTCCCTTTTAAGTTATTGCTACACAACCAGGTCCCACATAACTGCAAGCACTTTAAAAGCCAGCAAGTGTCTCTTTCAGAAAAACAGTCAAAACCCTGGAATGGAAACCACTCCACTCTCACCACTGTAATATAGACTTAGACATCCTTTATTGTCATTTCTCAAATTACACAGCAGTGCATTTGGGGAACGAAATCAGGCAGTGTTTGGGAGCAAGGAAAATACAATAACTGTATGTGGCTATATAAATATATGAACGTATAAATATTAGTGCTGTCAAAGTTAACGCATTAATTTTGGAGATTAATTTAAAACATTTAATGCATTAAAAAGAAAAATAACGTAATTAACGTTGTTTTGTTTACTTCCGGTGGTGCCTGACCTATAACCTTTTTTCACGTGTGCAGGCACACCAGGCAACCTGAGCCATCCTGGCTAAAGCACAGTCTATGGCGCAAAGATGGATAACGACTGACTTTTAGGTGGAAAGTTTCATTTTAAAAAGCCATTAAAATAGCCTTTGAATTGAAATATACTTTCTTTGTGTTGATTCTACATTGATTTCATGACTTTTCTTAAATAAATATCCGCTATAGTCTGAAGTAGAAAAAATGCGATTAATTGCGATTAATTACAGAAAATTGTGCATTTAATTAGTTATTTTTTTTAATTGATTGACAGCCCTAATAAATATAAGTGCAAAGAGCTATGTTTAGACAAGTGTAAATAAACAGTGGCTGTCAGTTATAAAGTGACATAATGACAAGATATTTACTTGGAATAGATAAAAACTTATAGTCAACAGATAAAAAGTAAAACTGTTAGCTCCCAATCTGACACATTTTGAAGCCTTTTAGCTGTTCTTGACATGTTTTTACCTTTAATTCTTACTAGTGGGGTAAATGAATAATAAATGTCCCCTGGCAACCCTCCTGGTTGTTTTTTGTTCTTATATGGGCAAACTACTACACATATCTGCTAAATAGGCTTAGGGCTACTGGGGGACTCCATGACACACTAAGCTCCTCTCTTTCATCTCTCTCCCTATATGTTTTGCATTCATGCTCAATTAATGTCTGTTACTAACTTGCCACTTTCCCTGGAGTCTTTGTGCTTTCTCGTCTTGCAGATACTCATGGACTGAGGTCACGTGCTGATCTTAGCTGTGCCTTCTGCTGTGGCTCTGCTTGATGCTCAGAGCAACTGTTATCATTATTATTATTATTATTATTATTATTATTGGTATTGGTACTAATACTAATATTATTAATGGTATCATTATTATAAAACACTAGCCTTCATCTAGTTCAATAAATGGTTTTATCTTAGCTTTTGGATCTCTCTCCCCTTTCTATCTTTCTCTTTCCCCTCCCCTGCTCTGGGTCTCTAAACATGCCTCTGATGCCGGTGTATGATGGCACAATGGCCAGGCAGAAGATCCTCAAATCCTAAGAGGGATCCTCAGTTTTGTTACGCGGGCTAGACAGCAGCTGAATACACAGTTGCTGTTCAGGGTCAGGTCTGTTTGTAGAAGCATTAGGCTAAGCTAAGTTATAAAGCCACTGATGTCAAACACCTAAAACAGGTGCATCATAGGACACCAGGAGAGGGGTCATTAGAAAGAAATGACAGATAGAGTCAAGAAAGTGCAATTTTTTGAACCATCTTGAATTCCTCTTTCCATTTCTGCCTCTCTGTTTTACTCCAACTGCATTATCACAACCCTGTATGACTTGGTCCAGTGCCCCGCCTCCCCAACCTCACCTCCCTCCATTGTTTCACCAGCTTTTAATAAACTAAAGGGCAGATTCCTGAGCGGAGCAAGGGGGTAGGCAGACCAACAGACCTGTCCTGTCCTCCAGCAACACACACACACACACACACACACATACAGTATATATTCACACACACACACAGAGTTTGGCATGCAGAGTGCCAAGCTCTTCCACTGTCTACTGACGCCAGCTCCCAAACAACCCCCTCATACACACTCACTCACAAACTCACACACACACACAAACACTCAACCTCTCTTACCATACCCATGTGCCAACCTCCTAAAAGCTAAGCTCCTCACTAAATATATCCCCCCCAGTAAAGATAAGACAAACACTGTGGATTTTAGAGCAGAGAGCAGCGAATGACAGACAGCCATGTGAGCTGGAGCTAAGTCTGTGCTAGCTTTACAATTTAGGCTTCTCCGAAATAATGGAGACAGAGACAGTATGGGGAACTTAGAAGACATATACAGATATGCATATATATTGTCAGATTTCTACATCTCCCTTGCTGCTGTTCAGTGTATCATACTTTGAAAGTCAATCAGAGTTGGTTAAAATTACTTTGAGCAGAACAGAAAACAAAACCCATAATCTTGAAACACACCTCCAATCCAAAATCTGCTTCCTCTGTTTTCTCCATCCTCATCACAAAGAATGAAAAAAAAAATGGGAACATATTGAGCTGCAGGATTAAACCACTGCACAAAACTAGATCAGTCCACCCTTTAATTCCAAGCCTAAGGCAATCTTGAAAACAGCAAGCAATAGTTGAGGGCATGCTTGTTTTATCACATTGAACCAGGCTTTTTGGGGCAGCAGAGGTCTGTCACATGCTTGTCTTGTAGGGTGGCATTAGGATTCTTCTTGATGGCCTGTGGTTCATACAGAGCATCCATTTGTCAGATGTACATCCCTTTAGCATTGAGACATTGTAAACCGCCAATGACAGCTTTGGCACTTTTAAAATAAATTAAGTGTGTATGTTTTGCATGCATATGTGAGGATATGAAACATGAGAGCACAGACACATAATCAACCATGCACTGATCTGCCAGAGCATTTCCATCAATCCGCACCTGGCTGGATGTGCGATCTTTAAAACACACCTCCTACTCCTCTTCCTCGCCTTTCTCTTCTCCAAACACTTTAAAGGTTTTTTTTTTTAGTTTGAGGTGATGATGCAGACTCATTTGGTGCAAAGAGAAAATGTAGATATTTTCTTCGTTTAGAAACTTTTTTTCAGCTGGTGTCGCTGCCAATTGGGAGGGATATCTGGAGGATGTCTACATCACACAGTCTTGATTTCTTTTTGTCTTTCTTTCTTTTGTGTCAAACTCTCTATAACCCCCCCCCCCCTCCCCCCCCCAAAGCACACATTTCATTTTTGTTCTGTTACTACTATTTAATCTGTTCTGCTGTTTTATCTTTCTAGTACTGCCTGTCCTCTGATGGGTTCACTGTTTCTGTCTCTTTCTCAAATGTCTCCTGCAGCATGTACTTTTTTCTCTCCCCCTCTCATTATTCCCCAGCCTTCTGTAGTCACACCATTTTTCATTTAAACACCTTCTCCCTCCCTCTTTCTCTCACGCGCACACCTCTCCTTCTCAGTTAGATGGAAGTGGTGGCTCATCTCCTCCTCCTTCTACCTACCACAGAGTTTATTACATCTGTCATCATCCTCTTCTGGCCAAGCCAGCAGCCTCAGGGTCCAACAGTACAGGCAAAGTCAGTCCTACACTCACAGACATAAGCCCACACACCTTTAAAAGACATATCCATACATATCCAAAGTTATTCACAACGCCATTGACCTCATGCTCCAACGCACACATTCCCTTCAAGTTCTGAGAGTTCCATTCTGCTTCCAGTCTTGTTGTCAGTGCCTGATTAACAAATTCAATAGCGCCAACACAAACATGTTTCCTCGTAATACACATCATGTTACACTGTTTCCCTTATCATAACCACTAGCAGTTTTTGAATGCATGAAGAAAATGTTTCCAAATAAAATGATAATATACACCTTAGCTTAAGGATGAGGGAAAAGTGAGACAAACTCAAAATCTGTTTGGCTATGCGTTGTGTATATACGACTATAAAAATTAATACAATTTAGCAAACATATATCACATTACTGTGCATCTAGAGAGCCTGTGGCAATCTATACTAAATATACAATTACACAACATTTGTCAAAAAGGAACTATAGGTTAGGGTTAGTTTATCATAGAAACTATTTTCAGTGTATCAAGTATTACAAAAAAGAACAAAGGTACCCCTTTTACCGTAGGTGTGCTGATCCTAAGGTGTGATATCCTGACCGGTGATCTTACCTTCAGTGCCCAGCAGCAGACAAACAGTAGAGGTATCCAAAGAGGCTGATATCATGCTGACAACGCTGGATTTCTTGTTCAACTATTGTTGCCCAGCCAGCTTCTCTTTCCTCCTGCTCCTACCTCTTTGACACACACTGATTGTCTGTGTGCTATTCTCTCCTCCTTCTGTCTTACCGTCTCTCTCACCTCCTCTCTCTATCTTTCTTTTTTTTCTCTCTCTCCCCCTCACTCAATTCTGTCCCACAGTCACAGTCTCTCACTTTTTTTAACAGGAAAATTACCAGAAAAAGGAAACAGTCTGGATGCTCTGCCTGTGAGAATGACTGTCTTGAGTGTATATTGTGACACAGCAATCATATATCATGCGCCCTTTCCCTTTCTTTCTCTCTCTCTCACTCACACACACCAGCTGACGCACTGACACGCTCCACAGTGGCAAATGGGAATTCCAGTCCCTGACAGCTCTGCTCACCCCATCAGGAGAGAGCTGACCAAAAGCTGCAACCAGTTTTACGAGGTCAGGGTTATAAAACTGTTAGCAGATTTAGTTTATTTAAAAACAACTGGTCCCTGTGGCCCTTCATGCGCTCTCTCTTGCCATAACAAGAGGGGTGTGGGTCTATGGGTGGAGTAGGTGAGGAGCAGGAAGTAAGGACAAGAAGAGGATACACGAAGGGTAACTAATTCACCTTAGTAATCTAATCTTGACAGAAAGGTCCATGTTTTAAGCACAGTTAATACAGTTGGCAGAGTAGCGCTAGAGGATTGTACACCCACAGAAAAAGTGAATGTTGTATCTATGTTGAATGTGTCTTCAGAAAAAATAAAAATCACAAAGCATGTCCCATTTCACTTGTCATTACATTTTCCAGAAGTCAACATTTTAACCACATTAAGAGGATATTTCTCAAACACTGTAAATGAATTTGAGTTTTAAAAGCAATGCATTCATCACTTTTAAATAATATAAATCAATGTACTGGACTAAGTGGTTCAATTGTTTCTCCGAAACTCTTGGTAAACATTCACTTCTAAACATAATGTGATGTTCCTGTGGTTGTATGTTCAAAAATTAAAACAAAAGTAATGGAGTTCAGTACATAGCAGACCCAAACTATAACAACCTCATACATCATCCTCACATGGCTCAACATGAAAATACAGGGCAAATTACAATGAATGCAAAGCTAATAATGAGAGTGGAATCCCTGTTCCCCTGAGAGTAAGACAAACTGCTGCCAAATTATTGCATTATATTGTATCAGTCACCTTTCTTCTCTCTTAGCATTTCTGGAATGTAGTTTAGGTTCCTGAAATGATCTGTTTGATATCAAAAAATGTGTTGGCAAATTTACAATCTTCTAGTTTCAATCAATCAATCAATCAATCAAGCGTTATTTATATGGAACCTTTTATACAAGTAAAAATGCAATTCAAAGTGCTTTACATGCAACTGAAAACAAAAAAACAGAAATGTACCTGTATTTAGTAACATCAAAGAAAATTTAAAGACTTTTAGAGACTAATGCACATGAATAAAATCTAAATAACTTAAATAGTAAGAGTCAAGAACACATAAACGGTTTAAAAGGAATATATATAAAATATATAAAACACTAGCTGATAGTGAAAGTTCAGATACTGATCAAATCACACACTCAGACACACACACACACACGCACACACACACACGCACACACACACACAAACCTCCTGGTATGCAGAGTCAAAATTCTCAGGGGAAATAAGGGGGCAAGCTGCACCACACTCAGCTAGGCTTAGTGGGTCAAAAGTTGAGGAAGCACAATTACCTGAAAGACCTGGGCTGACCCCCAAATTTCCCAACTTCTGTTCTTTCGCACACAAACCTCACCACACACACACACCTTGGAAAAAGGTGATTTATAGCCAGCAGCAGAACTCATATACTACCAATAGGTTTTAGAGTAAGAGAGCAAGAGACCTTCATAGTACCATTTGTATTTTGATGACACTTTCATGCATTATAAATGATTACCACTGTGAACAGTGTCAAATTAAATGGGCATAACTCACCTGGACAGATTTTGACTGCCTCTCCTTGGCTTACTCAGATTGTGTTCACATGAGAGGTGGTGACAGGGAGTGAATGGCCTCAGATAATGTATCATAATATCACACTTAGAAAATGTTCAGCCAAGCCAAATGTGAATCCCATATGCAGAAAGAGGAGGGTGAGGAAAGAGGCAGGGAGTGAAGAAAAAAGTCAGGAACCAAAAGATATGCTAAGCAAAAGGAAGGGATTCAATAATATGACATACTGCCGCAAAAGCTCCTCTCTGACAACTAGTAAAAACATTCATTTTCCTCAGTGATTGTGAGGTAAACATACAGTATCAAAGTTATGTTGCACCTATGTGACAACTGTCAACCATTTGCTTTTTAAAACTATCATAAACTCTTTTGTTCCTCAGTATTATGCACAAATGTGCTAAAATAGAGTGTATTGAATGAGAGTGCTCATGTGCCTTTTGAAGGTGAATTGAATAGAGCTTCTCACTAATAAATGTGAATGTGAGGGTCTTTAACTTGTGTGAGTAAAATAGGTCTCGTCATGCCTTTGCTATCCTAAAAAAATAGAAAGTTCTACTTAGCATAAAATCACAAACAGCTGCTGTAGTTCTGAAGCCATTCCAAATAAAGATGTCTCCTAATGGAGGACTTTTATGAACAAATAAGCGCAAGGTAAAACTAAAAATTTCCCATCATAAATTGTGCTTACAAGGTTTAAAAAAACAAATCTAAACATTGACCATTTAATCTTAAATGAGACCTTAAATTAAAACATCCAACCTGCTTTGGGAAATAATAGCAAAGAAATTATTAACGAAAGGTAAACACAAGCCATCACCTGCAGACTTTCTGATTCTTTACTTAAAAAAAATTGAAGAAATAAATGTGATCCAAATAAGTTTTTTGGGACAATGTACTGAGCTTCATACTTGCTCTTGGGATGGGTAAGCTTGTGTAAACACTGCTTCCTCCACTGTTTATCTGCATATCAACTTGAATATTTTGAATATTCCTTTGCACCACTTTTTGCTCGTATATTCAGATTTTTTAGAGACAGAGAATAGTAGAAAGCAGCACTAAGGATATTGACAACATTACAACAGTTACTTATTGTATTCTTTACTGAAGTTTCTCTTTCAAACTCAGCACTCACTTAATAATGATCCACTGTTGATTGAATGACGATGGATGGTGTATGCTCTTGTGTATCACAGTGTCAGTGTTTACATCACTGCTGATCAAAGCCGGAGCCAATTAATACCTGAGTATGAAAACTGCAGACTTACTTGAACCCAGAATGAATTCTGATTGTACATGGGCTATGGCTTATGGTTAGCATTTTGGATTAGACCCTGTAGCTGCTTACACTAGAAGTTAGGATGGAGGTAAGGTTGCTTGTTATATAAGTCTATAAGCCACTGACTTCTAAGGGTTTGAGATGGCAGTTGTCCTTGACTTAAATAAGTCCCTTCTTGGCTGTTGGCACACTGCCCCCACTAGCGCCAGGTGTCATGGTTGTGCTTTTAGTTCAGCCAGTTTCCAGTGTTTTAGTACATGCCATCCACGTTCCCTTGTGTTTCCTGTTTCATTGCAGTAACCCTTCCCCTGTGTCTTGTGTCTTGTCTACCCATGTTCTGTCAAGTTTCCCTCCTCTTGTGATGGCCTAATCTGCCCTAATATGTTTCAGTTATGTTGACTACCCCACCTGTGTCTCATTGATCCTAGTGTGTAGATTATTTGTGCTTCCCCTTTGTCTTTATCAGATCTGTTGTTGCTCCTTGGTCCTGTTGTTCTCGAGTGTGTCCTGCCTGTTCCCTGAGCCCCTCTTGCCCTCTCTTTTTTTTCGATCACTCAGTTTTTGCTTTGTATCAGCTTTTTCTTTAAGGCTCGCTTTTTCTTAGCTATCCCTCTGTTATGTTTTGGATCCTTCTTTTGTTTAACCTGACACCAGCAACTGAAATGTGACTGAACCTGATGTGACAGGAGTCATCTCCACCTCCATCTTTGCTAATCCTGTTAGCAGGGGCAGGGTCACATCACAGCTCATTCACACCTGAGTCACACATTCATGGGCCTATGGGCATGCTCTCCTTATACCAACCATACTTACCTTAGTTGCATTATACAAGAATTTGGGCTGATATGAAAGTGAATAGTTCAATATCTATTTCTGACACTTTTCAACCAAAGCTCTCTGTTGCAGGAAAGTCTTTTTCAACTATTTCAAGCTGGTTTGTATTTCCTTTAAGAGTCACAAAGCTATGGACTTAGTGATGGTACAGAGACATATTCATTCATTCCTTATATAAAAAAAGATTTCCAGTCCTAATTTATACTACATGAAATAAAAGGAAAAATGGACATAATTACAGAAGAATTATACAGAACTCTGTGTACAACAGAAGAACAGGCATGTAGTCTGCCTCCAAAATGGTCTTCACTGTGGGGGCCAAAGGCTTAACAAAAATAGCCCTATAGTTGTAATTTACAGCTGGTGTAGAATAACGTTGTCTCTTCTTGACCAGGTAAAGTAATGCCACATTTTGCTGCCAAAGACAACTGTTGTTTGATGGATGTAACAGGTGTAGTTTTGGAGTTAAGAGGACAGTTAGCAAGAACAAATGTTCAGAATTAAACAATAATGTCTAGTAAAGAAATAAAACACCAGTATCAAAGAGGAACTGCACATCTCAGAAAGTGCTGAGGACACAGTGAGTGCAAACCACAGTGTTGTTAATGGCCTTAACACTCATTTACACACAGACATGCACATAATATTACATGTAAAATGAGAACAGCAGCTTTGAGTGGGAGAAAGAAAGGATAAAGGAGAGAAAGTGAGTAATTTAAGAGAATTACAGGAAAATATGGAATAATAAGAGACTAGCTAAGTGTTTTCCCATGTGCACCTTAGGCGACGGCTGACCCTGTAGAGCAGGGTCTAAGCCTAAGACCTCTCTTCCTTCACTCCCTCCTTCAGGGCCATACCCATAGGCCCTGAGGAATCAGTTGAATGAGGTAGATGTCCTAAAACAGTCTGCTGAACTCTCTTCGTGTCTAAAGAAGTGCTGTTATAGAATGCCTCCAGCTTGGCCCAGAAAGAGGAAACTAAGCTAGCTCCATCTTTTTTATAGCCCTCCTGGGACACTGACAAGTTCCAATTGAGACTCACTTCCTTTAGATAAGAAGCCACCAGGTATGCAGGCACCAAATTTTTCCAGTTTTAGCCATTATGTGCACAATCTGTGACCCAACTGCAAAAAATTTTAAATGGGGAAATAGATCTAAAAAGGTGTGCCTACTTAAACAACTCTAAATTATGGTTAAAAACTGTGTGAAAATCAGTTGAAACAACCAAACAAAAAGTAGACAAGGGTCAATCAATTTAGATTCTATGGATGTTGCATAAACAGTGTGGCCAATACTGACTGCTCTTGTGGAAGAGCTCTGAGAAAAACTACATCTGAATGCAGGAGCTATGTGTGTATCTGTGTGCTTCCAGGTTTAGGATTTTTGTCACAAGAAAAGAAAGGCATACAAAAAAGAAACCTTTTCTCTCTTATTCTAAAATGTATGCTTTGAATTCATAGATTAGCCATGACTCTATCAGACTTGCATTAAGCCCATCATGTTCATTCAAATGATTGCACACAAAAACACATGTACTTGCATATGCACAGACACACTCTGATCCTCTTAAAGCTGGGGTCTGCTATCTTAAAATGCCAAAATTACCAAAAATTCCTCATATACAGAAGCTCTGTATCCTCGCTGCAGCAGATTGGGTTCCATTCTGCCGGGCGCCCTTTGCTGCATGTGATTACTCCTCAGCCTATCTTTTTATACTTTGTAGGAGAAAGACCACAACTACACACTTTATGTATGTTTGCTTTGGAATTTGTAGTTTACCATTAGATTGTAGTGAGGTTCAGAGTCAGACTTCATATATTTTATTTTGACACACCTTATGTAAATGTTGAATTTAGAGTTAAATTCATAATGGAACTGAGGTTCAGATCAGAAAATACTAGTGTATTTTGTTACACTTTATGTGGGCATATAGTGAATGCATGAAATGTTCCAATTTCTTTTTATTTTACTGTACACATCAGGTCTATGGAAAGATTGTTTGTGTTCTATTTTAAAGTAGCCTACTAGCTTCTTGGATATCTTGTTTGAATTTAAGTAGAGGTTACCAAATTAAAAATGCCTCACTTAGCATTTGTCTGATATACTATATATTGAAGTATTATAGTTGATATTTACTGAATAATATTAGGAGGGCCAATTCAAGAGTCTAATGAGTGTTTAATAATGGGCAACCTTAATCAAAGCCTCAAGTCTATTATTACAGTGTAATCAATATGGTATGGGTAAAACCGTTCTAAGAGGCAGACCTCATTGATACTGTAGAAGCAAAGGGTAAACATTTTCTTCTTTTTAAAAAAATCTGCATCGGTGTCGGCTGATCCTGAGGGAACAAAATCGGTGATCAGGATCGGCCCCAAAAATCCAGATTGGAGCACCCCTAGCCCTTTTGTTTTTGGTGGTGTGTCCTGCAGAGTAGAGAAAATCACAATTACATGTTTGACAGTAATTATCACATTCAATTTCATTCCCCCATAAATTGTATTTATAACAGGATTTTGGTAATTTTAAGATCATAATCTGTAGTTCAGAGTTTCCGAATCTGTAAAGACAGATAGTGGTATAATGTATGTTAAACCAGACAAACTTATAGACTCTCACCTTGCCCTCTGCTAAGCTGCATCTGCAGAGGGTCTTGGCTGATTGGGGCAGGAACACCTGACAGAACCCAAGTTCACATCAGAGAGAGACCCAGAACCAGTGGTTCTGTGGGGGTGGTGGCGGCCTTGTCAGTCCCATCTTTCATGATATGGATGAATTCTGGGATAGGTTATTCTCAAAGCCATGAAAACAAAACATTTGCTGCTGTTAGATCATTGTTTTTGTAAATAGCCTCCTTCAAAGCCCCTATCCTATCAATAAATGTAGTAGATTGTAGAGTAACGATATAAGAAATACATTTTCAGCCAAGACTGTAAGTTTTTTCGAAGTTCCTGACTGGTGAAATGCTGACCAGCAAAAAAGGAGCCTGGAATATGGAAATGTGTATGGCTAGCTGCTACAACACAATACACACTAACTACAAACTATACAGTGACTTAAATGTAAGCCTTATCCAACTCATTCAGTCACACATTTAGCTCAAGCTGGCTTAGCTTTCACCAGCATTTGCCTATACGGGGCTGATCCCCAAAGTGACTACACAGCATTAGCAAGCTAAGCTAACTAGCTACATGAGTCAAGAGAACAACAAGTTGGAAGTGCACAAACGAAAAAAAAACAGGGAATCAGCCCCATAAGGTCTCTTAGTTCACATCATAGCTGAAAAGCAAAGCTGATGTTGACCCTGGTTTGGGCTTTCTCTTTATCCAGGCATTTCTTATTAATAGCCTTTTCAAATACTATTTTCTTTTTTGGGGGGTATTGCTATTTTTTTTCAAGCGACTTAATGTTATGGTGGCTATTGAGACATGAAGAGCATTTTTGTCAAGTGAGTTGAGATCTGTCCCAACAAATGTACACTTATGCTGCAAGAGAAAAGGACTTTTAAGCTTTTCCTATTGAAATTCCGTGAAAGAGCTCAGGTAAAGTTAATGCACTGTGTTATTGATTTAGATGCAATTTCCTTAAAGTAAGGCAAGCGTTGATCTAAATATGATTCTTTTAAAGTAAACTAAAGACTAAATTATTTAAACATAAGTAATTGTACTTTAATTAGATAATAATAATAAAAATGGTAAAAGATTACAAGTGACTGTGACTGATCTTAAATCATGAATGATACATGTTAAGACAAGCTCAGACATGTCTGAGGAAGAGTTAAAACACTTGTACATGACTGTGAGCTGCTGGTAGGAAGAGATCTAGGCAACACCAAACTTGCACTCTAGCACTTTTACCAAAAAAGGAAGAATCGGTGCAAATGTGTGTATTTTACAAAAGCACAATTATAAAAGTGTATGAGAGATGAGTAATGTTAGAATGTGAGCAACTGAAGGGTTAAAGGAGAGATCCTGAGAAAGACAGGATTCTTCCTTAGTGTTCATCCACAAGAGGAGGGGGGTACATTAGCAGCCTGACCCTCAGAGAAGAGGACTTAGGAGTACTTCTTAGTTTCTTCAAGGGTTAAAACACAAAAAGTGGTTTAACATTTTTCCAATGGACTGAACAGTGAAAATTTGGCATCTGAAGTTGCCCTTTTGCTCACCCTACTACATTATGCAGAGACTTTGAGGAACTCTGGGAACTTTGTACCAACAGACTTCGACTCTCAGCGGGAGGGGTTGGACCACGATGACTGATCAGTGCAGCCCTCTTCCCTGCTCTCTCCCAAAAGTGATGAGGAAACCAGCCTCAGCTCTTACTATTAATAATTTTCATATTTTACTGAATTATTATTATCACTAAACAGACTTGATCAAACTTTTTATTTTAATCATTATAAATCATTTTTGAGCTGTATGCTTTGCCCCTGTGAAATGCTTCATTAAATTTATTGTATCTCATGTGGCACCCAATGTGAGGCACAACAAAAGAGAATTATTTACATTCTTGCCTACAAGGACTCAGCAATGAGCCAGCTGCTGTTCATGTGAATGACTAATTGGACAAGATTGGTGCGTCTGGGACCAACTCAAGATGAAACAATCCCTAAAGAGTGGTACAAAACAGTGTCCCAGCAGTAATAGTGTAGAAGCTGCAGTAGAGTAATATCCCAATGGCAGGGAAAAAAAAGGTTGAGCACAGGTATCTCGTTCGGAGAACAACCGTGGAGACCTAGGGACCAGGTATAAGCACACCATTGAAGGAAGAGTTCATCATCAAGCATCCACTAAACCCCAGAGTCATGCAAGAAATTGATGTACTAGTGAAGGAATTGAGTGCCCTTCATGAGCAAATGAAGCTAAAGGGATGGGTTTTATTGTCTGAGTTCACACCTAGGTGCGAAATCTGGAGGACTCTGGGAAGACAAATGTACATGGACTTAGAATGTACATGGACTTAGATGTTGTGGATTAGAAAGCTCATACTAAATCTGAGCCTGGCCCAAATCTGAGCTAAAGAAGGAGCACATTGGAGAGAAAACAATGAAGTGGATCGCTATGTGCAGCAGCAAAAAAATCGTCTTTGTCGGAATCTAGAAGAGGGACATGACATCCAAGGGCCAGGTGGTCCCAAGAGAGTCTGTGAAGGAAATGGTGCAGGCTGTATATGAGGCCATGCAGGTGCCTGATCTGCACAGAAGGAGTTTGAGAAGCAGCAGCTATGGATTTGCCCAGGGCCAAATTTGACAGGTCCTCAAAGACTCTGCCATTTGTGTTCAGTACAACACCGAGTGCAGAGGATAACAAGTTGATGTCCAAACCATAAAAAGCACCATGCCCTGGGGATTGGTATGCATGGATGTAGCCAGCCCAATGGGAGTAACTGAGAAAAGGGGTGAGGAATACCTTTGGGTGCTTGTATACTCTTTGTCAGGTTATGCGTTCATTAAGCCAGTGAGAAAAGCTAATGGCAGCAATGATGTTGGCATGTTAGACCAAGTGGAAAGAACGACAGGACTGGTAAAAAACTGGATAGGTGCACCACAGAGTGGAGCACCAAGACCCAGGAGGTGGGGTAGGCCCTGAACAACAGACATTGAGCAGGCAGGCAGGCCCTCCCCTTTAAAGATTCTAAATCAATGCCATTTATGTCATTGCCATTTAAGCCCCACTTCCTAAATCAATGCCATTTATGTCATTGATTTAGGAAGCGGGGCAGGGCACCATGAATGAAAAGAAGACTCCAGGCCTGAGAGTCCCATTCCATGTTGGACAGAGAGTGTGGGTCAAAGTACAAGACCATCCAGCTGACAAAGCAGTACTTTTACACAGCAGTAAAAGCAAATACAAATCAGCTGACACGGTTAAACAGATACTGGACAGTAACACACTACTTCTAAAAAATAAGGAATCCACGGAGTAGAGCAGCTTAAGCTAATTCCTAGCTGGAGAGAACCAGGAACCATAATGGCCAGTAACACACAGCATCTACTGCCCTACATCAGACTAGCCACTGTATATGTGGTGGCTGCCATGAGACAAACAACCTCAGGACTCTGAGCAGGCAAAGCTCTGAAGAAACTGGATAATGCCATGAAAAAGATTTCTGTCAGAGGAGAAGCAGATATTTGAGTGGAGAGAGGTGAAAAACTGCTGTGTAGTATGTTCTAAACCACTAAACCACTCTAAACAACTTTGACGGTCGACGGGGAAGGACCTGGTTGAGAGAAACCAAGCCAACCCAATGGTGCTAGGCTTGAGTTTAGAGGAATGCATTACAAACCAGTGAAGGGGGTAGATGCTCACATCTGTGGGATATGTTGGATCACCACTCTACCCCTGCTAGTCATTATCACCCGCTAGGACCTACGAGGAACAAGAATGTGCCTGTCAGTGAGATGGCATGCTCAACCAATACTGCAGCGGCTGTTCACTCCAGAGTAGGAACTGAAGACTGCTATAGGTGAATCAAGTTAGAGGATGGCATGTGAGACACTTTCTACATTCACTGAAATTTTTCAACACTGGCAGGGAGCAGGAGGAGGTCGCAGAGAAGACCAAAGCCAGCAGCAATTGGCTCCTGGATGAGGCGATCAAAGCAGCATGGCCATTCAACTCATCTTTTGCACAAGTGGTCTCCCCTTTGCTCTCCTTCTCTCAGACCCCCTGGTGATGAGAATTACTGAGACCTGACAGCCCAGGACTACACATCAGGCCTGGAGAAGCTGCCATATGACACCAGAGATCTTGCCAGATATAATGGATAGGAAGGACACAACCTGGGGTAAACTGATTTAAGAAGTGATTAATAATCCTAACATCCCACTAACAGACCTACCTGAAGTTTCAAGACAGGAAGGAACCGGAGGAGAGGAAGTAATCCATGCCACCAGACCGACGGCCTTGACGCATGGGGAAACCCAGAAGCCAAGTTTAAAGACAAAGGGTCATGTTCATTGTGACTCTGGTATTCTCCAATGCCCTTGCAAAATGGCTGTAAGAGCAGCCACGTCTCGAAGGCCAGACCAGACAGCTACAGTCAAGGTGATGCTGTAGATGGTAGCTGTTCCAGTCAGAGGAATGTACATTGTAGGAGTCAGTACTTAGGTAACAGAAGAACCATCAAACCCTTCTAGCTCAAAACATGAGTCAACTGAACTAGGACTAATAAGTGCTTTTAGATCTTGGGTTAAACTATCGTCTCTAAGAACAGAAAATGGGAGGTGAATCTTGGGCAAAAGCAGTAATCCCAAAAAATGGAGGAAAGATGTTTAGCGATGCCCCAGCAAAAGAAACCAATAATGAAATAATTGAAAATTGATGATTACACATGGAACTGTGTCAGTTTTTCAGACTAAAACACTCCATACTTGAAATTGTAACATGGAACTATATGGCTGGACAGCCTGTGAAAAAAATATTCTGCCCTGGCTCAATTGAATACTTCTGCTGTTATTTGGAATACAATTTGTAGTTAAAATACTAAGTAAACGAGAATCGGTGCAATACCAGCTGTATAAGGTAAATCCTTTTGGTTCGGACCCAGTGCTCAAATGTCCAAGATCGTCCTCCTGGATATTAAATAAGTCCTACATTGAGGCCTACAAACTGGTGATGCTCAGATGAGGGCCAGACTATGCTGAACTAGAGTTGTCAAGAAACCAGAATTTTAGTAGTCGACATTAATGCCAATGAATTTCCATAATTCTCAATACTCATTCGATAACCCCATAGAAGACAAAAACAGAATGCATGTACTCCAAAATACACTCCTTCATTAAAAAACTGTTCTAACATGTAACTTTAATTACTTACGCATGATGTACTTCATTCCAAACAACTTTTTAGAGTGCCAGCTTTTTGGCAGCAGGACCCAGCTGCCAAAACACATGAACAATGTGAAAAACAACTAAATAGGCTAATAAATAATAGCAAAAGAAGCAACTTTATAACATTCAAAAAAAAAACAGCAACAGTGGCATCATGCAGAATTCAAGTATATAAAGCAAACAATCCTATGTTTGCAGGGGCACTTCACTAAAAATACTGCCAAATTTCCTTTGCACATAATTTCACACGATTAAAAACTCTAAATGTTTTTTTAGTGTATACAATCAACTTGTTGTGATGACCCAGCATTTCAAATGCAATATTCAATATCCAGGGGAAAACATATAGAGCGAAATAGGAGCACTAACCAAGCTCCAAATAGTCTGGTACTAGCAACTGGCATACAGCCTTAAAATTAGAAAAACATCTAAACACAAGTTGAGGAACTGTATATGAAATATCCAAACTATATTAGAATAAAAAAAACCACATTAAAAAGAATAGCAATAAGAATAAAACATTGTGGTTATTATGTGATGCCACCTTGTGGAATGCCTGATTTCAACACTGGCATAATCTTTTAAGTATTCTTGAACTCTTCTTTGTCAGTACATGGTTTTTCAAAAGGAACACCAACATATCAATGTTGTCTTGAGCCAGTCTTGACTGTCTTGGACTGACAATAAATCCTAGAGCACTGAAAACTCTTTCAGAAACACAGCTTGACGCAGAAGTGCACAGATACTTTGTGGAAAATTCAGAGAGCTGAGGAAGTGTGTTTTCATTTGTTTTCCCCAAGGCGAGTGGATCATTCCGAACACTGGTAACATTTGACATTTGCATGGGGTGCAAGATAGCAATACCGTCTGCACCGCTGGTGCACCAGCTTTGCGCCGAGTGTACAATAGGGCCCTATGTGTTTAGCAGTTAGACACAATGCAAAGGAGCACATTTGTCCCTGTAAAAAAATGCAAGCTGTGCATAATAAGTCCTCTTTTCTAATGATAGCAAATTATTCAGTTTGAATGAGTATTTCTCTGTCTGCATGCATTTTAGGCTGATCCCCACACAGATGCCAGTACTTATGTCCATCACACCTTGACCTGATCGCAAGGACTTCCTCTGCCTTTCAAAATAAAAGCCCCGAACTCTTTCAAAATAAAAGCTCTGATTTTTGAAAATTGACCCAAAATAGCTTAAAAATGGAAAAAATTGATTAATTGTCTGTCTACACTTTTATGCGAAGAACACGTACCCTGACAGGCCAGAGTGCGAGGGCTCTACCAACGCTGCTTGCAGCTTTAATTAGAGCCCGAGCCCTACCAGGGAAGGGCTCTATTGTTATTGTACTGTTTCTTTTTAGAGCCCGAGCCCTACCGGGGAAGGGCTCT
>JAPZDV010000005.1:286410-319863 GCA_029814665.1 Acanthurus lineatus
GTGTGGCTAACTGCAAATGAAATTAACCTGTGTAAATGAAATTAACCTGTGTAAATGAAATTAACCTGTGTAAATGAGGGGAGAGGGGTTACAATATTACCATTTCTGGTTGTTACTGTGTGGCTGTGGCCATCACAGTTGTTGTTGTAAGTTAAATACTCTGGTTTTTTTTTATATGGGTTAAATAGTAACCCATATAGAAGTTATATAGTTCTACAGAGGGGCAATTCTCAGTATCAGACTGATATTTGTAACCATTATCAAAATTGTATTGACTTAATTAAGTATAAGTAAATTAAAAAAACAGAAAATAAATAGATAAATACATAAATAGCTTATTAATTAAATATATGTTTTTGGTGAGGCTAGATGTTTTGGTCATCAGGCACAGTGGCATGGTCATTTACCTTAGCCTAAGTTTTGTGAGAAAGTTTCTTGTAAATGAGTTGCAATGGGTCACAGTGAATGTGTGTGAGTACAGCACCATCTTTTGGTTGATGTTGAAATGGAAAATGTTATAGAACTGATCATCATGTGGGCCATTTACTCAGGGTAATTTAGCCCGTTTAAATCTTAACCGCAGACAGAGTTGATCATAAATAATAGATTTTCCTTTGCACTATACTAAGAAGACATTTCCTGCGTTATCACAGACACCTTGCGGGTTTCCACTGTTCCTGTATACTGGCTCCACCACACATATGATATCATATTCTAGGTAGAAGTAGGTCTTACCCTTCCTAATTCTCTATGTCTCTTTTCGTGCCTCAGGAACATCATCTTTGAACTATGGCTCAAAACATAAAGCCTTGGTGGGGAAAAGGACATTTTATCAAAATATCAATTCATAATAAAATATAGTATTAAAATAGACAACGTATAAACATATAATATACATTTATCAGGTTATTTGGTTTCAAGATTTCTTTAATGATTTAAAAAAAGAAAATGTACAAGTGCAACTTTAGTAAGATTGTTTTAAACTAAAAGGATCTAAACTAAAAGGAGCAAAATTATGTAATGTTAATGAAAATGTAGTTTGTTGTTTTTTTGTGGTACTCTTACTTGTTTGTCAGAACTCACGGGTAGCAATTGTAAAGCCATCGTAAAAATCAGGTTGATTGCTTTCTTCATACAACTAAGCTAAGGTAAAATTTCAAAATTCCTGTCATTGGTTACCATTGTTTTATTTGGGGCTTCTATTGGCAGTGTTGGTTATGTAATTAGTAATATGTTAATATGTTTGTGCAAAAATGTGTGACTTCATTAAATTTCTCCGCACAAATTTAACTCTGTCTCAAACATACAAAAATAAAAACCTTCAGTATACATCCAACATGTTAATGAAAACTGCAAATCTATACTATACGAAACATATCATGTCAGGAACATGTTTCAAGCGTATAATTGGTAATTATTGTACTCTTTGTAACGTGTGTTACATCTGTAAACTAAAGAAGCATGTATGCACTCATTTACTTTATGTTTTACTTAACTTAAAGTGAAAGCAAAACCAAGTTCAGGCAGTAAACACAATGCAATTCATACAAAGGCATCTAAGACCAAGACCTGGATGTCAGTGATTTCCAAACTCAGGGGCAGGACCCAAAATGGGTTCTGGACATGTTTTTAATTGATAGCCCAATGGTGAAATAGAATACATAGAATGTTAACTTGTGTTTGTATACATTACATATAAAATGTATATTAATGACATTATGAGAAAAATTTGTTCAGCATATTAGATTAATGGTGTAATTTACATCACTATTAAAATAAAACATTTCAAACATATTCGAGATTTATGGTTTGTTGTGTTCTATATCTATAGTTGACAAATATAGTTGTAAAATTCTGGCAAATCATGATACATTTTATAAGTTAGGTCTCAGGTAGACACCAAATTTCTGTTTTGGGTCTCAAGCTAAAAAAGTTGGGGAACCTCTGCTCTGGGTCAAGATGGGAAAAAACACAACTGTACCACTGTACACAAAATAGATAAGCAAGAATTCAAATGATACTTTATTTGTTCTTTAAATTAACAAAGTAGACATGCCACAGCCTTCAGTACTTTAAGTGTCAATTACCTACTAAACAAAACACACACACAAAAAAGATGCAGGGGTGGCTGACTTAACCAAAAAAAGTCAAACAATCCAGTATCTATCAGCACTCTAACTGTGGAGACGACTGATTATGATATCTAAAAATGAAAAATGAAGCAGTCCTAATCAGTCCTATGGGCTATGAAGGGGAACTGTAATCTTTTTGCACTTGACTTGGCTTAACCATGGCAACAAGGCAATAGTGCATAATCTTTAATCATAGAATATAAGTTTTATTAAAAAAAAACAAACAAAATAAATAAAACATTGTAATATTCTGGTGTCCTTTGCATTTTTAAATTGATTTTTCATGATATGTATCATTATTTGACATGGAAAGTTGAATATTCTGCAATGGTCTTTCTGGTATAACAAAGGAGTCACACATCATATTGACAGTGCTTGTCACAAAGAGGCATTCAAGTAAGCAAAAGGATGTAAAGCTTTTGTAGAAACACAAAGTATAAAGTAATCTTAAGTGGACTGGTTACAGTCAAATGAGGACTAAAAAGCCATTGACCAATTTATAGATAATTTCACCTTATAGTGACATCAATGAAACACAGATTCTTGACACCGGGCAGACCCTAGGATGCCAAGCCGAGCAGGAATCCTCCAATGAAACCACTCGTGATAACAATGTTTTTCTTCACAAACTCTGTGGACTTGAAGAGAAAACAGAAAACATCTCAGCACAGAGAGAAGGTACAACATTTTCTAGTTTTATGTTTATTCGCACTAACCTGTACTAAAAGTGATTTAAGTTTGATTTTCAAATGCAGGGAAATTATAAGTCATATTAAAAAAACAGTGCATAATTACAAATCAAAATCTTGCAAGCAGGGGCCTGCTTCAGGGAGCAGGTTAAACACTCTGAGCCTAACTCTGAGCCTAACCCTTAAATGGAGTCTAAAAAAATGAGATAGGAAACCCAGGAACTTTTAACTAAAGATATAGAATATAGCTACAGATGTAAAAAAATTATAAATAAATGTATGATATGGACAAACATGATTGACAGCTGACAATCTGAACCAGTCATGTGTTCGATGATTTGCACCTAACGAGGCGTGGAGGTTTAAATGCAGTAGTATTTCAATAAAGTCAACATTCAGCTGCATTTTTCCAGCTACTTCAATACAAAATTTAGACATTGTTTCTGAAATGTTGTTTGCATTCAGTCTCTACAAAGTCTCTTAAAAAAAAAATTTACTTTAAAATATATTCTACAGTCTTTAGTAAGTTTAGAATGGCTGAAAAAATCGGCATGTTTTGCGAGCTTATTGTTATTGTTGTATTGATCCATTTTTTGTTTTCAGTGTTGATACTGACAGAAAAAGATAGGGGTATGACAGTTAAGGTCTCAAAATCAGACAAGAAACTTTGGACTTGTATATTTAGCATTTTAATCACAAAACTACCAGGATATTGTGCAGGGTAAGTTAAAAATTAAGACTTGGGTAAAGTTGACAGAGGTTATGTACTTGCCGAAGCTGATCTGGCTACTGACAAGCCAATAATTTACTTGACCAAAGTAATAACTTATTAGTCTAACCTACCAAATTTCTGGATCAGCTGGTCATTAGTCTTAGAGGCTGGTTACCAGCAAGCCGCTGCTAGATAGATCAGCTACTGTTCTAACCACACAGTCTTTTTTATATTTAATGGTAGGCTGAAGCCAAATGCAGGGCTCTGCACTACCAATTATATAATTATATCCAGGGTTTTTTCTTACATCAATTAAATTTTAAACTGCTTTTGTTGTTTGGGTACTTTAACTTTGTGCAAATACAATAAAGTTGAATTTCATCTGATCTAATCTACTTTTTTAATATTTTTTTTGTTGTTTAAAAAATTAGGTATTCTTTATTCGCCCCTTCCACACATGTAATCACTTACCTTCCTTTGAATTAGCCACAATACAGCAGTAACAGCATGCACACAGTGAAAAAGATACACTCAGTAGGTTTACAGTTAAGTCAAGCTACAGTTATACCTCATGTAATTGGATTAATGTCTTTGTCTCAGTATACAAGCACTGAGGGGGAATCGATTGATTGCTGGAAGCATGTCTGACTCCACTACAGTAGGTGGTGATATGCCTCCTTTCAGCTAGTTACTATTGGACCCTTTTCCAGTTGACCTATTACATCACATGCCAAACAATCAACAAACAAGTAAGTGAGCAACAAACTAGTTGTATGTCAAATGATGAAAACATGGACAACTTCATAGCTCTGCACACACTCTATGCTTTACTTTTGGTACAAATGTAATGCACACTATTCCACATGCTTTCTTCTACAAAATTTTGCTATTTGGCCTTCCAGTTAAAGCCATGAGAAGCGTGAGAACTGTGGCGCATGCGTAAATCACCTAGACCATTCCAATATAATACATAAGAAAAAGGTGAGAGGCCATATAATTAGCTAAAGCGGCTGGCCTCCACTGGTTGGTAACCAGCCTCTAAAACTAATGACCAGCGAAGCCAGTAACTGATCAAGTGCACCAAATAGATAAAGCTAGGCGTGCAGGGCTCTGTGAGTGGCCTGGTAGGAGAGACATTAGAAACTGAAGTGGTGTTTAGTAACTTGACTATGAGAAAGCCACACACTTTTGCTTTTTAATTTGTCTGACACTGAACAAATTTTTTAAAATCAAAGATAACAAAGAAAGGCATTAAAACATTTGTCTTACAGCTAAAACAGGAACTTTCATAGGTTACCAGCAGTATGGTGCAGAACTGAAAACCAAATGAATGAACAGTTTAATCTTCATATTGAGTGGAAAAAGCTGACTTACCTGATTTAACTTTGAGTCGGGTGGCGGCCTTATTACAACATTATAGCATATACTATTCTACAAATTTTAAATAAATTTAAGTTGCTCGCCTCTATTTTTTCAACATGGTGTGTCCCCTAAAATTAGCACTTTCTAAAGCATAACAATGGCATAATAACAATCCTTAAATGTTTCTATTTTATGGCTCATTACACTATCCTCTACATGGAGGGCTAAGGAGCTCACAGTCCTTGTTGTATATCCAATTTGCAAACATTTTTGGTTGCTGCTCTTACCCTCTCAACAAATGTGTTAAGCTCTGGCCCTGCTTGATTGGTGCTCTTCTTTAATTGCTTCTTAGCTTTGTTGACATCCTTTTCTACTCTCTTCCAGTCCACTTGGATATAGCCACTGTTGTTAGCAATCTGGAAAAGCATGTGGGCAAAGAAAAATATATAGGAGATATTATTTCGTTGTTACCCGAAACCTCTACATGTCTATTGCCAGTGATGCAAGAATACCTGCAACAGCAGAAGACCTCCTCCTACAGATGTGGCAGCAACTTTCCCAACCTTCTGGAAGAGATATCCTACACACCTAACATTTTTCAAGACAGAGTATCAAGACAAAGAATAAAGGTTAATCTTACACATATAGCTTGAACTCCTTTTAAAATTACCACTGTGCCATTTTTCACAACCCCAAACACACAAATATAAAATTTGCAGGTAGAGGGTATGTTTTCATAAATGATGGCAAAATAGAAATGTCTTTCTAAGACACTGGAAAAGTCGAGGGACAGGAAGATCAGAAATTAATAAGAGGATCGAGGGGCGAAGAGTGATGCACTCAGTTTAGCACCTAACTATTACTGTGCTATTAAAAAAGCAGGAGAGCTGAGAGGATCAGCTGAAGGGGAAAAAAGAAATTCGTATGAGAATATTTACCATCCACTCACTCCTCCAATGGCAATCTGTGTGGCCACGGAGTATTTCTCTGCTACGGGACCAGAGTTTTTCCCGAAAAGGCGATTCCACCATCGCTGACGTTTGGCATATTCAGTCAGGTCTACGACTTTATCGTAGATCTCACCTTCCAGGTCTCAATATAGATAGAAAAAGAAAAACATTACTATACCAAAGCAATAGGCATGTCCTTCAACAGTGGCAGGCAAAAAGGAGCAGTGACGTTACCTCAATAATATGTCAATCGTCATACAGTAACGTTACTAGTTACACAAATTTGACACAGCATTTTGAACTTTACTCCAGTTTAATTAAGGATAACCTTATCAACGTTAACGTTAATATGGCAACGACAACGCTGTAAATGGCTACAACAGAATCTTATATTTAGACCAAACAGCAGGTTAGCATTATCAGACAAGTAAAGCTAATCGACAGTAGAAAAGTTAGCACTTAACGTCAATGCTACGTCTGAAGACATCGCGGTTCTGAGTAGGAGAGTTTTAAACACACCCGAATGTAAGTTTCACGTTTAAAAAATTTGTTTTAATTGTAGTTTGAGTTAAGAATCAAGACTTGACTCTATGTAGAGAGACAGGTAATAAGTTTATAGGCCTGCTTACCCTTGTCGCGGTTCGCCATTTTGGAGTGCGCCGGTGTCCTCAGCTGCCTGCACGTTTGGCGTCATTTGCATAATTTTAACGGCAAAAGTAAAACTGAAAACCGAGACAGGGCCAGGACTTGCTACAAAATAATATTGAAATGATTTGCACGCTGTCATGATAAAGATACTGCCACTTATTACAATTCCAAAAGTAGAATGTTTTGTAAGTTCAGAGCAAAGATTTTACGCTTTATTGTATTTTTTTTTAAAGATAAAAAGATTAAAAACAAGACCGATCAAACGGTGCATCTGATGCTACTATGGCAAACAGGAGTAAACGTTATTTTGTGTGTATGTGTACTCGAAGATGACATTTATATCAAGTTCTGGATATACTGTGAAAAAAATCTGCCAAAGTTTCATAGTTACGAAAAAATGACAAGAAAAGTCGATTCTAAGTGGAAAAGGGCTATGGGGGCTATGATATATTGTATTTTATAAAACTGAGTTACCTGGTTTAAGTATGTTTATACGGGTTGCTTGATCTACAGATAAGTTCTTCCTGACAGAATTGCATCCATTTTCACTGCACATTTGCAGCAGTTTAACATATTATGAAGACAAAGAAAACACGGTTGAGTTCAGACAGCTTAAGAATGCAGTTTAATAACGTTCTGACATCAAGAACGAACCCTGACAAATTATGTGGCACTGTCTCTATACATTTTATAGATGTCAGTCTAGTCTAGTTAATTGCTTTACATTTTTGTTTGCTATTATAGATTTGTGGCATTATATTTGAAGTGTAAAACTGAGATAAGAAAAATATATTGTAGAAAAAAGTGGGTGGGACTACTACTTAACAAAATAAAGGTAACTATTAATCAATTTATCTATCTAGTAACCTATCTCTCTATTTAGAAGTACTGTATAGGTGCAGCGTTGAAACAAACATCCTTGACAGCCCCGACCACCACCTACACCTTCGGACAAATGTGACCGTCATCTTGCCCAATAAGTTGCCTAAATTTTTTAGTTATTTAATCACAATATAGCGTCAAAAACCAATCACAGTATTTGCAGGTGAGTCTCTAAATCCCATTAGATGTGTGCGTGCGCGTGTTCGTCCGCGTGTTCGCTAAAAATTAACTCACGTGATTGCGTGCGCCAGCCACTGATTTGTCAGGGTAAGCAGAGGGCGTGCCGACGGTGGCGGCGTGCGTTTGCCTATGTGACACAATTACAACAACTTTGAGCCGATGGTTGGGGAAGTTTGCGATTTTATCACATGACACCCACGAATTAAACCCAACCTTACACCAACTTCATGCATATATTGGTGTTGGAGTATTGGCTATGTTTCGATGTACAATGAGGATAGTAGAAGGTAACTTGGAGGGATCTTTTCCTTGAGGATTTGGCAAGGATCACGCTACGCCCCGTTTTAGTCCTGGACAGGTTTGCAACACTCGATATTGCGTTTTGGCGGAGTTGCTTTGTTCCGTCGATCTTCCAGTTTCCTTCCCATGAAATCGTGTGGAGTGTCGCTCACAGCCGCTGCCTCTGTTGCTGCCCGAAGTCTCGGCGTTTCTGGTAATGACGAGGAGAAAATGGCGTCGGGAACAGCGACTGAAATCGAGGAGGACTTTCCGAAGCTAACAGCGCAAGAAAAAGAGAGCTTGATCGGAACTGACAGGTTAGATTATGTGTCATGTGAATAGTCTTGCATGCTTATTTTCTACATTTTTTCTTAGCTCAGTTTTAGACAAAAATACGATTGCTCCAAGTAATACGGAACCGCCTGTATGTTGTCTGTCCTCTACTTGCAGTTCACTGTTTGGATTTTATAGGCTTCAAGAAGATGGCGCCAGAACGAAGGCCTTGCTGTTAAAGGTATGCCACAGAATAGGATCACAGTCGCCTCTCTCGGTTATCTCTCCTGATAAGTGCATATCCCACCTGAAAGAAATGGTACAGACCTTCCAGCGCTACTCGTACTAACGTTACCCGGCTAGGCATTACATGCACAAATCTCGATTTTCCGAGTTTGAAGCCAAACCAGCGTGTTACTGTAAAAACAGCTTTCAGTTTTTACGTAATTAATGCATTTACCAAGAAACATTTGCACTGCCGAGCACAGGATCACACCAGTCACACATGTTTCTGCAATAAATGTTCACTACATAAGGCTCGAATTAGCATACACAACGTTATGCCAACGTTATTGCTGGATGATATGAATCACCACCCCTCTAGAATCCGGGTTGTCATCAGTTGTTGTGAATAGATAACGTTACCATGCTACATGATAGCATTTCATCGACTCTTAAAAACGTGTTTGTTTTAGCATGGCTGTTAGATGTATCTTCAACAGTGCAGCGACCTGGGAGGGAATGCATGCGAAAACGCGTTGAGCTTTCAGTTTTCACTCTGCCTGTTACATATCAGCATAACGTCGGTATAGCCAAACTAACAGTCTGTATGGTAAGATTAAACAGTATAACTCCTTGATACCTGTGTAACTGTTGTGGCATACAAAGTATGTAAAATATTGCTTTATATAGAAGAGACATTCGGTGGATAAGATATGTTGGTAACCCACCAAACCACCTCGGTAATAACGGCAGCTAGAGTTGAGGTTGTGCGTCAGCTCACTTTGGTAGCATGTAGCGGCTAATTGTTAAACGATTTTCCCCTATCTCTCACACATATAGCGACCTTTACTTACTACGAAACCATTTAGCTGACATTAACGAAGGAGAAAAACAGAGTGGTAGTTTAGGATTACAAATTAATGGCTGCTTGACTCGGCACAAGATGGCGGGGATAGGAGGAAAATATCTAGCAAACGTCTGCTAGCTTACTTGTGGCAGGATTGGATAGAACAACGTTAATCACCATTCGCTAAAATCTTATCATGGCGAAGCTGTTCGATTTTATTAACACAGCTGATTGATTACAAAGCGGAAGCCAAAGACACTTAATTAACGGTACAGAGCTTGATGCAAACATAGCAATCGTGTTCATCCAGTCAATGTTACCAAAGTCACGCTGTCCATGTTTTATTTGTGTCTGTAACATGTGGCTTCTGAGTTTCATATTGGAGATTTGGCTGTCAACAATATCTTGTCAGGGCGCACTTTAAGATGAGGCCTTGCACCAAGTTATTGCCATTATTTTGTCACTTTCTATCGTACTCTATTGGATATTTGGCCTTCATACTACTAGACGTACAGGATCTGTTATGGGGGTCTCTCATTGTAACAGCATCACATGTATCGTGCTGTGTTACACTAAATATTTTTTAATCTCTGGCGGAAAAGGCCTACATTGATATTAAGCCCCCCCCCATGTCCTCTCTCTAGACTCTACCATTTGAAAATGTGGGGGAAAGGAGAACATCAGCTCAGCATGCAGCCCTGTTAACTGACACAGAGTTAATACAGCATAACAATTCATCTAACACAAATTAATTTTGATTCAATCCCACTAAAGTATTTGCAATTTGAGAAAGCATGTTTAAGTGTTTTGTTTGCTTAATCATGCTGTTGCTGCTAGGTGCTTTGCTGTGCCTTAGCTAACCTCTATGGCACAAATTCATAATGAGAAGTACAGCTTGGCATCATGCCAGCTTTCCCAAAATGTAATAATGAATGTTTTCTGTTTGCAGTTTGACCTGAATGAATGGGGAAAAATTGCATACATGTTAGTAATTTTTGTGTGGGTGTGAACCTAGGTGCTTTTTCTCATGTGAACCTTGTGGTAACATTTTACCATTAACTGATTTTGAAAGTTCTGGTTAGTTTTCCAAATGCTGCACATAGGGCCTTTTTCAAAGGATGACTTTTTATTCAATTAAAATAAAAGAAAAACCCAATGTGTTTGATACATATATTAATTGACTTTCCCTTAATTGTTCAGTTTTCTTTGCTATCTACCACCACAACCAAACTGTTGTCTTAAATCTTCTAAAGACCAACTATTCACTTAGGAATATCTAGTTCATTTTTGAAATCCATTCACTCTTCATTTCAGGAAGTATTTGATCAGCTACACATTACTTGTTTCAAATGGAAATACGTCACTTTTAAAGGTGCACTTGCTACTCCTATTCTTTCATTTGTTCCAAACAGCATTGATGATAGGTCTGTTGTGATCATTACTGCATCAACTTATCATAGATATTTAAAAAAGAATCTCGATAATTTTCTGATCTCGATTGTGTTTACATGCTTGTTTGTTTACAGAAAGATGTGTCCTGTCTATTTATCTACTGTTGTAAAGATGAAAAAGCAGCAAAGTCTCCTCTCTTTTTATGAGAAAATTAAAAGGTAAACATTTACAATGGTGTACAAAACTTGCTACCAGGTACGCACCCACCTTAAATAGTGGTAGGATGCATGGATGTGGTTGGCTTCTACTAATGCTAGCTAACTAGCATGGAGGACCATAACTATAATGTAACACAACATCTTGTCCTACATATTTTTTATGTAGTTAACTAATATTATGTAAACCTGGCACAGTAGGAGAAGTGGTTACACAGCCGGCCAAGGAGCCTGCACGCTCTGTTATCAATTAATTAGTGGCATAAAATTACATCGACAATAACACCGTTTATCGCAATATTTTTTTGAAAAAATGTTGTCTGACAAAATTTGTTGACCTAACAGAACGCAGTTGACAAACAAAAGGAGCAGATGTCAGGAGATGGTTTTCATGCCACATAAAGGCACCACAGTTACAGCACCTCAGATAACTCCTTTGAGAACAATGAGGAAAAAACAGCATCATCAATCTGTTTTAATAAAATATTTTCCGGTCTTGCTTAACTGAAAGCATGGAAACTCAGAATCCTTTAGCTTTTCGTTTGTTGTTCACAATGGAACCTGGAACGTGTAGTTTATGTGTTCACCCATTGATTGCAGTTGCAGTTGGCTTCTTATTTGTTTTTGTTTGTGTGTGGTCTGAAAAGAATAATAATAATAATATTGTGCCTCTCTGTAGAATCAATATGAGGAATGAATTGGCTTGTGTTGCTGTGATAACAACATAGGCGTTAGTAACAGTGTATTCTGGTGATGAGGGTTCTAATGAGGAAACATGAGAATCCATCATGATATCCTTCATGAAGTGCCAGCAGACACTATTTCATGACCGTTCTTAGACTGATGTTCTCTGTGTTTTTATTCATGTGGCTCTTCTAGGAGCTGTGGTTACTACCATCTCTTTATTTGATTAGATTGTTGTGTGATCATTTGTGGTTTAGGCAGAAGAAATATGATTGAAATCTGATTTGAGTAGCCAACGCCTTCAGACTGAAACACATCTTTAAAAACCCTGTTTGAATCGTATTTCTAACCATCTCTAAATGTGGCTTTGATCCTATTTTATTTAATTGGATTCAAACCCAATGCTAATAGGGAACCTGATAATGTTAGAGATGGACAAGGAGTTGGTTATCTTGCTGAGAGAGCTGTTCCTTCCAGCTCTTCATTTAACGGCTTAGGACTCCCTGTGTGTCTTGTGCCATCTGAAACATGGGTATTGTCATAAAAGTTTAACTTTGAGGAAGATTTCCTTTTCTTTTTAAGAAAGGGAAAGGAAAATTTTCTTTCCTTTTTCTTTTCATAGATAGTATTTTCACTGTTTGTAATTCAGTTAGTCTTTGTTAAATGAATATCTCAGAACAAATAAGCAAATATTAGACATGTTGTAAATTGTTTGTTCCTGCCAGCCAGATTTCCAATTCTTTTATGAGCATTGCAGATAAATAGATGTGACAATGTTATAGGTTCTATGTTGAGAAATCTACCCTTTCTGTCATTTTAAATACCTGAGTACATCACTTACCATCTTTTAAACACAAATATGTCGTTAAAAGGTATTTTTAACCATACATACAGACAAAGGGGACTGGCTAAGTGTTAAAAAATATAATGTACAAACATGTGGAATTGTGCTGTAATTGGTATGTGACAATGCAGAATTTAATGTCCAGATTTTTTGACTACAGAAACTTTTCATTTGTATTTGTGTTATCTGAGGGATGGACTAACAATAGTAGCTCACATTGATGGTAATCTATTTAACACAAAATGATTCATTTTTTATTCAGTTTTCTTATTTGGACCTATTGCATCCAAAAAGTGTTTTGCTGACTATACACACACAGTCATCCCCCTTAATAATTTTTCTCACTGGCTGCAGTGCCTAATACCAAGAATAACATATAGAATTGTTATACTGAGTAACAAGGTACATATCTGGGTATACAGCTGGTACTATGCAAAACAACCTAAGAAGGCTGGGAAAACACTCACGTTTAGCCGTATTTCAGACAAGTGTGTTCTCATCACCTCCAAAAAACCCAAGCTACTGGTCATAGCATTAAAGTGTCACAACATTTGTCGCAGCATCCCTCTTAACTCAACATTTTTCTTTCATTTAGGCTGTCAGCTGCTATAATGCCCTCATCCTAAAAACTGAGGGGAAAGTGGACCCTGACATTTTCTGTCAGCTGGGCCACTTCAACCTCCTTCTGGAGGACTATCCAAAAGGTAAAGATCTGTTGCTGCCCCCCCCCCATCTTTTACATTTTTCTTGTTTTGTCTGGTCTTATTGTAATGATAATGTTGTTTTAATTTTTTTTTTTTTTAATCATGAATGTTTTTATGCAGGCACCAGGAAGACTAGCCAACACTTCATAGACATTAATAGGAATAGTAATTAAACAAAGAGTTCATAGAGTTTTATTTTTCATGGGTAGTCATTTGATGTGAACTGTTGTTGCACAGATTTTCTACACCCATTATTTGACTTACACTGTTTTAAAACTGTTAGAAAAAATATTATATTAATTAGAAATTCTTTACTGGTCTTTAAAACTTCACTGCTGACAAGTACAAATGGGTTGTTTTGACATGGTCACTAATTATTCAGTATCTCTGTCCATCTCTCTCTCTTCTGTATGTTCCTTTTTCCATCTAACAATTTTCTCAGCATTATCTGCATACCAGAGGTACTTCAGTTTACAGTCGGACTACTGGAAGGTGAGTTTGCACAACACTCTGAGTGGTTCCCTGAGGATTTTGTGAGACTATATTGGGTGGACCCCTGACTCTCGAGGGGTCTGCTGGCATGTTGCTCTGGAAGAAAATTTTGCACAATAAATCAGTATTTCTTGGAATATATCTATGAAGGCCTTGAAGCTCTCACAAAAAAAGGTTGTGCTTTGTAAACAGTTTAACACACTTTAGATTACAGATACTCTAATGTTAACATTACTTGATGAACCAACTTGCTCCTTAGATGCTGAAAGAAGTAATGCTACATTACCTGACAGTAAACAGGCCAGTTGAAATTAACTATTGATGATAATTTCTGCAATACTGTTAGATGATTACCATCATAACGTCAAATTGATAAGAATAAAACTGTGTTTGCAGAGTGCATAACTACTGTTGATACTGTAGCACTAGTTTACATTACTTACCAGAAACAATGTTTTTATTCTGCAAAATCTAAAACTGTCTCAGTTGATGCAAAAAGTAAAGTTGTGGTAGTGAGTGTATGTATGGCAGAGGGGAGTGGGGCAGGAGACTGACACCATGGCTGACACCTAGTGAGTGTCTTTGCTGAGGTAACAGTGCACACAATGCTTCTCACGTTTTTATGTTATGAGAGGTATAGAGATATATTTTACTGTCTCATCATGAGACTATAGCACTCTGCATTAGACTATGGCAGGTCGCCACAGTCTGTATTGTTAATGTGAAACGTTCCCTCTGACTCTGACTTTTCTGACAGTCAGACGCTGAAGTCAAAAACCCACAGAATTAAGCAAGTGTTACCCTTTGCAGTGATTCTCCGTGGGCCTGGACTGCAGCTATCCTTAGATGTTGCTTGTTTTGGGGGATTTTTGCCATTGCCTTCTCTTAAGCAAGTAATACATATATTTGAATGCATGATGGTTATGTGACTGTATTGGATAATTAGGTATATGGCATAGTTTTTGCTATAAAATCTACATGTTAAAGATTATCGTTCTGTTGAATTGTCTTAAAACTGGTCTGCAGTGCAATCAAGCAATATGAATGTGGACATCCGCAGACAATTTTAAAACTGCAATCTTAATGTTTATCCCCCTTTGGGAAATTCAAGCATTTATCTGCTTTTGAGTACTTGGAAATCATTTATATTAATTTCTATGTATGTAGCAGGAGATATAGTAAAAGGAAAATACTGTACTTTAAGACAAGTCACTATCTTTCAAAATTTTTGAATTTTTGAATTCTTAAATGACTTTAAAGAAAAGCAGAAATGTGGCTTTGCTTGGCTCTTCACTGTGTAAGCTCCTGTGCAATGATACACTAGATGGAAGACATAGCAGGAAGAACTGACTAGTCCAGCGGTGTTTGAAAAACACTCCAAGGACTGAGGGTAGCTTGAGACTTACAAATCACCTCAATGAAATATCACTGCTAGTACAGGTTAAGTAAAATGTTGGTATATGCTAATAGATTAGCCAGTATTGTTAAAGAAGAAGCTGCAACCCCTTTCTCCTCTGCTTCTTGCCATAGAGGAAAAAAACAAAACACAAATAATGGAAAAAATTAGCCTGTTAAGCGCAGGAGAGTAACTTTAAACTATATTCATTGACAAAAGCAAAAAAAAAAAAAAAAAATTTAACAACAAAATTTAACAAAAGTAAAATGTCACAGAAATAACAGTTAAGGTTTCAGCAGTTTGTTTTTTTTTAATAGTCACCTTTATTTACAAAAGCCTATGGCACGTTACATTCCATAAATTAGCAAAGCGATAAACAGACTTCCCTCTACCACAACAAATATACTTTTTTTTTTTATGGATTCTTTTTCTTACTCGCATTCGTTGAAGTAACTACATCTTCTGAATGTCATGACATTTTAAATAAATTTCATCTTGCATGAATATTTTATCAGCCTATAGTGTACGGCCCAGTGGGATTCTTGGCCAGCCTTGTTGTCTTGTGTTTGAAGTTGTGAATAGAGCGAGTCCACTTGTTTGCATTATGATACTGTGGTGGTACATAAACCTAGTGATATTGGCCATCAACCCTTTATCTTGTTTGTAGAGGATTAGTTAAGAAGCTTTATTGTCATTGCAAGGGGTACAATGAGATTCTGTTTGGCGACATCTCTTGTAGCAGCTACATGTCTAGTCATAAAATATAACGTAATATAAATAGAATAAATAGTAAATGTCAGTGTCAATTATGTCAGTGTCCAGGGTGGGTGAGGTCAATCATGGTTCCTGCAGCAGTCTCTTCACAGCCATGGGGAAGAAACTATGTCTCAGTCTGTTGGTGCGGGCTCTCATGACTCTGAGTCTGCCAGAGGGAAGGCAGGTGAATAGAGTGTGTCCAGGGTGGGTGGGGTCATTCCAGATCTTTGTAACCCGTCGTAGGAGATGGCTGGAGTAGATCTCCCGTAGGCATGGAAGTGGGGAGCCGATGATCCACTGAGCCGTCTTGATGATCCGCTGCAGTTGTTTCTTTTCAGATGCAGTGCAGCTGGCATACCACACCGTACATCCATAGGTGAGGACACTCTCTATTGTGCAGTGGTAGAAGTTTCTAAACAGAGGTGGAGGGAGTTTGTTCCTTCTCAGTGTTCTCAAAAATAAGAGACGCTGCTGGGCCTTTTTGATGATGTAGGTGGTGTTCACAGTCCAGCCCAGGTCCTCCGTGATGTGCAGGCCAAGAAACTTGAAGCTGGTGACCCATTCCACTTCCTTTCCATTGATGCTCAGGCCCGAGTGCAGTGTGGTCCCCGACTTCCGGAAGTCAGTAATGACTTCTTTTGTCTTCTTCGTGTTGAGGTTGAGGTGGTTGTCACTGCACCAGGCCGCCAGTGCTTGGACCTCTTCTCTGTATGGTGCCTTGTCTCCGTTGTTGATGAGCCCCACAACGGTTGTATCATCCACAAATTTAATGAGGGTGTTGGAGCCATGAGGAGCAACACAGTCATAAGTGTATAGTGTGTACAAGACTGGACTCAGCACACAGCCCTGAGGAACACCAGTATTGAGGACAATGGTGGAAGATGTGGAGGTGCCCATTCTGACATGCTGGGGTCTGTTAGTCAGGAAGTCCTTGATCCACAGACAGAGGGACGTTCCAAGTTGTAATGTCTGCAGTTTGTTGATGAGTCGGTTGGGGCTGATGGAGTTAAATGCCGAGCTGAAGTCAACCAACAGCATCCTGATGTATGTGTTGGTGCTTTCAATGTGGCTGAGAACAGTATGGAGGGCGATGGAGATGGTATCATCTGTGGATCTGTTGGACCTGTAGGCGAACTGATATTGATCAAAGCCAGGTGGGATGTGGGCCTTGACATGCTGTAAATATTCTGTATGCCTTTCCATTGGAGCAGGGGTTGTTCTCCCTGAAGTTGGCCTCTATCTGCTCTCTGTACTTAGTTTTAGCAGCCCTGATGCCTCTGTTCAGGTCCGCTCTAGCCTTTCTGTAGGCCTCCCTGTCCCTTGACCTCAGTGCTGAATCCCTGGCCTGGAGTAGTGCTCTGATATTAGCATTAAACAAGGTTTTTGGTTGGGGAATGTTTTCACCTGTTTCCTTGATGTTACATTATCCATGCAGAAACTGATATATGACCGTACATGGGAGGTGTGGAGCTCAATGTCTGGATCTTCAAAGAGCTCCCACATGGTGTCCTCAAAACAGTCCTGCAAGGATAGTGTGGCCTCCCCAGTCCAGCACTGCACTGACTTGTACTGCGGATTAGACCTGCAAATGAGGGGCTTGTAAGCTGGTGTCAGGAACATGGAAAGATGGTCTGAGTGTCCGAGGTGGGGAGAGGGGTGGGCTTTGTAGGCTCCAGAAATGTTGGTGTAGACCTGGTCTAGTGTTCTGCCCTTCCTTGATCGAATGTCAACATTCTTTTAAAATCTGGGGAGCACAGTCTTTAAGTTGGTATGATTAAAGTCTCCAGCCACGATGAAGAAGCCCTCTGGGTGTTTGTTCTGTTGCCTGGTGATGCTGTCATACAGCCTGCTCATAGCTACATTGGCATTAGCTCGCGGGTTGATATACACGGCAGTTACAAACACTTGGGTTATTTCCCTGGGCAAATAAAAAGGTCTGCACTACAACATTAGAAACTCCAGGTCTGGACAGCAGTGTTTCTCAACAATGGTAGCGTCCGTGCCCCAACTGTTGTTAATATAGATGCACACACCCCCTCCTCTCCTTTTACTAGAGTCCAATGTGTGGTCCGCCCAGAAGATTGTACGTCCTGCTAGTTCCACGGCTAGGTCTGGGATGTTATCATGCAGCCAGGTCTCTGTTATCACCATGATACAGCTGCCTATCCGGTTGTTAACGTCCCATAGTTTAATCTCGTCCATCTTGTTAACCAGGGAGCGGACGTTGGTGAAAAAACACTTAGAACCGCTGGTTTATACAGAGTGGCGGTTAGTCTGGCTTTGATGCCAGCTCGTTTGCCTGGTTTCTGGCGTCTTTCACAGCGCCGGCATCGCCTCCTTTCTGTCTGTTCTCGTCGGCATATCATCTCCAGGAACAAGTCGAGGCCTTCTGGGGAGGTTCAGCTGGTCCAGTGTTGATTCAGGCTGATAAGTTTAGTTCGGGTGTAAGTCTTATTCATTGTGTAGCTGCTTATTGAAGAAGAGCAACCAATTAGATTAGAGTAGCATCTCTACTTCTGGATGTGTATTGCATTACTCTATGATACATTTTTCATAATTTCTTAACATGTAGGAGATTAGCTATCATGTAAAGCATCCTTGGGTTCCCTAAAAGAAGCTACATTAATTGAATGTTTCTAAATGATTGTTTATTATGTGTATTACTACTACTACTACTACTACTACTATTGCTAATACAACTATTACTACTGCTAATAATATTTATAATTTATAATTTTCTGTAACGTTGTTGATGTTATTATATAAGTTATAGACAGATAGATTTGCTGCACAGCTTTTAGATCATACCTTTTGGGGGCTAGAAGAGAAGAAACACATCAGCAGTCAGAGTAGGGCTTGACATTAACTTTTTGAGGCACTTGTTCCCTTGGCAAGTAAAATCGTTTTCTACTTATCCTGGCGCAAAAGTCACTTGTCGAGATAAAATGCTAACTTACAATACTTGACTTTAATCTGTAGTTGACAGCATCAAAACAGTGTCAAAATGAAAGATTCAAAAAAAGATTTCAGCAGATAATAGCAGTTTTACGACATACTCTCTGTTTACAGTAACTGTCAGTCACGGCAAAGATACTCGGCTCCTCTAGCTCCTTTCTGGCTATGTTGCTACGTTGCTGGTGCATTTTCCAAAACATTGAACACCTCCAACATTGGAAAGCTGGCAGCTAACTCTGTCGGCAGTGTTGGTTAGCCAGCTGTCTTGTTTAGTTTAATTATGTTACATTAGCGTTAATATTCTATATTGTCATGTCTTCCTCTGCTCACCACCTGAGCCGTGTTGGTTATGACATTACTGTATCATCACTAGAGTTAGAGTTAGAGTTAGAGTTAGAGTTAGAGTAACCTTATCACTGGGGTATAAGGTATATGATGGTATTTGCGCAGAGGAAAAAAAATAGGGAACTTGCATGACTGGGTGTGAGGTGCTTGGTGAGTAACAATATTGTAATGAAGTTTTAAATCATTGTTAAAATACAAAAATAGTTGCAACTTCTCTGTTGATCCCTGGCTCCCCAACCTTCATGTGGAAGTATCCTTGGGAAAGAAACTGGACCTCAAATTGCTCCTAGTGGCTGTGCCAGTGGTGTATGAGTGTGTGTGTATGAGTTCCTAAAAAGCAGGTCGGCACTTCCGGGCATTAGTGTATGAATGTGAGTGATTGAGTGAATGCTGACTTGTAGTGTAAAAGTAATCAAAAGAATGGAACAGCACTATGTGAGGTGCAGGTAACATAGCAATCAACATTTACCTGAGTCAGCAGGGAGGAGAAAATGATCAAATATTGTTAGTAGGGCAGATTCAGTACCGTGAAGAGACCTGATGCTTGATTGGAATTATTCAAAAATTTAAAAAATGTTTAATTTATAAAATGTTATGTTAATTGGTTGAAAACAACTTTCTCCAGGATTTTAGAGAGAAATGGGAGTTTAGAGATTGGCCTGTAACTACTGAGGCCTGAAGGATCTGGATTCTTTTTTTTTTTTTTTTTGAGTGGCTGGGTGACCGCATGTTTGAAAGATATTGAAACATTGCTGGATTCTAGGGAGCTATTGATAATTGCAAGAATGCTTGGCTTGATGTGCCAAGAGCTTCTTTGAGTAGTTTACTTGAAATAATATCTAGAGAACTGGAGGTGGTCTTCATGGTGGGGATAATTAGCTGAGGTTCCTTTAAAGCTGTGGAACTAAAGGAAAATTAGGACTGCAGCGTATCCAGAGCAGCTAAGTGGACGACTTACTGCCGGAAAAATACTTGCTCTGTTGTTAAGTACTCGGTCTCTTAAGAAGTATAAGAAATCCTCACATTTACAGCCTCTAAACATCAACTGCATAGCCCTGGTAGTTTGTCAAAGATGTCTATGACTGTGGCTCCAGGAAAACTTCTTGTGATGATATTGACAGTTTTAATTCCTAGTGATGCTGACAGCCACTATCAAAGTGGCAGGGTTAAAAAAGGGGAAAGGATGTGGAGAACAAGAATGGGAGAACTCACGGCTGCTAGATGCATAATCTACACTGCTTGACTGGGCAGGTGAGTGAGGCAAGCCAGTCATTAGGACTGGGAGGAGGATTCCCTACTGGGTCCAGACAGCAAGCCCACTGGAGCGTTAGAGCACAGCTTCCTTCAGAATCATGAACCAGGCAGAGGATGTTAATGGTCAGAGAAGACAGCAGCTAAGTAGGCTTGTTGGTGGGGTTATCAGTCACCTGGGTACCACCATCACTATCCACTAGCGGCAGTAGGGGAGTTGCGAAACTGTCCTGGACCAGGTGAGGAGGAGGAATGGGGGTTTCAGCTGGATGGACCAAGTTTTCATTAGCAAAGCTGGTGTAGTGGTTGGAGAGTCTCTCTTGTGGCCGTAGACCACCACTTTGGCCCAGGTTGACCCATGGTTTGGGGTTGAGCAGGAGAGCTGCTGATATGTTGAAGGTCCCCATACGACTGTATCCTGAAGGATTGCGTTCAGTATGGCTAACAGTAGTGGGAAACGGCCTGCGAAACTGGACAACAGTCAGTCCTTCCTTTGCAATTCCTTTGAAAGTCAACAAAAGTCTTCCTTAAGGTCAGCAATTTTCTTATTTGCCTTTTTCAACAGCCCGCTGTCATTTCAGTGAATAGCAGACATAAAAAAAACAGTGTAAGTGTGTTTTTGGAGTTGTGAAAAAAATTTAAAAGGCTGAAGAGGCACGGAAAGAAACTTAAATGCCAGGACTCCACAACAGGACTCATCTCACATTTACCAGGACAGTACTTTGGTAAAATAATTTTTTTCACAACTTGTAAGGCATTGCCACTGGTACTTTTAGCTGTGCTGAGCTGCGCTGGTTTGCATTTCCACTATCATTTTTAGCATGCTAAGCTGCAGTGAGGCGCACCCAGGACCGACCCTCTCTGGGTGGGGCCAAAGCAAGCCAGGCATGTATCCAAGTGAGTCCCATTGATGTCAGGGGGCTTTTGTAAAATGTTGAATGATAACTACATATTTCTTGGGCTCTTGCTGCTCAATTCTGTCATCTTTATTTTTCAAGCAGTAAGCAGTAGATGCTGAACAAAATCTTAACAACAGCCTGCAATCCATGACTAGAGATGCCAGTTACTGTTGTATGTACTGCCGAAATGAAGGCACTGCTTTAAAATAATAAGTGTAGCACTGCAGGTGCTCTGGGACTCTTTTCCTCCAAGTAAGAAATAGAGTAGGCTTATTTGAAGTTTGCATAATCAAGTTGAAATTTAAATACACCTTTTTGAGTGCTTTAAGATCTGATCATCATAAAAGTGTAGGCTATGTCATGAAGGAGAGATAATAAAAACATACATAGTGATCAGTTGTCATTTTGACATTTAAGGCAGCTTGATTGAAATATGACATCAACCTATGCACTGAGTAACATGAAAGAAAACACTCCACTTTAAAATTTGTGTTAGCAGCCAAAGAAGCAATATGTTAACTGTGTGCACACGTGCGGGTGTATCATGGGTGTATTCCATTACTAATATTAACTCTGTGTTTCAACCTCATTGACTTAAGGCAATTGCGTTATCCGTTCAAAACACACTCAGAAGTGGGAAGCACTTCTGTAATGGAATGGAAGCAATGGAAGCTTACAGTTCTGTTATGTCTTAAGTCAATAACAGCAATTTGCCTTATCCGTAATGTTACAAGAAACAGCTTCAGAACATCTCAGCAATGTTGCTATTAACAGGTAACTCAGCTAGTCATTGGATGAGCCAGTGATTATGACCAGCTCTTATACACTAAGTGCAAGACAAAAAATGCCATGGCGTTTAATTTTTTCCTTGTCTTCTAGCTAAATAATGAACCAGTAAAAGAATTTATGGCCATTTGCTAACACATTTAAAATAGCTGTAAGAGACTTGACGATATTGTCAGCTAACATTACATATGACCTAAAATAACACAATCTCTCTTACATTTGAAGTCTGGATGCTTAAATAAGTGCCATTCTGGCCTCATCCTTATTAAAGGACACAGCATTAGCTGTTGTTCCATATTTACACTTCATTAACTCAGAGTGTATATAGTTAAGAATGGTAGAATAAAATGCCGATACAGATAACTGGCAAAATTCTGAATTTTGGCTACCATATTGGCCTGGCTGATAATTAGTTTGACCCCTGGTCAATAAAGTTACATTAATTTTGGAAATGCAATATTTTGTCCAATATACTCCAAACCATACATGTTTGATCACAGTCCCATTTTTTGGCTTCTGAAGCTTTATTTTGATAGTACATGTAGTATCCTGAGACTTCTTGTATTAGCTAGAGGGAGCTCTAGGTTCCAGGTGGGGGTTACCTGGCAGGAAGTCTATATATAGAAGAATGCTGTCATGTGATCTGCTCTCTCTGTATGTGCTGCATACCATGTGCCAGTAAAAAGCCAAGCAAGCTATTTTTGGTGTCCTGCGTCTTCCTTGATCTTTCGGGGGTCACAATGTTATAGTACAATTGAAGGGAAAACAGGAAATGGAAAGGAGGAAAGGGAAAGACACGGGTGGAATTGAATCCAGGGCAGCTACATAGAGAACTTAGTCTCTTTACATGGGACGCTCACTCAACTGACTGAGCTATGAGGTGCCCCGCACAGCAAACTGACTCTTTGCTAAGCTGCGCCCCTAAACGCAAAGAGGCCATAGAGTAGTATCTGTCAGCTCCAACCAGGGCCTGACAACTGTATGGCTTTGCTCCGTAGAAAAGTCTTTTTAGGTTTTACTCGTTTTCGGGCTGGTTCCATGGATTTTGATCTCGTCACTGTTAAACTGTCTGGGGCACTTATAAAGGTCATACTTATTGTCTAGCAAGATCAAAGGAGATATATGTTCTCTTCCTTTCCAAAATCAAACACTAACAAGTAATGTGCTCTAGACAAAACTATTTGATTCTGCGTGCCGTGGATCGCGTGACCAAAAGGCACTTTGTCATAGGATAAGGGAGAAGCGTTGGAGCGCTTGTTTACAACTCTGACACATGCCGCCGGCTCTTGGAAAAAAAAATCGAAGCAATTTAGAAATGAAATCGCATGTAGGGGTGAATCGACATCGAGGTTCTAAAACCATTAATCGTGCAGGTCTATTTAGCGTGTATCTTTATGTTCATAACTATAACCTGTTTTCGCTGCTGACTCAGTTAGACATCCTGTATATATCATTCAAAGTCTTATTGCAGAGCTCTCTGTCTGCTTCTGTCTGAAATTTGTTTTTTTTTGTCTTCCCAAAAATTAGACAATATTCTTCCAGGGTGTGAAGAATGTGACAGTGTGAATGCAATCCTTGCTCCAAAAAACTTGACAGGCGTAGCAACAGTATCTAAAGGGGAGCGGCTTAGGTCAATTGTTTTTGAAGATTAAGGGATATGCAGATACTTAAGAAATTTGGCTCTCATGTCTAAAGTGGCAAAATTGACATTTGATATGTCTGTCAGGAGTAGACTTGACAAAATTCCTTTGAACAAACTTGTCTTTTCTGTTATGGTAATATACATAACTTGATATACTGCCTGTTCCTTAATTCTTGATTAGATGTAAGAGCTACGTAGATGTTTGCCTCTGGTGTACACAAATGTTACTGTTTGTATATGTATAGCATTGAGTTCCATAATCAGATAAAGCTAAAGGTTATAACAAGTGAAATTTTGGTGTCTTACCAAATGGTAGGCAACAATAATAAAAATGTGCTGAAGAACTTAAGTAATATTATTGAAAACAATTTTCCAACACTCTTTTTTCAGAATGCTGCCTTTTTATATGGCCTTGGCATGGTTTACTTCCATTACAACGCATTTCAGTGGTAAGTGCTTTTTGTTAAAATCTTCTTCATTGCATGCATGGCATCAGCCAGTTTAATTGGCTTTTAATGTTTTTAAGTGATTAATGTTTATCCAGCCAGTTTGAAAATATGGTAGACAAAAAAGCTTTCTAACAACAACAACAACATTAATATCATCATTATATGTCTGTGTGTTCAGTAAAGGCTCCAGCCTGCTTTAGCACAGTTAAGCACAGATAAGTACAGATATCGCAAACAGGTTAAAACAGCCAGCCTTATCTAGTGAAAGGTAACTTCTGTCACATATTTGCTCTTTACCAATATACACAAGAGCAGCACTTATGAGTTCTTATGAGCTCTCATCAGGACTCTGTTTAACCCTATATCTGTTACTTGGATCCAGGGGATCCAGGGGATCCTTGAAAATCTTCCCCACCACAATTTGTATGTATTTTATAATCAATGATGAGAAACAGAAAAACACAAAGCAAATCCTCTTTCCCATCATAGAGTTTCTTCACTACACTTATTGCTTGTTTCCAAGTAAGAAAAGAAAGCACTACATTTTTAACATCACGTTTATCAATTGGTTTCATAATTCCTTACCTAAGAAGGTGCTGAAGCCCATTCTAAAAATGTTAAGGAAGATTATTTTTGATAGGAGACCCAGTGTGTAGGATTTAGGTATATCTGATGTTAGAGTTGAAGATCTTTCCAATAACACTCCCCTTTCAAGCATTTAGGAGATTCTGCACTGGCCTTTAAACTCCCAGAATACTTGAAAGACCTTCTCAAAAGATTGCATTTGGTTTGTCTGTTCTGGGCTACGGTAGAAACCTGGTGATACAACACAGTAGACTCCATGGAAGAGAACCTGCTTTAAATAAAAAAGATCATTCTCATGAATTGAAAACTTAGTCATTCTTATTTATAAGTTATACAATAACTATATTATACAAAATACACTTTATATGGGTTTTCCCAATGAAATGACATGTCTCTAGCCTGTTTACAGACACCTCAAAAATGAGAAAAATGCATCCTCTACCTGTCTTGCTTGCTCCAATTTTCAAAAAATGTGAGCCCACATGCTCTATTTCATATTTGCTCCCTTTGTGATGTCATGAGGGGAGTTCACCCCACAGTTGACATTGTTTTCCATGCTAAGAAGCTCCAGTAGATCAACAAAGATGTGTAATGTGCAGGCAGAGCTAATTGCTCTGTTGTTGGCTGCAGGAACAAGCACAAAAGTCTTAATTCACTCCTAAATTCTGACCTTATGAAAACCCAGTGAATTGTTGGGGCTGCTTTACTGTACATGTAGCCAGTTCAGCCTGGAGTTAGCACTGCCCCTAATATGCATAGCATCTACTGTGGACTCAGGCGCTGGAGTGTGTTTATTGATGGTCAGTTAGTAGGGTTGGAAACTGAATTTGGTGCCTTTAAGGGTACCGACTATGTCTGTGTGAGCATCTATTTACACACTAAGTGCTCACCATAAGCAAAGGGTTATGGCTAAAGTCATATGCCATATCAAGTCACATCAATTCCTGAGAGAGGCACGAAGAGTCTTAGTTCATTTGCATTTAAAGCTATAGGTACAGAAACAGAAATGCTCAGAAGAAGGCTGAAACAGAGAATATATGGGCATGCCTTTCCAAATGATCCGAGTGATGTTTAAGCAAGAATCTTTATAGGCATGTTCATATTGACCTCCAAGACTTATTACCACTTACAAAAAGGGGCATGATATGGGACCTTCACGTGACTATAAATTATAAAAAAACTACTTACGAAAACTAAAATCCAAAACAGTCTCATTCTACAAATTAATTTTCCCAAATCATGCACAGTGCATCTTATGTAAGTTTTTATTTACCAAACCTCTTTATCAGTAATACAGTTAAATTGAAACAATGGTGTCCCTAAAGATTCTGTGTGGCGAACCAGTCCTGTTAGAGGGACAAGTTGATCAGGAGCCCTGTAGTGAGTTGTCCCTATGACAAGAAAAGGGAAACTTGTAGTTCTTCTTGTCTTTGCTTAAAATAAAAACTAAGTAATTGGCTTCATTTTTTATAATGTTTCTACTTATAAAGTTAAGTTATAGCCTATTTTAAGCTACTGTAGCAGTTAGAGCAGAAGCCGGGATGTCTGTTAGGAGTTCCCAACCTTAGTAGTTCCCAACCACCCACTATTTCATAAGGTATTAGCAAAGAACAAGACACAAACAAACAAACAAAACAATAAAACACAAGAATTTGAAGTCCACTGCATTGTATTTATACATTACACAAAGCTCAATACGAAACCAACATTTAAACAAACAATGAGCCCTTATTTCATTAATAGAAAAGCCTATCCTAGATGATTCCTTTTTTATGTGTTTCCTTTCTCTCAATTTACACTTGATACCTCTTTGTCACCCTAGTAAACTATACTAACTAATCTATACCTAACCCGTGGCATATTGTGGGAGTGGTAAAAAGTTTGCAATCTTTACTAGCACACCGTACTCCTAAATCGTTTTTTTTGTGTACTATCTAGATGTATCTTATTTGTGTACTATTGTCTGACATTAGCACATACCAGATATTTTGTATTCTTTACCAGCACCAGGGAAATATCATGATTCTGTCTCTCACACACACAGTAACAGTTAACACAGTAGCCTTTAGCCATTGTAAAAGTCACAGTTTAATATACAGGAAAAACAGTGGTCTCAAACAAAAATAGTGATACCACTTTGGATACTTGAGAAATATTATCATAAATTGAAAAATTACTCACTTTGAATTAAATGAATAAATCTGAATGTGTGAAGGTGTACGTTGGAAGTTTTTCCTTTTTTCCCTTGAAAATTCAGTGGCATCATTTTCATACTAGGTTTTATGATCCATGATGATCAACCTCAAAAGTAAAGTAGCCTCTGTCAAACTCTTACTATTTTGTATGCAGTATATTCAGGGGGATTGTTTTAATGATGAAGTAAAATATTACAGAAATATTGGAAATAACTGTTGGAGTAATTTTTTATAAGTAATATTTTGAATTCAACATTTACTCATTTCAGTTTTGGAGGTGTGCTGAACATACTTCTCCAACTCCAGCTCAGGTTACCGTCAGTCAGAGTTGTTGCACTTTTTTTAGTAGTGCCAGACAGTGAACATTTTCTTCCCTTTAGTTTTTTTGCTCTGATCTGAACAAGCTGATGAGTTGGCGGACTCTGTGCATTTCACCCTTGCTTAGTTTAATTTAACACAGGCAAAATGTCCTGCGGACCAAAGCCTGTCAACAAAAAGCCATGTGAGAGCAATCGCCTGTTCACTGGTCACAAATCATGCTGGACTTACAGGCGGGAAAGGAGAGTTAGCTAGTTGAAAGCAGCTGGGATTGTTTACATAGTGCATCATCAGCCCATAATGCACAGGGCTGCAGTCTACGGGAGCTGGTTAGCCCAGCAGTGCGCAATGCTCTCTGCACTTTGGTCGGATAGAGGTCGGATCGCGTTCACACCACAAATAAACCATACCAGAGTTTATTTGTTAGCAGACTGAGATGACCTCTTCACAGAGTTCTAGATCCAGGTGTTTTGATATGCATCAGAGTTTGATTTCTGTATTTACACTAGCCCACAGGAACAATACCGATGAGGATACTGTACCAAAGTCCATTTTAAGTGGACCAAATTGCTCTGGTGTGGAAATGCCCTTAGACGCACACACCTGTGCTCTTGCACAGTTAACATGCGTCTCTTTTTAAAGATTTTATAGTAACACAAATTTAGTAAAACTAGGAACACTGTGTGAAAGGCTGGTCTGTTCTAAAAAAGTTAAATATGTAAATATTAATATATAAATACTCAAGCCTAGTCCAGGTGGCTGTGTACCTTGTTTCATCAAGTTTTACACATCTTTGTAAACTTTCACATTTTTAGCTGTTACAAGAAAAACAAAGTATGCATTGCTGCCTTTCCATCTTTGCTAATAGTTAATAAATTGGGAAAAATTAACTGTGCCTCTATCATACAGTCTGTGGTTGCTAGTTGACGGCTGCTAGAAATTTTGAAGTGGAGTGTTATCTTTCATGTAACTCAGTGCATGAGCTGACGTCGTGAATCATTCAAGCCACCTCACATGTCAAAGTGATAACTGACCGTTGTGTTGTTTATACTGTCTCTCTTGCATGACATACAAGACTAACCCTAACCTTAACTTAAGTGATTGTCATATATGTCATATATATATATAAATAAATACACTGCCCACTTTGGCTCCAGAAAAACTGCTTCTGTGGCATCTGAGGTAAAGAAAAACAAGTACCGTCATGTTTTCCGAATTTTGGCATTGATGTAGTACTGAAGTATCAGTTCATGTGACATCCCTAACCTGACATGGATTAGAACCATAAATTGCATATTTGAAATTTTAGTGTTGACTTGTATAAGTTCAACCTAACAGGCAGCAGAGGAAAGTTTACAAAGTTTTAGGGAAAACCAACCTGTTAAATTCACTTACAATTTTCATTCTCAGTTGTGCTGGGGTGAAAAGCTAGCAATTTATGCTGCATATGTTGCATTGCATTTTGTTACCAAGTTATGACACCTTCTATATTTATGGCTTGTCATGACCTTTCTCCTACTTTCACTACTGTGTCCACTAAAAAAATCTGTGACCTTAAAGGCTTCTTATGTTATTGTTCCATAAATTTTGAATGTGCCCATCTCTGAGACCTGGGGAATGGGTCAGGACGGGTGCCATGTTGTGCTCTCCAAGAGAGATTACATCACCCTAAGCACAAGGCCCAGAGAAATGCTGAGCTGTGAAACGGTGAATTCAGCTTCACATGGCTGAAGGGGCGCTCACTCCACCAACTGTTTTAACTGAGTATATTCCATAGTCTAACAAAAACATTTCAAAACAACCTTCATCTAAAATTTATTTGATTTAATTTAAAAAAATCTGATTTAATAAATCTTGCAGATTTTAATCTAGAAAAGTTGTGTAAAATGTATGCCATTAAATCTCAAATAATACACCAAATGGCATCCATATAATTGAGGCAAATAGTATTATTTTCACAATTTGAAAAAAATATATTTAGTTTTTGCTGTCAGACTACCTCTTCTAATTGAAATAGTAATTTTTCACTCATCTTGTTTGAAGTCTGTCTTATGTCATGTATCACAACCGGTTCTATAGAACCTATTCTGTGCTCTCCTAGTATTTATTTTAAATTCACTTTAAATACTACAATGAGGTAGGAGAGGTTGAAACACAGAGAGAAGGAAGGGAGCAGATAAATGAGGAGGAGGAAGGGAGATGGGGTAAACTATATGGGGGCAATGAGTTCAGTGTGTGTGCTTGTGTGTGTGACTCCTCAGTCAGCCCTAAGCTGACTGACATTGGCCATTGTTGTCATAGATAGAAAATCATGCTTCTTGTTTTGTATTTGTATTTTATTTGTATTTGTTTGTTTCAGTACTTTAAGACAACACCTGAAACTTCATGCAGCTTTTCAGCATTTAGCCATTGACACCATACACTTGCAGTTATAGACCAGGTAATCATTCTTTTTAAGACAATGGAAGACAGTTTTGATGTTTTGCTAAAACTTCATCATGAAGCTTTTTTTTTTTTTTTTTTTTTAAAAGGGAAAAATATAACTGGGCCAAAAGAATCACCATTTAAATTAGGTAAGATCATTACATTTAAATTATTAATCAGTTTTTGGCAATCCATCAATCTCTATTAGTAACCTTCTTCAATAATAAACAATCTGATATCATCATTACAATGTGATCATCATCTATAAGATGTGCTTTTATTTTGAATTTCCTAGAGGAAACAGTGTCAAGAATATTGAAATAGATAATAGATTTCAGTGAAAGAACATGTCAATATACAGGCACAAGCACATTAAAGTGATGTTGTCATAAGCTACAGTATTTAAGGAGCAAGATGGGAATCTCACAAAAGTGGGCAAACTTATTGGTTTCTACACATGCAAGCTAAAATGACTGTGTGGTGATCTGTGGGACCCAGGGCCTTAAATCAGTAATAATTTAAAAAAATAGAGTAAAAGGCAATAAAATAAATGTTATTTGTTAAGCTTTAAACTAGTGCTGTCACGATACCAACATTTTGGTACAAGTACTGGTACCACCATGTATTTCGATACTTTTCAATACTTTTCTATACTTTTCCAAATAAAAAGAGAACACAAAAAATGTTATTATTGACTTAATTTTAATAGAAAATCTTAGAACTACAACTATGCATCGGGTCTGGGTGCTTGTCCTTCAAGAGTTTTGCGAAGTTGGAAGTGTTTTCACCCTTGGCCAGACATGTTTTGTAAGACCGTTTGCACAGTGGTGCTTCAGTGTTAAAGGCTTCACCGTGCTCATTTGTTTTAAAGCAGAAGTAATTCCATATAGCACTTTGCGCACCTGGTTTATCTACGAGTTACGGGGTGGTGAAGGTCGCAGCAGCTGCCATTTTCTCCCTGCTCCTGTCTCTCTCTCTCTTTCTCTCCTTTATCTGTCTCTGTCACCAGACTCTTGCTCCGTTTGCTGCTACACACTGCTCGCGCACTCGCCTCGACTCAAATTACAACGCATTGCCGTCATGCGGCGACGTAAAAAAAAAAAAGTACCGGTACCAGCCAAGCGCAGTATAGTACCATTTTAAATGACTCAGTACCGCGGTACCAATTTAGTACCGGTATACCGAACAAGCCCACTTTAAACTAGTGCTGGGCTATATACCAGTTCATAACCAATACCGGTATTTATTTTCAGTATTATGTGAATTTTTCATATACCACATAATCAGTGAAAAGCTGAAACAATGCTTTGAATGTGGCAAAGGGCACTCTTGTGCGGTGTACCCTAATGAGAGGGGACCCTTTTCACTCTTGCACCACTGAGAGGCATGCTGGATTACAGCATTCCTGCTACAGCTGTGCTTGCGGTAGCAGAAAAGGACACGGTTAGAGTGCTGTTTGTAATAGTACAAGAGCTCACCTATGATGCACGCACATGTGCGCAAGCATGGCTAACATGGTTGTGTTATATTGTGGTTATTATCCTCAATGCTAGTAATGATATTAGACTATTGTGTTATGTTTTTTTTTTTTTATTATGTCTCTTGCTTGACATACACTTCAGTGACGATCTGATCTTGAAGTGCTCAAAAAAGTGTATATGAATTTTAACCACATTATGCAAACTGCAAATATTCTATCTCTATGCTATCAGAGTAAAAAGTCTCAGTGCCCTGTTCTGGCTCACTCCAGCAACACTACACTCATAGATGGAAATATTGAGGAATGAATAAATAGAAACTGGAGATGGAGCTAATGACACTCAAGAAGAACTTGTGCTGAAGAGAGGAGCTATGACTGTTCTGAGGTTTTTCAGATGTAAAAAATCTAAATCCACATGCTGCTAGGCTGATAGCTGCTAGACTGATTCATATAATAAAAAATGCCATAGGGTTAAGCACATACCTTTGGCAATCAAAAAACCAAAGACCACTTCAAGTGGACTGCCAAAATTTTCACTTGAAGCACTTGGCTAAGAATTTTTCTCATCTACGCTTGGATCAAAATAGCATATTTGGGTTGCATTTTAAACTATTCGTTTTTTTTTTTAAATTTTCCTTTTTTTATTTTAAATTTCTTTAAAGAAAAACATAAAAAGAACATTAACACATAGGGAGTGAGATGTGGTTATTGCTAAACACACACTGTGTATTATCTAAAGTTTGCAAGGTCAAAGTCCGGCCTGTGTGATATTATATAGTTCATCCATTTCTTCCAACGTGAAACAAATAGGTCCCTCTCATAATTCACATCTGCTGTCATTCTCTCCATCCTGCAAATGTACATTGTAATGTCCATCCACATGTTCAAAGTTGGGCACTCCTGTGAAAGCCATTTTTTTGTAAGGGCCTTTTGGCCAGCCACCAACAAAATACTCGGCAAATATTTGTCTCTCTTGGGCCATCTTTCAGGCATGAGTCCAAAAAATAAAATTTTACTTTCCAGAGGCAGGTGACTTGCAAAAATTTCATGTATTGCATTATGTATTCCCTTACAGTAAGTTTTAATAACATGACAGTCCCAAAAAACATAATAATGATTTGCATTTGTATTTCCACAATTTCTCCAACAAGTCGGGGAATTACCTTCATAGTGAGATTTTTGATAAGGTGTGATAAAATATCTTATCAGGCTTTTCCAGCCAAACTCCCTCCAACTCTGTGAGCTACTACATTTCCAATGATATGCCCATATTGTCATCCACTCTTCCTATATTATATCTATTCCTCCCTCCATTTCATATTTTGTTTTAATATAAAGGGTTGAGTGTGTTTTTCTGTTTACAAGCCCCTTATATAGAACTGAGATAATACCTCTATCTTTTTTTGAATCATATGCCCTTTTAAATAGGTCTAACAGCTGTTTGCTTGATTCTTTTTCGCATTTTATCTTGTCACTGACAAAATGTCTCATCTGTAAGTAATGATAAAAATCCTGTGCTTCTAATGAATATTTCTCTTTAATCCCTTCAAAACTAAGTAGTGTGCCTTCCTTCATTATCTTACATGAGGCTGTTAATCCTTTATATGTCCAATACTTGAATCTAGTATCTAATTTATTTGGAGCAAAATGTGTATCATATGCACACCACTTAAGGATTACTATATCGTCTTCTTTTCTCCATTTTTTATAAGGTCTTGCATGTTACTATCAGCTAAAATTGCTTGTATGGGAATGGAGGTCAGGTCCTCTTCAATGCTTTTCCACCGAGCATCATATGAGGGATTACACCAGCATATTATAGGCCTTAATTGTGCTGCCCAGTAGTAATCCCTGAGAGAAGGAAGGCCCCACTCCCCTTTTTCTTTAGCCAATTGTAAAGTTTTAAATCGAATTCGAGGTCTTTTACCTTGCCATATGTAACTGGACAAAATTTTGTCCCAGTCATTAAATTGTTTTTGGCTTGTTTCTATTGGCAGGGTTTGTAGTAAATATTATTATTCATTTTAATCGAATCTATTCTTGAGTAAAAAACTTAGATATGGGATTAGGTTCCATCTTGCTATGTCCTCTTTAATTTTCCTTTGTATTGCGTTCTAATATTTCTGCAAAATCTTTAGGTATTATAATTGTCAAATATTTAAGATACTCAGTTTTCCACGCTAGGTGGTACTTACTCTTGATTTCTTCTGGTGGACTGTAATTGTATTTAAGCAGTTGTGTTTTGATTAAATTAATTTTATATCCTGATAAGTGACCATAATATTCAAACAACTGCATTAATTTGGGTAAAGAATTTGTTGCCTGACCCAGAAAAATCAAAATATCATCTGCATGGAGTCACGTGGGGCGCGATGAACAAGATGGCAGCAGGCTGAGAACTCTCCGCCGTTCGACATGTAAATTAGTACATTATCCTACCATAGTGGCTCGTGTTGTTTGAGTTT
>JAPZDV010000005.1:329687-350056 GCA_029814665.1 Acanthurus lineatus
TAAATTACTACAAAAAACAGGGAAAAAAAATAATTACCCCGAAAAACAGAAATAATTACCCCAAAAAACAAAGCTTTTTTTTTTTTCCAAGTGAATGCAATACGCTTCTGTATTTTCATGTATTCAGTCACATCAATGTTTGTTGTCTGGTCCAAATTTGGCTTGATGACCACCATTAGTCCAAGCAGGAAGGAACCACTAAAAGCCTCATTCAGTTGGTGCCTCAAATGTTTAGTGTTTACCCTGAGGTGTATTCATTGATGGCAGACAGGAAGAGTCCGCTAGCAGACTCTTTTGCGTGTGTGCATGCATTTGCGCATATGCATGCACTGAGACTCCGGGACATTGCCAGTTTTTGAGATGTGGGCAGGTTGGTCTTAATGAGAAGAGGACTTTTCTTTTGCTGATAAGAAAAACATGAACTGTTAATGTATGAGTTCAGTCCCAAGGTCAGTCAGGTGGCTAACTTAAAACAAACAGCGGACTTACCCCAAACCAGACACTTCAAGTTACCTATAATACAAAGCATACACTGCAGTAGACACATACACCTACACCCACATACACTCACGCACACACACTCACAAACACTCACACACACACCCACACTTGAAGCCAGACATGTTGAGTCTGGCCTGTCCTCATCCACACTGACCCTCCCCCGTGTGTGCCCGTCTGGGTGATCGTTATGTGTGATGAGGACTTAAGATTCTTTGTGTCTGTCCGGATTGAACCATAAAACACCCTTGCCCTCCTGTCTGGCTTTAACAACTTCTCTGTCTGTCTCCCTCTGTCTTCTTTTTCCCCCCTTTCTCTTTCTGCCTGCAGAAGAAATACAGAGCGGCAAAAGAAGCCTATGAAAGTCTGTTGGAGACAGAAAATCTTCCTGCACAGGTGAAGGCAACCACACTGCAACAACTTGGTGAGTCTCTCTGTTACATAGGCAAATTCTCTCATCCCCACATGTGAAATCCACCAGACAATGCTGGCTTATCTCTGGACATTCTGTCTCATTATTCTTTTTGTATGACAATGAGGGAATTACACATAATACACAGGTTCTGTTTGAGATAGGATTGCATTATATTGTATATTCTGATGATGTCCTTTCTTTTGGCCATTACTTTGTTTATTTAAAGTTATTCCCACATCTCAAAAAGTAATTTTCTGCTACTTTCTACCTGTCTACAAAGTGTCGGGTGAAATTTTGTGCTATAGCAGAGCTTTGTTTTCTCTTGTTCCCTTCCCCCACACAGAGTGCTGGCACATGTGCTCTACAATACAAAATTATGTTGTATGGATGCATTTTAGTTTCGTAGACCATTTGGCTAATAAATATCGTGCCACAAAATAAATTTCACTCAGTCATCATTTCAGTGATGGGAAAACAAATTCTGAGTCTAAATTTCTTCTGTACATTCTTTAAGTTAACATATTTATTTCTGCAATTTTAGTAAGGATAAAAACTATAACAAACATTGTTAGATCATTTGTTAATTGATGTATTACTATATACAACTTTTCATTAGGAATCTGATTGCACTGAATGGAAAGAAAAAGTACATCGTAAAATGAATTTTGTCCATCTTGTCTAAGATGGGATATTGCAGTTTAAAAAACTCAGAGAAAATCAACCAGAGTAATGTGTGTGATGCTCACAGCAGTATGTGAATATGTATGTGTGAAGGGTTAATAAAGAGAAGAGAAAGGAAAAAAGATGAAAGCTTTTTAGAAATGGCATTAGGTACAGTCATGGATGGCATAATATATGCCTTTCTTTCTCTCAGAGGTCAGTAGGTGAACTGACACTCATCTACCGTTATACAAAGGTCAAACACTTAGGCCAAAATCACCTGGGTCTAGTCAGGTCCAGACCAGTGGGAGTCAGATGTTTGAATCTGAGCTAAAAAATCACACCTAGGTGTAATTTACTGGATTGGCATGCATCTATTGTTCTGAAACTCTGCTGGTCTATATGGTCTTTTCTTTGTTTGAAACATGTGGTTGAGGTTCCAACACTGCCCCAGCTGCTAGCTGTACAGTAATAGCTGCTTCTTGGTACACAAGTGCCTCCTCAGATACAGAGATATACAAGCGATACAACATACAAGCCAGCTGGCTTTGTTGGAGATGTCTGAGTTGAATCATAAAATCTCATCTCTGCTCTTGCAGGCTGGATGCATCACACGGTGGAGCAGCTGGGGGATAAAGGCACCAAGGACAGCTATGCTATCCATTGTCTGCAGAAATCTTTAGAAGCAGACCCAAACTCTGGCCAGTCCTGGTACTTTCTTGGCAGGTAAGATAAACAAAAGTGTGAGTGTTCGTGTATTTTGCAGGACTAGCCTCAAACCTGCACTCTTACATTTTAATTTTTGTTAATCTTGATTGGAGTGATGGTGTTACCCAGAAGCCATTTATGAGTTTGCTGTGGTAATAACGTTGGCTACATGATCTTTTTGTTAGTTCAGTATAGGGCTTCCTATGGCCCAAGGTCCAGTTAAATCATGTGGCTCACACCAAATTGTCTTGTTCCAGTGCTGTTTAGTTGGGTTTTTTCTGGTGACAAAAAGTCAGGTTAAATGTACTTTGGCGTTGGAAACAATGCCCCTTGAGGTTCATAGCCTGGCTTATCATTGTTGCCCCCTTTTCTATACCAAGCCATCAACAAATTACTCTGAGGATGTTGATGTACAAACAGTACCCTTTGTCCAGTGACCACCATAGACACCCTGTCTTTCCTTATCATTCCTTCAAATAAAACATTTTTTACCTGCAGATTCAACTAAGCTTGGCTATGTTTCTTTCTGGCTTCAGAACAGCTTCAGAGCTGATTGCAGCCACTCCAGACAATGGTTGTGATTTCAGTGGATGCACCTCAGCAGGTTTTTTTTTTTCAGAAGTGTCCAATGAGCACTTTCCCTTCTTCTCTCTGGGAAATTTTTGTCTAATCTTTTTTGAAGTGTGCTGCATCATCTGTCATTTTCCATTTAGCAGTAGTACAGCTAAAGCAGTACAGTTATAACCCTAGAAAGCATTTTATAAGAAAAAATCTTAAAGCTATTGGTCTAAATATAGGACTGTTTCATCATAACCTTGCTGAGTTTTGCCAGTGATCACAGAGATTAAATTGTTTGTATTATAACTTGGGATCAGATGCTTACCATTTCTCTGTTTCTCATATCTCATGCCTTCCTTTCCTTCAGGTGCTACTCCAGTATTGGGAAGGTGCAGGATGCCTTCATCTCATACCGTCAGTCTATTGATAAGTCTGAGGCCAGTGCTGACACCTGGTGCTCCATAGGGTAATAATAGAACACAGAGCATACATGATATGTTGAGATGCATTGTAAATTCCACACGTTGCAATGTTGCCATCTGTAAGTTTCTGAAAGATGGTTTGTAGTAAACCATTGTCTGTTAAAGGATGGTTTGTGCCGGGCAACAGTGTTTTTCCTCTTGGAGTCACTGAGAGTTGTGGTGCCTCTGAACGTTAAGGACCTAAGTCTTTGACAATGAAAAGAGAATCATCTCCTCAATTTGTCTCTGCCTTCAGGGTGCTCTACCAGCAGCAAAACCAGCCTATGGATGCACTACAGGCATATATCTGTGCTGTTCAATTGGACCACAGCCACGCAGCCGCCTGGATGGATTTAGGCACCCTGTATGAATCCTGTGGACAACCGCATGATGCTATCAAGTGCTACATCAATGCCACACGCAGCAAGGCCTGCCTCAACACTGCTGTACTCACACAGCGAATCAAACTGCTACAGGTAGGACTTGCATTTTCTTGGGTGGTACCCATAAACCTACCATTTGTCATATGTTGTGTAGTATTTTGCTGTATCTGTATTAAAGTGCCATGTTTATTGCAAAGGCATTGCCAAAGCAATCGGCTTTTAAAATGCAGATTGTACCTTTTGTCATTTTGATTTTTGAGCACTGAGATATGAATAATGATTCATATTGGTGTATTTAAACACATTTTCGCACTTGTAATTGTAGATCATACTTTCATGGCATTGAGCATTTCTGCAATTTTCTTTAAATGGTTATCTAAAACACCACTTATTAGTAACCAATAGCCTTTGTAGTGCCTTTTTTGTTAAACCCAAGTTCAGCACTAAAGTTTGTGTCTGACACACTTTCTCCTAGGCTCAGTTGTGTAACCTACAGTCAGGTAGTCTGGAGAATAAGAGTAAAATGCTTCCTAGTATTGAGGAGGCATGGAGTCTACCCATTCCTGCTGAGCTCACGTCCAGGCAGGGGGCCTTGAACACTGCACAGGCACAGCAGGTGAGATACAGCTTATTCAAAAGACTCCAGCCTCCTGGAAAATACTTAAACAATTTACAAGGACTGTTGAAGTTGAGGCTTTTCTTAAATGTTTTATCCATATTAAACATTATTTATGTTTCTAAAATTTTGGCTTGCATCCTCAGCCAATTAGGACTTTTTGACATAAATAGTGATATAATCTAAATGAACTGGAACAAGGCCCATATTTAAATTATTTACCAAAGTGAAACTGATCCTCATAGTGCCTCTGTGTCAAACTTCAAGTGTTAAAATTATAAAGCAAAGCTTCAGAGGACTCAAAATGTCTCAACTCTTATCCTAATGCACAGTTGCACAAATCCTGCAGTCAATATATTTGGCATACTGCAATGCTGAAAATGCATGCTTTATAGAAACAGAATTTTCAGGAGTACTTTTGTGCTGTGTATTTAATTGATGTCTCTAACCTATATCAAAATAAAGGTTCAAACTGGCATGAATAATTTGTACTTGACACTCTATTTGTTAAAAATTAAAAATAAATAGCTGTGTACATTAGATCACAGGGCAGACCCCATGATCAACACATCGGTCCTCTTATTTTGTGTCTGTTTTGCATGTAGTTCTAATTTTTTAAAATCTTTAACATCAACACCAAACTCTTTTGCCTATAGTTGCCATTTTTTGCATTATCAGCATTTCCTTGACCTGCGCTATTATCAAACATAAAAGGATGGGCAAAAAAGGGAAAAAAGAAGAAACATTTTTTAGAAAATTTTCTTAGGTCTTTCTTAATCCCTTCAAAATTAAAATGAAAAGTTCAATTGAGGAAATGTAACCAATTGCTTTCTGTAAACATTATGACGATGTTGCACCCTGTCACATGAATACTCTGCATGTATACTCTGATTATGACCTTAATCAGCCTCTGTGTGTTGATTAAGGTTATTACACAAAACCATATTTTAATCAGAGTATTATCATACATGGATTGTTAAATATTCAAATCGTATGTAATTTTAATTTTAATTGTGCATGTAAATGTAAAATCAAGTGTATCACCTAGTGTCAGTGTGCCAAAAAGAATTTGATCTATGGCTGCGATTCCCATTTTTAACAAATTAGGGCCTATTTTGAGCCATAATTAACTTGAATTTACAGAAACTTTTCCAGTGTCTAGCCTGACCTCACAAACTGTGTCACTGTGATGGCTTTCTAGGCTTGCAAGGGGGAGGGAGGCAAGTCTGCCAGCAGTCATACAGACCCACTGGTCAGTCCTGCCAAAAGGAAACGCACTGACAGCCCAGCTAAGGTACAGCTAAGAACATTAACAACCATTCTGAGTGACAAGTTAAAACATGAGCCATGGTATTATTTTTCTGTTTTTTTTACAGGTTGTCACAGACTCCTGGGCACACTGCCCCAGTCAACCGCAGATCCCCAGCTGGTACTTAACGTCACAAAAGTTACAGGTAGGAAATATCTGAAGTTTAGATTTTGTGTGCCTTATAATAGTGCTTTAAAAAAAAAAAAAAAAAAAAGCTAACTCTCAGACATGTTTGTGTTTTTGATTGAAAATTTTCTGAGTATTCCTGTCTTTTAAATCTGAAGCTGGATTCACATACATGTCTTAGGAGGTAATGGCAGAAGCCAAGGAATATGCAAGTTCAGCCTCTGTGGATACACTGTAGCTATTATAAACCTCCACAAAAATGCATCTTCCACTTTCATGAATAATAAAATGTCAGCAGAGCCTTTTTTCAGCTGATACTGGAGATGCTAGATCATTTCAAAGTCTTCTCTTTCCAGCCAAGCTTTGTGGTACATCAGTTGTTAATAGCATACTATGTTTTCAAGATATGTTTTGGGACATTTTATGCTTTTTATGAGGTAGCATAAGAAGTGAGCAAGAGAGAGATGTGGCAGAGGTCCCTAGCTTGACATAAACAAGAATGTTGCAATTCATGATCAATGCGTTAACTCATACATGCCAGATTCATTCATAGAGACTGACATTTTTGGGCTGTTGTACAAATTAATTTTGTTTTCACACAGTTTATGGCTGAACTGAAGTTAAACATAATACAAATGAGGTTTGCAAACAAATTTGTTCTCAATGTCTGAAATTTTATGCAAACGCTTTTCTCCAAAGCAGTATTTTTTTATTTTTAAGAAATGGTACAATGTATATCTAACTTAGCTAATTACTACTGATTGTGAATTGCTGTAATAAATTAATACTGATACAATACATGCAGCACCTGGATCACTTGCGGATGAACCGAGCAAACCTCAAGCCCTCCCAGGTGCAGATGTTGGAGCAGCTGGAGAACCAGTTCTCCCTCATGCAGCAGCATCAGCAGCAGGTACACACATTTAATTTTTATAGTACAAGGTTACAAATCCAAAGGTTTTTGTATCTGCTGCCAAAAGCTCTTATTTGTCTCGGTAGGCTTTTAAATATTAATGTGTCCATGCAGCTTCTCATTAACAACTTGCATTGTTGGTTGGTATCGCTGTTTTATCTTAATCTTTTTTGCCTTTCCCCTCTGTTTCAGATGAGGCAGCAGGCAGCAGCGGGTGGTCAGCCACGGCCCAGCCTTCCCAATGGCCCCTTGGCTGCGCCCTCTCATCCTCATTCAGGCCTCGCCCAAACCTCCCCCCTTAATCGCACAGCCTTTCGAGCCCTGTGTGTCACCCCGCCAGCAGCCAATGGATCCTGTACTTTAAGTCCTTCAGCAGGGTTGCTGGAACACCTGGACAAAAATCATCCCCTGGAGCTGGGAGGTGGTGGCGCGAGCAACGGAAACGTGCCTTACCCGCAGCAGACCTCTCTACCTCATAACTGCACAGCCGCCAGTAAACCCAGCACCAGCAGCACTACCAGTAGTCCCAGTCATGCTGACGAGACCTGCAGGAATCAACAACGCAACACTACCACTCAGGTATCCTTTAGTTTCTTTAAATGTTGCCAGGATTTCTGTCTAATTCAAAAGGCCTCATATCAACCTCTTTGTTTATAATTTCTGGCTGTCTCTTTTCGTGAGTAGCATTTTTTTTATGTACTGTACCTGCATGTCTACTTTGTTCAGTTAAAGTCATTGGTTTTCAGAAAGTTTTTGATGTCTAAGTGTAAAGCATACCTCTGCTTGTTATATATTTTGTCCAGGGGCTTCAAAAAGGTCCAGGTTCACATTCGGCAGGTCCCAATGGAGAACCCCCTTTCTTTTCCTCCTCCCCCCCTCAGACCTTGTTCTCTTCCTCTGGCATTCTGAATCAGGTCGGACATTCCTCTGGGCCGTGCACTGCCTCGTCCTCAGCCTCCTCTTTATCTCCCACCTCTCCCCAGACCACACCGAACCACTTGTCCTCGCCTCCCCACTCTGCTACTACCTCAGGGGTCCACACCAAAGACACTATGCCTTCCGGGGGCAAAAATGGTGCAGCTGCCACATTTCCATCAGGTCCAGAGGCCGCTGTCAGGCATTCTGCAGGGACTCCCCTAATTCCTTGCACCAACCCCGCACAAGGATTGACTAATCACGTCCTGCTGCGGGTGATGGACAGCTCTGCAAGCCTGTCTCAGCCTGGATCCCCTGCCCAAAGTATGCTCAGTTCAGACAATCCTCAGCTCTCAGCCTTGCTAAAGTGTAAAGCCAATGCTACCAGTAATGACAATAACAATAACCACAGTAACCATGACGGGCCTTCCTCAGAGAAAATCAACAACGTCCACCAGGGTCTCCATGGTGCCACCAAGCCAATGTCAGAGCAGGTGGCTGCATCCTTGCCACCTTTAGCAACTGCCACGTCCCTTCCATGCTCTGCAAACCCTCACACCACCAACAGCCTCACCTGCCTTAACAGCCCGTCCAACACTGACAGCCAGGGGCCAGCAGTCAATGGTAAGGAGCTGGAGGACTCCCAGAGCCCACTTAAGGTAGAATCTTCTGGAGATGCTCAGAGATGCACTGTCCCTGCTGGTCTTGCCCCCTGGTCTTCAGTTTCTATCTACCCCAGCTCCAGTGAAGTGCTCAAAGCATGCAGGTAAAAAGCCTGATTGGCATCAGTTATTACTAGTTAAACTGTGACGATGAAAAATGCTTTTGTGTGTGGGTCTGAGAGAGACATTGTAAGAATGAAAACACTGGGAATCATTGATGTGCAGTCCATGTGGGTTTTTTTTTTTTTTTACTTCTTTCAGATTAATTTACTGTGGTAATTTCAAAAATTGTAATCCCAATTTAAGAATACAGTTCATAACTTCATTTAACCAATACAATGCTGTGCTATTAAATGAGGTTTGTACAAAACTCGATTATACACCAGCCTTTACCAATTGAGAACAACATTGCAGGACACTGAATGTATGCAGACACACATTACGTGTGTAACTGAATAATGTGTTATCCTTTTAGTACATTTTGAAAATGTTAAACCATTATGATTCAATGCTGTCTACTTGTCACACCAGTACTTAAACTGTATCTCATGAGCTTGGAGCTAATGTCAGATAGACCTGAGTTCATGTTGGATGTGTGTGGGTGCAGCTTAAGGGGAACTATTATGATATTAACTTCCTCTTGTCACCAAGTCTCACTTTTTCCATGATAAAGGTTGTCCTGACAAAGTTTTTTGCCCCTAAGGAAAATTAGAAGAAACTCCTGCAGAAGACAGTAATTTTAAGAGTTACATTTCGGTTTCGCGACTGGTTGTGAGAAGTTGTAAATATTAACACCAATCCAATCAGTGATGCTTTTTTAAAGAAACCATATTCTATGATAATTGTGTTTTATAATCTTGATTCACTTCATAATGGACCCAAACTCAATGCAGTGTAGGATCAAAGTAGGAATTTAGCATATTAGTAAACCATTCTGTCTTCACAGACCTTAATAATTCAGTAGCATTTTGCAGTTTCGACGAAGTGATTGTGAAAGGTATCAGCCAACCCTGGTTGAGAGGGCATTAGCCTTAAAAACAATGTGTCCTTACCCTAACCTCTTGGCATACTTCAGAATCAGTAGTATTGTTAAAGGATGTGTGTGTGTAAGTGTGTTTATATTTACTTACTTACTTACTTACTTACTTACTTATTTATTTTTAAATAACACTTGTTACTCAGTGTTTGCTTTTACCCCCTGGCTGCAGGAACCTGGGGAAGAACGGTCTGTCAACTAGCAGCATCCTCCTGGACAAGTGTCCTCCGCCACGACCTCCTTGCCCGCCCTCTCCTCCACTGCCAAAGGACAAGCTTAATCCCCCAACGCCCAGTATTTATGTGTGTACAACCACACCTTATTGGAGAATTATTCATGATGTTATTGTATGTAACGTTAAAACCACAATATCCTAGCTACTGTACTAAATTCAAAAACTAATTTCCTCCTCTTTAATGTGGTGATTCTCCCAATAACTCTTGAGTCAGTCCATGTTATTTAACAGCCCCTGTGTCTGCTCTTTGATGGACAGCTCGAAAACAAGAGGGATGCCTTCTTCCCTCCCCTCCATCAGTTCTGCACCAACCCTGCCAACCCTGTCACTGTCATCAGAGGACTAGCTGGAGCACTAAAATTAGGTACAGGACTGTATTTGAAATACAGACAATATGCATTCAGCTCTCCTGAGGTGTGCCACAGGCTGAATTTATAAGTTTAAAGTATCTAAATTAATTTATAATGCTGCTATTTCATTTCAAATGTGATAATGGCAGTAGCTGGGAGCATGGATAGCTAAATGTTTGCCTTTTCCAGTCTCTGTTTCTGTGCGTCTCTCTCTAATCATAAGTGTGTTTGGATGATTTTGATATATAACAGTAGCACCACCTACAAGTGAAAAACGTTACTGCATGTTTGCTTTAGAGAAAAAATTGCTGGCTCTACCAGGATTTAACAAACATCTGCTCTTCTGTTATAATAAATTGCTGAGCTGTTAGGTAATACTCTAATCTGGCAAGGTTGTTACCTGCTTATTTTCTATAGTTATAATCTGTAAAGTTAGAATGCAAAAGTTATAGGACAAAAAAGACAGAACTACACAAAATTACCTCCCACCTTTCTGTGTCTCATCCTGCTCTCTCTTAGCCAGGATATAATTGCAAAATATTAGTACAATAGAAAAGTAGTAGCAATAAACATACCAGTTTTTTGTCATAAATCATAAAAATGAAAATGTATGAAAGCTTGAGTTTAAGTTTTTGCCAATTTTTAAACTAATATGCACTTTTTCATCTTACTGCTCCTCTTGCTTGACTCATTTTGCCTTCCTTTGTGCATGCACAGATCTGGGCCTGTTCTCTACCAAGACATTGGTTGAGGCAAACCCAGACCATCTGGTGGAGGTGCGGACCCAGTTGGCTCAGCCCACTGATGAGAATTGGGACCCCAGTGGCAACAAAAAGATGTGGCGCTGTGAGAGCAGTCGCTCCCACACCACCATCATCAAATATGCTCAGTACCAGGCTTCCTCCTTTCAGGAGTCTCTACGGGTCAGTGGGAGATGGATTCAAACCATAGATAAACCTGTGATAGCTCAAACCCTCTGTATCAATACTTCACACCATTACTTTTCTTACGACAGGAGGAAAATGAGAAAAAGAAGGAGATGGAAACAGAAGCAAGTTCCTCAGACAGGTACATTTTCTGTCTTCATATTTCATCAAATATCAGTTCTCAATGTGTGCCTTTTAGTTGTCTATTAACTCCATTACACTCTTTTTTTTAATAAGTATGCTTCGCCGCAGGAAAGGGCCTTTCAAGCACATAAAGTTTGGCACGAACATAGACCTCTCTGATGAAAAGAAGTGAGTGTGCTGTTGAATATAGTAGATGGTATTCCCTTTAAAATTTCTTGTTTCAAAATCTGTCAAACATCTTCCCCCCTACATTTTGTTGTTTTTGATCTTTAGTCTGGAGAATAGAATAACATATTCAGTTACTTACTCACTGTGATAGCCCATAATCCTTCGCTTTGCAGGTGGAAGCAGCAGCTTCAGGAGTTGTCTAAACTGCCAGCTTTTGCTCGGGTAGTCTCAGCTGGCAACCTGCTCAGTCATGTAGGACATACCATCCTGGGCATGAACACTGTCCAGCTCTACATGAAGGTGCCAGGAAGCAGGACACCAGGTATAGATGGACATAATGAGTACCACTGTCTGTTGTTGTCCATCCGTTGTGCAGTGTTAGTAATCATATCCCTTCTTTGTTTTGTAGGTCATCAAGAGAACAATAATTTCTGTTCAGTCAACATCAACATTGGTCCTGGGGACTGTGAGTGGTTTGCTGTGCCTGAAACTTACTGGGGTGTCATCAACGACTTCTGTGAAAAGTGTGTCACCATAAAACTTTTAAGTATGTTAGCAAATCCCCAGAGGTGAAACTGATAGTTACACAGGTTTCCGTTCACAACTACTTACAGGAACAACATCAACTTCCTGATGGGCTCCTGGTGGCCCAACCTAGAGGACCTGTATGAGACCAATGTGCCTGTATATCGGTTCATCCAGCGTCCTGGGGACTTGGTGTGGCTAAACACAGGCACTATTCACTGGGTTCAGGCCATTGGCTGGTGCAACAATATTGCATGGAATGTTGGACCCCTCACAGGTGAGAAAAGAAAAGGAATTAGACTTTATGCATATGTAAATGAATTGTGGTGTCTTTCAAGCTGTCTGCTTATAGAGAGCACAACTTTCTGTCAATATAAAGGTAAAAATAAGTGCTGCTTGGTTTTATGCTCAGCTCATCAGTACAAGCTAGCAGTGGAACGATATGAGTGGAACAAGCTGCAGAGTGTCAAATCTATCGTTCCAATGATCCACCTTTCCTGGAACATGGCCAGGAACATCAAAGTGTCGGACCACAAGCTCTTTGAGATGATCAAGTGAGTTTTGTTTCCCTTACTATAAAACCTAATTTCTTATATGACTGTTAGTCCACTGGGTGTGTTTTGTGTTATCTGGTACTCACCTATCTTGATTTCTGTATATTAGGTATTGTTTGTTACGGACTCTAAAACAGTGTCAGATGCAGCGAGAACTGCTGCTGGGTGCTGGGAGAGAGCTGGTGTGGCACGGGAGGACCCCGAATGAGCCGGCACATTATTGCAGTATCTGTGAGGTAAGTTAACCTATACTAACTAACTTGTAGATCCTTTCAGCTGCTTTTTTTCTGTGTGAATTACACATTTCAACCTTGTTTACCCTTTTGCGCTCTCTCTGTCGTCCTCTTTTGTCCAGGTGGAGGTGTTTGACCTGCTGTTTGTGACCAGTGAGAGCAACAGTAGGAAAACATATGTGGTGCACTGCCAGGACTGTGCTCGTAGGGCAAGCAGTGACCTGGACAACTTTGTGGTGCTAGAACAGTACAAGATAGAGGACCTCATGCACGTTTATGATCAATTCACACTTGTAAGTATGGGCCAGAAAAACCTGGGGATCTATGAACACTTACATTTCAAAATTGAAAGAGATTTGTCTGCAGAGCTCAAAATATTCATCCTTTTATCTTCTTCCAGGCGAGTCCCCTGCCTTCCTCCTCTTGATGGTAACACTGTTGCTCTGAGCTCAGTTAGAACCACAATGGACTTAATCTCTCCGGGAACTTTTTTTTTCTGATATTCAGGAAGTAAGCCGGCAGTAATTAAGTTGCAATCTGTAGCTATCCTATAAGGCAGCTGTGTGAAAGCTGTGTGTCTATGCAACCTGCCCATAGTGGTGTGCCTCCCCCCCAGTGGATTGGAGGGGGGTGGCAGCTCCTCCTGTCATAACCAGACTGTTCAACTCCTGGTCCAACTAGACTTCACAAAAAAATACATAAAATTTCACATTAAAATGATGAATTAAAGTTTTGTACATATTATATTATGGCAGCATCCACACACAAAGACTACTGACTTGATAGTTTTCTTTTTCCATTTTTGTATTCTGTTTGTGAGTTGACACGAGAGCTTTGTTTCCTCCCCTCCAAAAGATGAGTAATTAGCATAGCTGGTCTTTTGTATGTTAGACATCTCCTTGGTCAGGAAAACATGATAAAAACTTTTTTGTAATGTGAAAAGTTAAGTGACACAGTCTTTAGAACTTTTACCCTCAGCTTTTAAAATCAGTTAAAACATAAAATTCTGTTTTGCTGAAACTATGAGTCTTTGGTTACTTTAGGGTGGTACAGAGAAATCATTTGCAGACCAACAGCCAAGTCACAGAGAAAAAGGGTTGCACATAGTCAAAAGAGTGAACTTTAATTTGTGTTTTTTTTATTTTGATGTAAATTTACACTATTTATAAATGCATATTTATTGCTTGAAAATATTTGTTGATGGAATGCTGTAATTTTTTTCCAGAGTACCTGCCATTAAATTTTAAGGAGGCTTGTGATTTTAAGCACACCCTCTCATACATTTTTTATATAAATTAAACAGTTTAGTAAGCACTGTACAGAGACCTTATCTTGAAGTGGGTTTATTGTTTGAAGGATGTTTTATGAGTCAATAAACAAACTGTCTTTATTTACATCTGCAGCTCTTTTGTCCTTTTTTAGCATTATTTTTTTTTTAAATTTATGCAAGTAAAAGCCACGTACTGTTGTTTGTTGCATTATATTTACGCTCAACTAGCTGAGAATCAGCCACACATTTAAAAAGGATTTGGGCTTTTAGTCACCAGGACTCATGTTGTCAAGTTGAGAGAACTCATTGCTCATTACAAAGAAAGATGAGTTACGGAAACTTCAACTTGAAAAAAGCGTGGAAACTCATTCAAAACTCACAATAATGCGTTCAGTCAACTTCAGAAAATACGTTAAGGTGTGCCTGCAATGTGACATCACGCGGAGTGTTGAACTTTAAAACCCGTACCGGGGCCGTTGTCGAGCTCAGTCGGTAGCGCAGGCGGCCCATGTACGGAGCACCATGTCCTCTACACAGCGGTTGCGGGTTCGAGTCCGACTTCGACCATTTACTGTCGGTCTCTCTCCTCTCTCTCTCCCCATTTCCTGTCCCCTCTTCAGATGTCCTGTCATTAAAGGCAAAACGCCCAAAAAAATACCTTTTAAAAAAAAAAAAAAACGCTGATCGCCCTCTTTTTTTCTTCGGAGTTGAGCCGTCCAAGTAAGTAACGTTGGGAAGGGGATTAAATAGAGTGCGTTTTGAATTTAAAAAGTATAAAATGTCTAAAAGTAAAATGTCTTAGTTAATGTTATAAGTGGGAAAAGTTAAGTTAGGGAAATGTTTGAGTGGCATGGGGATCAAGTTTTAGGTTACATCAGTAATTAGGATGGGTTAAGTTTATGCAGTAAAGTGGGTAAAGTTATCTCAAATAATATTTTCAAGTTCAGCTTACTTGATACAGGCAGTTGAGTCAACAGACTGCATGTTGCATCAACTCGTGTTTTGAAGTTGACTCAACTTGACACTATAAGTTGACTCAACTCAGTTAAAACAACAAGATGACTTGACTTAAGTTGAGTCAAATCTTTTTTTACAGTCTAGATATATGCATCAAGCCTTGGCTATGTACCATGCACTAAAAAGTAAATTACTCTGTGGTATAATAATCAACAGAGCAAGGCTTTTTTTGTTTCGTTTTGTGTTTATTGTTGCCTGAGCTCACTTGACAAAATCTACAGCCCAGTTAAAGATACACTCAAAAAAAGATTAGTTGACTCAACTTAATTGAGTCAAGTCATCTTCTTGTTGCATAAACTTAACCCATCCTAAGAAAAAAGAGGGCGATCAGCGTTTTTTTTTTTTAAGGTATGTTTTGGGGCTTTTCGCCTTTAATGACAGGACAGCTGAAGAGAGGACAGGAAACGGGGAGAGAGAGGGGGGAATGACCTGCAGCAAATGGTCGGAGTCGGAGTCGGAGTCGGAGTCGACCTCGCGACCGCTACGTGGAGGACCGGGTGCTCCGTACATGGGCCGCACGCGCTACCGACTGAGCTAAACGGCGGCCCCGACGCAGATTTTTAAAAGTTCAACAGTGCGTGTGACGTCACATTGCGGGCGCATGCGTCTTGGTTGAAATGCCCACCATCTTATTTTCTGAAGTTGACTCTACGCATTATTGTGAGTTTTGGATGAGTTTACCGCGCTTTTTTCAAGTTGAAGTTGTCGCAACTCATCTTACTTCGTTGTAATGGGCTATGAGTTGTCTCAACTTGACAGAGTTAAGTCCTGCTGACTAAAAGCCCAAACCCTTTTTAACAGTGTAGCAGTTATCAAAACATTGGTTATCAACTTGCTTTGTTAATGAAGGCTCTCTTTGTCAGACTGCCAGTTCCTCTGAAAGGTGTTTTTTAGTGCATCATTTGACTCTACTGCTTCACAAAATGGACTGATCTAATGCTAGCTACTATTTATATTTATATATTTTTTATTTAAATGTTTTTAATTGTTGACTCAGCGCCTCAAGACTATTCTTGAGGGCTCACCCTTTAATGGTTCAAACATTACATTTTGGACCTGCATTTGGGGAACCAATTTATTTTTTGCCCGAATCTATGTGAAATTATTTTTTATTAATTGGCTGTTACCTGTTATGCACACCAGTAGATACATCTTTTTTGTTTTACATCAGTTTTCCACTGGCTTATTTCAGTGATGTTAAGATTGACTTCAGCAAAAGGATCAAACAACAGCTTAATCCAAAAAGTAACTCTATGGTGGTGTTTGAGGCAATTATACCAAATTTCAGATGTAAACTAAAGTTATGCTGATTAGTAATGTACTAAAGATTTAATGTATAGTCTGTTTTTATAGAAGCCCTCTTTCTAGCCAGCTTGGGTAAATGGTTAGGGGATATTTTAAAAGCATTAAGTAGTTGAGCAAGAGCGAGAACAACTTTGAAAATAAAACAAATACTCTGCTTGGTATGCATCACTGAAATAAGTTCCTAAAGTTATGGCTTTGTAGGTTGGGGTTCTGGGCTCTTTACTCTAAGCTTCTCGAGGAAGTTGAGCATGAACTGTGTTTTTTATATGGTCTATCTGTTGCACACCTACCTTTAAAGCCTCTTCTCATGAATTTAACCAGACAGCGCTTAGGTGTATGGATTTCCCTTGAACACTAATTTTTTAACAGTTTTTTAATCAGTATACTCACAAACAGAACATATGAATTTTAAGAATTTATTAAACAAAATTCAAAATTAAAATTACTCAAAAAAAATCCTGTTTCCTATGCTTTAAAGTTTAGCAGACCTAAAAACCTCTCCTTTCAGGTTAACTCTAAATTATGACTATGAGCAATAAACACTCACCTTGTCAATTCAAATCCAGCAACTTTAAACCACCATAGCAAACACTTACCACCATGTATCATTCCTATTTTAATTATTCTAATTATCTTAACTCTTAAACTAAGAAAATCATTAACATATCCCTTTTCATTTGAATCAGTAAACACACACACAATTAAGGTTAACATTTGAATGTGGGCCCAAGACGTTATGTCTCTCTATAATGACAAGTTAGAAGCAGGTATTAACATACATCAAGATAGTTTGTCACACCTCGCGTTGAGGGAAGTACCCTTTGAAACAAACTATACATACAACAATCTGAGTTTTAAAATGACAGCCTACTGTTTTAGTAACTGTTAAATTTATGCTTATAAGCCTATTTTAATGCAACAAGTTTAAGTTGGGTTTTTTTACAGAAATCAAATTACATCTTAACTCTGGGATTTATCCCGGCATTACATATATATTTATATATACATACACAAATATGTATGTATATGTAAAAAACCTAGAAAAATACTGATAAATTCTGGTTCAGGGATTGGCAAATAAACACTCTCTGTCCGCTGCCTGTCAGTATTTGTGTATGTACTGTACATGTGTATGTATTTATGTATGCATGTTTGCATCCCTGACAATTAAGGGTAAAAGGATACCTGCCTTAATTTTAGCCCCTGCTAAAGTCCTGCTCCTATGAGCTGTTTGAAATTCTCTTGCAATTATTCAACCTGAGTCGGTGGCTACAGAGGATCCCCACACTGTTGAAAACATCCTGTGTGGTCCCTGTTCCCAACAAGATACACCCAACTGACTCCAGTGACTATAGGCCTGTAGCTCTCACCTCATATATTATTAAGGCTCTCAAGAGACTGGCCTCCTCTATCATTAGGCTCAGAGTACACACTCACAGAAATCTCTCCAGTTTGCATACCAGCCTGTAATTGGTGTGGATGGTACCCTCATCTATATACAACAAAGGGGCCTATGCTCATCTTGTCTGCGATTGTCCCCTGGGTTGTATGTGTCATAACGTGCAGTCGATAGTACGTAGATTTCCAAAACAGTGTTTTTTGTACCATCTTTAGCAGTATATAGGTCCCTACACAGGACTGCTGTGTCTCCTTTTTTAGTTTACACTGTCTATGTCAGACTTTCAATATTATCCAGAAAATCGCTCTCTTCAGAAAGTTTCAGAAGACTCTGCAGTTGTTGGTTGTATAGGAAGGATGTGATGGGTGATATAGGGGCATTGTCAGGGATGTTGTGGACCAGTGCACTTAAAACCATCTAAAGCTCAATATTTCAAAGACAAAGGAAATAGCTGTAGACCTTAAGAAAAAGAGGCCCATGCTAGATCCAGTTACCATTCAGGGAACAGAGGTGGAACTTGTTTCAAATACCTGAGAGTAAAACTGGACAAGCTGGTTTGGTCTAGCCACGTGGAGGCACTGAACAATAGGTAAAAAAGAAGACTGTGTATTTTAAGAAGGCTGAAGCCCCTGTTGTGCACTTTCTATCAGACTGTGGTGATGTGCTTTGTTCTTTGGTGTGATGTGCTCGGGAAAGGGTGCTCACACAGCAGAGTGCTGTGTCTTTTTATTACATATATGTAAATATAGTCTTTTAGTATAATTTTAGTACCGATCTCCAGTGCCTAGTATAATATAAAAGTGTATAGATGTGATGCAGTGTTGGTGCCTTGTGCAGATGTGGTGTTTGGCTTTATTGTAGCTGCTGTAACAAAGTTATTTCTTGCAAAGTGTCAATGAAGTATTTATATATGTATTTCACACAACTGGATCAAAAACAAACCTGAATAAGTTTTATTCATCTTATAGTTCAGTTGTCTTTACAATGAGAGTCACTGTTACATAGTTGGAGAGAGTGTTAAAATAGGTTAGGGTTTAACATTTATATCAATCTGTTGTTAAGAACAGGAAGAGACACTGGAAAGTTTAGGTTACCATTTGTCCATCTTAGTTGGTTTTCTCATCCACATCAGGCTCCCTGGGAAGTACTCACCTTTCCAAATGGATGACCAGGTGGAGCATTGTAGCTATTTCTAACATACAGTTCTTCATTCTGTCTTTACTAATCACATGGCTATTGCAATATCTTTGCCATATAATGGACAGTGTATGACGTTATATATTTGCAATTTGTGCTCAGGAACAGACTGATATTCAGGTCCCAAACTGTTTAAGTTTTGTATTTCAGTGTGACAAAAATCTTGAAAATCAAAGTACTGCTGTTTTGGATTGGAGTCAAGAGCTAATAAAAGAGCAGTTCTGGCACACTGAACTAGTGCAATCAATACAGATGGCACATGAAAGATAGATTATCCAAGTGGTTATGCATGTTTGCTATTCACCAGTTAAAATTTTGCACTGTTATTCTATTTAGTAGTTAATAATAGCTAGTAAGGCAGTGTGTAAAACTGAATGTTCATTTACGTTTAACTTATGTGAAAGAACATAGTTTTATATTTAGACATAAACTAAGCAATTCAAAGAGCAACAATTTGAAATCTTATCTTTTTAATTTGAGCACTGTTTTTTATTTTACAGCTGAAGTCTCATTTGGTGCTTGTTAGTCTTCTGCACAGAATTCCAGGGGGCCTGTTTCTCTGCAAATTGTGGCCTGAACTTGCACTCAATATAGTCAACTGCATAAATGTTACTGTCAGATTCCTGTGTTTGAACCTACACCATAACAAAGATATAATTCCTCATTGAATGCCCCCATGGTGAATCCAGTTGGCCAGCTCAGGCAGGAAATTATCTGAATAAAGTTCATAAGCGTAGAAGAATAAAAAAATCTTGAGGAGAAAATAATGAATCAAAACAAAGCAGGTGTGAGAAATCAAGAGCTTTTTTGATAAATCTGTCTGTCATCAATCAAGGCTTTATGTATACAAAATTTTTTCCCTAATTTTTTCCCCTAGGTAGGTTTTTATGTGCAGGAATAAACAGTGTGCAGCTCAGTTTAAAATCAGCTTCACATTAACTTTACAGCATTCTTAAAACAAGCCCTGATGTGGTCATGATTTATGAGAGATGAAAAGGGGAACTTTGACACTGTCAGTTTATAAAAGGGGAACAGAAAATTTTTTTTCACAAGGCATAAATCAATAAAAATAACGACACAAGGCCTAATGCATAATTGTATTTTTTCTAAACCTTTTGTCTGTTTTCAATTTTTTACTTTTAGTTTACTGTTAGGGATGCAATGTTGATCAGTCTTCTATACCACTTTGCCATCATACAGCCCAACAACTATTGGATGGATTGCTATAAATGTTGTGTATAGATGTCCATTGTCCAGAAAAGATAAATCCAAACAACTTCCATGCCACCTCTCATGACGCGCCCAATGCATTGGTATAACTACAAAGTCTGTGCTGATTGGTCTCTAATTACTGCTTCTGAGATTTCTCTCTTCACCTAAACCAGTAGAGATTATTGATGTTTTGTCTGTGGTCCAGCATTTCTATAATTGTGCCACCAAATTCTGGATAAAACCACTGATGTTGCTGAAAACTGTTTTCTCAAATATCTCCAACGGTAAGTGGTGAAAAACATTTTTTGAGTAGAGCTTTGAAAAAAAGCCTCTTAAAACCGACACTTTGAGCGTAAGATTTAATTTATTTGTTTATTTTTTTGTTTGCATTTGTACTCATAGTTTGAGACCACATTGGGTATCAACTTTTTATGAGTTTCATGCACTTTTAGTCTTGCAGCCAAAATTTTTATTCTTTTAGTGCGTGCTCGTGACCATCACCCGCCCTCCTTGGATACTGGCCAATCAGACTTTATTACATGGAGTTTCCTGTTGTCAGCCAGAGAGGGCAGTG
>JAPZDV010000005.1:374647-387068 GCA_029814665.1 Acanthurus lineatus
TTTTAATTTTTTAAAAAAAATTTAAAATTTAATTTTATTTTTAAATTTATTTATCATTAAAATATTTTTAAAAAACATTCTTGTTGATTTGACTTGTGAAAAACAAAAACAACCCCCCCCCCCCAAAAAAAAACCACTCACATTGTTATTTTCACATTTTGCCTTAATTTCTCTACTGCCACATTAAATAAATTTTAAAAGAATGTTTATACACAGAAACACACACACACGCACACGCAAACACACACACACACACATACTTTAATTTAGTTTACACTTTACTTTCATCGCGTAGAAAGTAATGCTTCACCTGCAGCAGGTATCATTGTAGACAGGCTGCATATTTTGGCCTTCTTGTATATGTACATATTAGGCTTGTTGTGACAGGATTCAAATCTAACTGAACATGGTGTTTTTGTATGAGCCACATATTCAAATCACTGCATTGACACATTTGAATATGTCTAATTCTGCTCTTTGAATGTACACTCAAATGTGAGGGTGTGTCTTTTTCTTACACCTTTTTCTTACTGTAACTTATGCTGTCAAACCAAGAGTATGATGGATTAGGGAGTCAGTGCATTCTTCACTTTTGCCACAGTGACTATGACACACTGTAAGGCAAACATTGCAACAGTGCTTAAATTTGTGATAAAGTAGTGTTTCATATTTACTGTAACAATACTGGCAGACATTTGAGGCACCAAAAAATCCTGTCTGATTTAGGGTAAGGGTACATTCCTTTCTATTAAACCGAGTCACCTATATTGCTTTTTAGACCACCATCTACTGTTAAAATAATCTTTCTTTGTATTTGACCCATGTAGTAGATTGTTATTTTTGGCATAATGGTCATGCATAGCATACCAACCCTTAAACAGTGGATGGGATTATTTAAAATTTTTTAAATTTAAATTTTTTTCTTGGAGGGTAATGACAGCAAATAATATTTAACCACTATGATACACTAATTTGGGCTTGGGTGAACACTATATTGGTACTGCAGTCGCATTAACAAGAAATGTTAGACGACTGATTATAAGTTCCTGTGCTCTAATCAGATCAGTTTTATGTTCCTTGAGTTTTTTTCTTTACAAAATATAAAAAACACAAAAAACTAGTAACACATATGGTACTACTCACGATGATGAAGAGACATTCCTCAAGTGGTCCAAAAATACTAAGTGACACACAAAAAGAGATGACGGGGGTAGAAGGACTGGGGGTCAGGCCCAAAATGTCAGAGTGGAAATGATTGAAGCATTACACTCATTTCAAAGTATATTATTGCAAATTAACATGCCCATGAGGTGGGCATGCAATTGTGACGCAAGGTCTTCCCAGCATATTCTTCAGTTACTATCTAACATCTTTGATTGTAGCCTACCATCTTGACCAAAATGAAAAAAACGCAGTACAAGTAAAGACGTCACCCCCTGATCACTGCCCACCTAATCCAAGTTCAGTGTTGTTGTGACAGTTTAACCACATCAGAAAATCTTGGCCAAAAAACAGAGTACAGGCAACCATCATTTCACAAAGGTGGGGATGTTGTGGGGGTGGGTAATCGGACTGCATTTAGCAGATGCCTTTTCAAAGAGCAATGATGTAAATAAATTTCTAAAACCTCCAACTTTATAAGAAAGCAATTCAGTTTTCAGTTTTTTTTCTTTTTTACAATCTAGAACCCATATATTGTTCTGTGTTTAGCTTTTAGGTATATTTGCCAATATTTATTTAACTCTTTTTTCCTTAGTTTTTTTTGTCATTCTGTAAACTTGACTTAGCATGCAATATCTGATCATAATCTGATCATAATTTGAATTTGCATGAAACATCAAAAAGCTTATTTTTTACTTGTGCTACTGGTAACAAGAAACAAAACTGAAATTTGGCAATCAAAAATAAAGCTTTGCTGAGCTGGATGGGGCATGTCATATGATTCACTTGTACTTTGCCAAAGTCTTTGAATAATAATTTTCTTTATCTTTAGGTGGAATTATGCTCCTTTTTCAGTTTCTTGCATAGCTCAGTTTCACCTATATTGACTCGTATTAAGTTATCAGCCTTGTTTTCCTGCATGGTGTGAAAAGATGACTAGTAAAGGAAGGCTACCCTCAGAAATAATTAGGCAAAGACACTAATTAACACTGTAATTATGGGTCTCAGTAAATATCCTATTCAGATTTCTCCTCAAATGCTTTGTGAATTTTAACAAACTTGTTGATGTGAAAGTTGCTTTTGGGGGTCCATGGGTTTTGTATATTGTTTTACACTAAGGTAAAAATGTCTTCTGAAAGCATTGTTGGTGCCTGTGATTTTTCAGTGTATTCCCCGCTGTGTGTGTGCCTGTGTATGTGTATGGTTGTGTGTGGATTGGCTTCAGGAAGGACGGTACTGTCCCACTAATAAGGAGTCAATTTAACAACAGTATGACAATCTGCTGACAGACAACGAGCCAGCTTTATGCTGAGTTACGAGAATATTCCTGGCATCTCTTGTTCAAGGTTAACTCCTGGGACACAGAAGCAACACTGAATCAATTTAGATTTTGCAGATTCCAGATTCTGCCGAGATTTTTCTTTTTCCCCTCTTAGTGATATTCAGTCTGACAAACGACAACATGAGTCACTTAGTGGTATTATTGTAAAATATTTTCTTTTTATTGAATTATCAGGGTCATGCATCCAAGGCACGTTGACAATAAAGATTAGTACTTACCATTTTGAGAATAAGAAGGTTACATAACAGCTGCTTATATTGTTGGCCAGAAACCCAGCAGACAATGTAGCTGTAGATTTGAACCACACAGAAATCTACATTGTATGCCAGGTTCAGGACAGAGCAAAGGTTCATCTCTTCATGTCAAAGCCTTAAACATGAATGAATGTATGGGTTTTATAGACAGAATCACTCCTAAGTTTCTTTTTGTCATAAAACATCTCTAGATTAGTTTTAATAGCTCTTACCAAGAACATGTAATACAAAGAGGACCTCTAAGAACATTGGAGAGAAACAGGGTGAATTAAAAGAAGAATGGCGGAAGAGGGAGAAGTGAAAAAAAACATACAAAAGCCCTGACAAGGGCCCCTTGTAAAGTTGTGACACAGAGAACATCCTGTCTGCGGGGTCATAAGATGGAGCCCCTCTGACATTGTAGCCAGTCAGAGATCTGAATTTGCCAGGGGCCAGTGGAAGTAGGATGGGTATACTCTATCAGGAAGCAGGCCAAGCCGTCGGAGACCCAGTAGCCAGATGTAGCTGCTGATATCTACACAGGATCTACACTGCCTACTGAGCAACCGACAGCAACCACAGAACTCCATGACATGTGATGGCAGCTGGTTTAGTCCTGCCTGTGTGGAAAGATGGCACCTCTGTGGACAAAGCTGAGTCTACCTGAAGAGAAAATAAAGAAAAAGAACAAATAGCCTTGTTACATTTTTAAACCATTACAGATTTCAAAATAAAGGGAGGGCAAAGAAAATGATGAAAGCAGAGGAAAGTGGCAGGATATAAGTGGTGAAGATGAGATGATAGAGCAGAATTGAGAGTATGGTGGTAGTATACAGAAGGCAGGAGATCAAGCAGGAGAAGAAGCCTAAGGGAGGGGTGGGGGTGGGGGGTATGTGAGATTATCCACTGAGGAACATCTCCAAGCATGGCATTATCAGTTACAGATTCCTACCATTCTTTACCATTAGTCCTTGTGCACGATAGGCAGTGACAGGCATGTGGTATTCAACACTTAGTCTGACACAGAACGAGGATACTGACACAGTATTAATTGATTACAACTTGATACAGGTGTCTGCTCACGAATGGTGGTGAGGAGTAAGAGAAGGTGTGTAGAAGAAGGATATCATTGACTAGTCTCTCTCTTTCCTTTTTTCTGTGGTCGTAAATCTAGCTCTGCATACCTGAGGCCTCATGACCATATTGATCAAACATACTCTGACCAGCTGATGGTCACTTGACTCTAATTTCTTTTTATTAGGGGAAATGTGCTGGCTACACTCTCTTCCCCCTTATCCTCCCTCCCTCCTCACATTCCAGCTCTCTGTCACAATTACTGCTCTTTCTGTGTGTCTACCTCTTCTTCTGTCTCACTTTCCTTTGTTTCTACTCTTCAGTTTTATACCACATTGATGACTAAGGTTACAGCATACAGCCACAAGCTCTATGACAGTTCAATCACTGAAGGTACCTTTGAACTTAGGGTTAAAAGATTTATTCTTGTGTTTGCTTTCCCTGTTGAAGCTTTATAACAGGGGTTTTGATGAGGGGAAAGGGATGTGGTCTTAGGGTCTGTTCTTTTCTTGAGGGGATACAGTTTGTAGAAAGATGTTGGTGATTTGGCTGACAGGTGAGAAAGGCCAAAGATAAGCTCCAAATACCTATAATTGACTCCTACCTCTCCTTGGAATGACTTTAGAAACACATGCTTGTTCAGCTGTGTTTTTTGGGAAACTGCAGAATTGGTCAACCTGAAAGATATAACAAAAAAAACATACTTGAGGTCAAAGAATCCAGTCAAAATAGTTGGGTTAGTAGTTAGGCCTACACATGGAAAAGTAAGACAAATTAAATGAATTATTCAGGATGTCATGTTCCATAAAAAAACAAACAAAACAAAATAAGAAAAGCCAGGCTGTATGCTAAAGCTGTCGACAGTACTATGACTATGAGTGGATTTTAACAAGTCCAGACTGGTGGGCCTGAGTAAGCTCACAGGGCTACAGATAAGGTGATAAGGTCCTCTGTGTCTTATCTCCGTGTTATTTCCATGCTTTGATGATGCTGCCATCACCGAAGGGCAGAGAGGCCAAATAAACGTAAAGCAATCATATTTTTCCACTGCAAGTGTAGCATTTGGTTTGTGAGAGAGGGTGTGCAAGCAGGACAAGGTCAGAGGCTGAGACAGGCAACAGAGGAACCGAAACTCTCTCAAAACTCTGTTACCAGGGTTTCAAAGAAGTGACACTGTTTTTTTTTTGAAAATGCACCTCTTATAGCTGAATGATTGCTGCAGTGTTTAAGGAACAATATTCAAATAAATTAGAGTAGGACTGGAGGTTCATTTATAGATAACAGTCCTGTGACCAAAACTGACCCTGTTTACCAGCCAGTAAGGAGCATGACCCTGTCACTGTATTACAGACTATACTGGTTTGTATAGGAAGGTCCAAATGAAAGATAGCATGAAAAACCTCTTACTTAAAGTTCAATTAAACTCATCAGCACCAATGGAGGGCACATCAGTATGTAGCCAACTACTACTAGTTAGCAGTAACAAAGAATGGTGCATAATGAATTTGATGTTTCAGTTTGGGAAAAAAAAGGAAAAATAGCACCCAAAAATATAATGAATTTTTTTCTATGCCTAGGAGTTTAAGTGAAGGGTGCAGTACTTAGAAGATGAGGAAGATGGATCTCGGAGGCCTGAGGATGGATAAAGTGGTGTGAGGAGGGGTGAGGCCAGGCATGCCATTCCATTCCTGCCTGCACTGGGCAAGTCTATTCCTAGAGTGTGGTATATGGCAGTTGATGTGGGTTTCCTCCTAGCTGCCTTGAAGATGACTAGTGCTGACCACATCCACATTCACACAAACACACACACATACACACCACACACACAGGCGTCTACACACACGGACACACACATGTACACACAGACACAAACACACAGACATACTCACTTAAAATACATCCATGAAGTGACAACTGTGTACACAACTATGGCAACACTGAGTTGTAAACGCACACACACATATACAGAAAAGAACATATGCATCCACATGCACACACATATACACAATATGCAGGAATCAAAAGAGGAACTGAACCATTACCCTGCCTTTGCTTCTAAGTAGGGGGTGACCACTGTAGAAGCATATCTGAGTGTGTGTGTGTGTGTGAGTGTGTGTGTGAGTGTATGTGAGTGTAGAGATAAGTTGCGCTTTTTCAGTAAGTGACATTGGTTCATTGGTTGTGTGATGTTCTGTTTGTTGCTCAAGTATGTGTTGGCATGTGTCGATGGGTGAGTGTGTAGAGTTTGTAAGAGGGGTGTATATGAATTCCCTTGCTCATTATGTCTGAGAGTGTTTATGTGGACAGTCTGTACCTCACTGCATGCCCTGCATATTCTCTAAAGTTTTATCCACAATAAAAACTCTAAAAATGTTGTATTTTTATATCAAATTAATCATTTAAAATGTTTTTTAAAAAATACTGTTTATAACATAAACACATTTCTATTTATTCTCTCTTTCATGAAAGATTTCCTTAGCTGTGATCATTGCAAAGGGGCCTATTTACTGTGGACAACTGCAATTTTGCAGCAGGAAATACAACTTTTAGACGTGTTATTTTATAATCTCTCTCTCTCTCTCTCTCTCTCTCTCTCTCTATAAATATATATATATATATATATATAACCTATATATATGTATGTGTGTGTGGGTGTGTGTGTGTGTGTGTGTGTGTGTGTGTGTGTGTGTAAAGCATTCTTTAAACTCAATACTGATGGTAAATATGATTATTTTAGCCTTTATCCCACTGTCTCACCATTTTTGAAAATAAAAATGCACAATCAGACATTGCAAATAATCTGTATGGTTTTACTGACTTAAAGAGGTGACTAGTTTTCAAGATGTGACAAACCCACATTACAGTGTTAACTGACAACTTGCCACTAATTAAGCAGTCAAGGCCAGCAGCCACTTGTGTATAAGCTCTCTGCCCCCCAGGTCCCATTAGATCCCTGTCTCATTGGTTGTGATGGGTAAGTGGAAGCATCCAGCCAAAAGAGGAAGCCAACAGCTCTGATTCTGTGGAGATTATCGAGGCTCAGTCTTCCCTGCCACCTCTGTTAAGTATCCAAAGTCATTCCCTGTCCCAGAATATTCTTGTGCTACCCAGCCAACAGTCGCTGCCTGAGAGACCGCTGAAGTCACTTTCTTCCCCTCCTCTTGGCCTTTCTCTTGTAGTCTCCCTCCTACTTTCTATCCTTATTAAAAACTGAGGAGATGAAACAGTCTTTACATGTAAAGGGATCTAAAATAGTTCCTTTGGGTGCTGCTAGGTGGCTGTTAGTTGAGGTGAAGACTGAATACAGATCTATTGAGCCAAAGCACTTCTCCAGAGGGAGCCCCAGCCACAAATATACAGACTGTACCCCAGCCCAGCTCCAGGCTCAGCCTCAGGCCTAGAGAGAGGGGTGTCTGCAGGCTCTTCCAGGGGGCTGGACTGATGGGAAAGAGCTGGCACAATGACCAAGCAAAAACTAACTCCCTCCTCAAGCTGCTTTATGAAGGCCTGGCAAACCTGCAAACAGCAAAGAAATGAGGTGGCAGAGGAGAGTAAAATAGAAATAGAAACAAACAGTAGGAGGAGGGATGGAAGGATAAAAAAGGTCCTGTCCTCCAAAATCAGAGCAAGGGCATGTGTGTGTCCCTTTTCCCTCTTTTCTAGTTTACACAGTTTAAGCAGGCCAAGCACTCCTCTCATGCAAACGCAGCCATTAATCTGATTAGCTTGTCCCAACAAATTAATGTGGAAGGCCTTATGTTACAGTGTCAGCTCTGTTTGAGAGTACTACAACCTGGCTACTGATACCTGAACTACCACCACCCTGTATACTAATAGACTTCTTGATAAACAGCACAGAGAGAGCTATGAAAAATATCTCAGTGAAAAGCTATTAAAATGACTGAACATTGTTGCTGGTTAAACTTTTACACCTTAATACTGTTTAAACATTTAATTTTCAACTGATCCACAAGAATAACAGGGGGTTTGTTCTTGCTGCTTCAGTGTTGTATTCAGCCTGTGTAATTGCTACATGACCACAGTTCCTTACTGACGTCCTTCTACTGCAGACACTTTAAATAATCAGCCATGCTGAGTCATTGTGTTAACTGATTACCTCTGGAAAACAAAAGGAACACCTTTAAAACTCAGGTCTGTGGGCCATGCCCATTGATCCTGGTTTTCCATGACGTGCATCCGTCTCTACAGTCTCTTCCGCACACACACATGCGCAAACACACATGTACTGCAACTTATCGGAATTCAGTGGGGCCCAGGTAGGGGAAGCTTTGACCATATATGAACAAAGGAGGAAACAGGCCAGGTGTGTGTTGTTAGTACACCAATGGAACGAGCGCTCTTGAGTACACAAAAATTACACACACAAAGATGAGACGTGGACGCACATACAAAAGCTCTAATGGGCTTCTTCTGTTGTGCATGTGCACAAAAACCAAAAGCATTTAGTCTTGTGACATCCTAGTTACATTGCTAAACCCCTAACAGTCCAATTTGTCTGTGAATGACATATTTGTGTAAGTGACTATGTGCTGAGTAAGAGTAACTGACAAACAAAAATGTGTCATGCAAAAAGAAAAGTAGGGAAAAGCAAAAAAGGATTAAGTCAAGTAATAGCTACGATTGTTTCAGTGTTAGTAAGATATCTTTTAGTGTTAGAATAACTACAGTTATTCTACAGTTATTCACAGTTTCTTACTTCTTATGGGTTGTGTGTGTGTGTGTGTGTGTGTGTGTGTGTTTCTATTACAACAAAGAATGTGGTTCAAACTGAACCCTGTCACAAGTGACTTATGGCTTAACTCCCTTCAGCCGGTTCTACCTCACTGAATCATCTCTATCTTCCACCTTTTCATTATGTAGATGTCTATTTGATGACTTAATACAAATTGATTGGTAGCGAGGATGTCTGACACTAGAAATAAAACACTGCCTCTATAACACTGTAGAACTGACACAAGACAGGAAACAACTTTAACTTAACTTAACTGAAGTCTACATTTTGTATTTCAAATACCACTTTATATTATTATTGTCATTAAATAATCCTTGTGATAGTATATCTGTGAATGTTCTCACTTGTAATAGTATATCTACTTGTATGACTGAGTGTGGTGAAATACTGTTATATTTATTTACCGTAGTGGAGACACTATTTATACTTTTGGTTTGTCAGATCTTACCTGTCCAATTAATAGTGCCACTACTAAGCAATATTAACCACATAATAATAGGAACAAAGAGCTAAAAAAATCCATAAACTCAGCAGTTGCTGTTGAATCATCTTCACTGTGATTTAGGTACGCAGAAAGCTTTAGTAGTTGCTGCAATGACAAGAAAAGTCCAGTGTTGACTTGATCCATCCCCATTCCCTCAAGACTACAAGGGGCTGGAGCCCCACAATAGACAGGAGGTGGTGTACACCCTTGACAAGTCACCAATCTAACAAAACATTGTCATATGCTAAGTACAGATCCACTGACTCAGTATTGACCCAGTCATGTTTTATAGTGTTGTTTCATCTGTAACTGCTATACAACAGTCCCTCATAATTTCATTGCCAAGAATATAAAAATTCTCTAAAGTCTGCTAATGACCTGAGTTATAATAGATGAATGCATTTTTTAATGTTTTTTACAGAGTTATATAGAGTTACAGAGTTATTAGTAAAAAAAAAAATTACAAACAAAAAATTGTTAATTGTAACTTTTGACAAATGGTTATTTGCCCTAAAAATGTTTTGCAGCAGTAGAGTGGGTGGCCTTAACTCCTGCTCCTTGCCAAGTAGGACAGGGCAGGGTTCACTCTGTAGGCAGAGTGATAAAATAGAGGGCAGATTCCATGCTAATCTCCACCAGGGAATTTTATCTCCCTCATCAAGATACCTGCCATGCATCTCACTGCCAATCTCACTGCTATCAAACACTCATGCCGGAAATGCTGCCTTGATAAGTGCTGATAGATCCTTGCGCTCCAACGTGACAGTTTACAACTGACTCCTTATCACCAGTCCTCACAACCTCTCTCTATCACAAACACACATACACATACACATACACACATCCCTGTGTCATAAACTACAGAGTAAAGTCATGGTAAAGTGGTCAAAACTAGGACAGACAGTGTTCTGGAGAGGAAGAAACTGCAGTAATCTCAAGGAGCAGCTGTCATAATGTTGCAGTAAAACAAAGAGACAGAGCAGGGTGTGCATGTATGTGGGGCTATAGGTTAGGCTACTGGCAGGCAATGACACAGTGACTGGCTTCCTGTGACACACACACACACACACACACACACACACACACACACATACGCATACATACATACAGAGAGTCCTGACTTGACTGCGATCATTAACATTTCTGGGTATGACAGGTAGCCCTCATAGATAACTTTAGTTGCCACTATCCTTGCTTGTTTTATAAGAAGGACTAGTTACAGTATTGTGACATCTTGTTTCAATCAACAGATTGACATATCACTTTCTTAAAATACCAGCTTTTAACTATGCCATTTAAGTATGTTTTACAGAGCTGTGACTGTTAAAGTCTACAGCGTCAAGACACACTCCACTGTTCAGGCTGTGACTAAACCCCCTTAGACAAACACATGTAACCCAGAACCACTAGCAATGATTCACACCACCTCTCAAACACTCTCTCTGTGTGTCACACACATTTCCTCCAATACACACACAAATACAGCAGTGCTTTGTGAGATGGCAACCAGGAAAGACAGCAGTTAGAGCGAGGGATAAAATGAATCTAAACGTCAAGCCCTGACTCTGCAGTCAGTATTCGTCACTCTCCTCACAGCCAATCACATCAGCGATTTGCCATGTCCATTCATAAAGAAGTCACACTGCACTATCCATGTATGCTACTGTATCACCCACCCCCAACTTCACGCTCAGTTCATTCATTCATGTCCTCTGCTGCTGAGCAGGAGTGGACTATGCTATCTGTGTAAAACGAAAGGAGGAGAAACAGCGTGACTGAAGAAGAGAGGAAGTGGTGCCTTGAAAAAAGGTCTATTAACCACAAAGACCTATTTTTATCACTTGACTACAACTCACATCAGCATCGCTGTTAAGACACTGTCAGATTTGACTACGTCAGGCATATTATTACTGACAACAGTACTTACAATAGATTGTACTTCCCATCCAGTCCTAGCCATATTACTGTAAGCAAGCCTTACAGCGAAGTGTAAACCAGAGAAGTTGACTATGTAACAGTGAATCAGCCCCTCTGCTACGCGATCACATTGTGAGGTAATACTTCCTACAACACAAATGACCATTCAAACTAGAAACAGCTTAAGATACAGCAGGCTGAACATAATCAATCACTGGCTTCAAAAATAAAGACTGATCATATGACTTTCAGCTTCACATTCAGCCATTTCCTCTATTCTTCTCATTTTTAAAGAGGCTTTAGTCTCTATCAGAGATTGCTGTGTGTCTACAGACGGGCACTGGAAGCCTCCTGGTGTTTCTTTCAGTTCTGTCTCCTGCTCAGCCTATTGAGGATGTGAGAGAAGTTTCTCAACTTTAACTTGTAACATATGATATCCATCTACAGCAGCAGCTCTACTTTCTGGTAGTATTTTCCATTTCTTTTCTTTTTCTTTCTTTTTCACTTACCTTCTGGGTGAGAGTGTTTCCTCCCAGCACTGAGTTTGGAATGAGGGAACCCCTTTCAACCCCCAACCCAATTTTTTTCCTCTGGTGTCTATCTTTCAGTTGTTCCTCCATTTCAGGGTGTCCTTTGCTCTGTCCTTGCATCAAAGAGGGATTCCTGGTTCCCCCTTACTTTGCTTGGTCCAAAAAGAGAGTGAAAATGTGAGAGAGAGAGACAGAGAGATAGAGGGAAAGACGCTATTGGGTAACAACTTCTCACCCACGTCACTGTCCACGGCTGTGAGAGCAAGTCACACAAAACTTGCTGGAGCTCAGCTCCTTAAAGATTTCATCCTTACATGTCTTCTCATCTCTTTCCCTGTCTTTTTTCCTCCTCCCGTTGCATTCTTCTGAGTGTAATCAGTAACAGGCTTAAAGTGACAGCAGCACTACATAGCTGGCTCTCTCTCTCTCTCTGTCACATACACACACACACACACACACAAACACACACACACACACACACTGTGTGAGGCTCCCTCTAGGCTAAAGGTGCTTTCCCAGAGCTCTGGAGTCACTACAGCCGTTAAACTCCCTGTAAGCCCCGCCAAAGTTGCACTATCACATGTTTTACAGCAGTCTCTCCCTCTTCTCTCTCTTTTTTACTCACCCTTCACCCTCCTTTCTCCTCCTTCAGTCCCTGACTGACACTATCAGACATACTCTGTAACACACAATCAGCGCCAACGCTGCACTCTCTTATAGTGTGGCTGTTAAAGAGGGGGCTGAGCCTATTGCAGCAGAGAGCAGTGTCCTGTTACACAGCTCTCAATTGAGGTTAGAGAGAGGACATCCATTCAGAAAAAAGAGAGGAGGGAAAGAAGGAGGGGGAGAGGGAGGAGGAAAAAAGTGGGGGCAGCCTTTCTGTCTGTCTCTTTGTGGTAGTATGTGTGTGCGCGGGGTCTTCAAAAG
>JAPZDV010000005.1:397278-421259 GCA_029814665.1 Acanthurus lineatus
CGCCCCCCGCCCCCGCCCCGCCCCCCGCGCCGGCCGGCCCGCCCCCCCCCCCCCCCCCCCCCCCCCCCCCCCCCCCCCCCGGGGGAGAAAGTGAAGAGAGAGAGAGGAGAAAGCAATATGTCAGAAAAAGAAAGGAGCATGAGAAATAGTAGAACGGGTGACAAAAAAACAGAAAAAGACAGGTAGAATGTGCAGGGTGCGAGAGAAGAGAATGTGACAGAGTGACACGGAAAGAAGACAAGAAAAAGAAAGCAGAGGAAAAGAAAAAGTTAGAAGGAATGGGTGAAAGAAAGAGAAGAGAATGTGACAATGTGACAGAGAAAATGAAGGAAAAAAAGAAGCAAGAGTGAAAGAAAGATAGAAAGAAAGTGAGAGAGAGCTCTGTGTGTGTGAGTGTGTGTGTGTGTATGTGTGTGAGTTGGTGTGCACGGAATTGCGTGCCAGCGTGGGTCTGTAATGAGCCCAGCCACCCAGCTGAACAGTAGAGCAGGGTGGTGGAGATGAGATGGAGGTCCAGGCATACAGCCTGTCAGCTCCCAGGCTTTTAACTCTGCCGCTCAGCAGCCTGCAGTCTCACACACACACACACACACACACACACATATACACACGCGCACACACATACACACAAACACAGTTTTTTCGTCTCTTACACATTCTCGCATACACTGAGAGACACTCACACCCCTTTGTCTCCTATATAGATGTACGTTTGTACAGGGACATATCCATAGGAAATTGAATGCATATACAGACACACATTTGGGAGATGTAGGCATGCTCATTCACATGGATTTGTTTTATGAATGCACAACAACAGACACAAGCTCATTGACATCTATACACTAACACACAAACAATAGAAATACTTGTTAGTGCTTAGGACTGGTATGCAGGGTTATGGCGAAGGTTTAACTAAATAGAAAAAACCAAGTGAGCAGTAGTAACTGGAAAATTGATGCAATCATCGGTGAAATAAGAAACTTGCCAATTTGCAGTAATAAATATTATAAAATACCCGCAATTAACACCTGTAATGAGAGACGTGTTAACGATGAGTATGGGGGGGGGGGATGACTTTTGGGAAGCTGATGTTGGGAATAATTGTGATGAATTCAACTTCTATAAAGCGTTGGTTATCTCATAAAAGCAGGCAAGCGAGTCGTAAAACAGAAAGGAGAAAGGCAGAGAGTCAAAGCGGGGGCTGAGCTGGACATATAGAAAACCAAGAAAAACATAATGGGAATATAAGGGAATCCAGAGAGCGCCTTCTGACTATGAGATTAAGTCCACTGTGGCTGTGCTGTGTAGAGCAGAGCCTTCCAAACTCCTGTCTAGAGTCTAACAGAGAACTTCAGTCATAGTTTGAGATTCTAGCAGAAGCTTTGTTGTTGTTAAAATACTGAAATATAAAATTGGTTATAGAGCACATTCAAGAAGGCTCACATCCACCAATGGCTACTCCCCATTAAATGCTTCACAGTATTTAAAAGGTCCTGCAAAGACATTTGGTTGAAATTATAAAAAGAAATGGCAATTTAGCTACTGTGTAGTGAGTCAGGGTCGGGTAATTTGAAGAGGAGAAAATAAGAAGGGAGAGGTGGAAAATAAAAAACTTATTAGGAAAAAAAATTAAATCTGAGAATTTAATGCAGAAGATAGAGTATTTCTCAACCTTGTATACATGTGTATTTCACTTTCTCCTGTATCGTACTAAACACTAGATCAGGGGTGTCAAACTCAATTGCACAGGGGGCCAAAACTCAAAGCACACTTTAGGTCGTGGGCCAAAAAGGAAAAACATTTATTGAACACACTAAAACTAAATGTTTTTTGAACATAAATATAAATAAAAACAGACAAGAATATTATTCCAGAATATCTCCTGTCAAAATTATACAAGTTAGAAATATGAACATGCAGCAAAAAAACCCTGAAAAAATAAATAAAAATTGTGCTTTTAAGTAAAGGTTAAAATAACAAATCAAAACGTTCAATTTTCTTTGCTCTTTCTTTGCTCTGCATTCAGGTTTTTTTAGCTTGTCCCAATGTTTTGTCTCGTAGTGCCATTTTAGATTAAATTCCTTAATTACAGCCACATTACCTCCACAAATGAGACACATGGGTTTACCGGCAATTTCAGTAAACATATACTCAGCCTCCCATCAGTTTTGAAAGGCTCTGCTTTCAAAATCAACTTTTCTCTTCACCATTGTTAGGGGCTAGCTTTGACTTTACCAAAGGTTGTATACAGCAACAGACGCTTGGCTTTATTGACGCGGGAATGTTCCTGGGTAGCCTATCATTTGGCAAGGCAGCTGTTGCACTGCATTATGGGATCTGTAGTTTGTGTGTCAATAGCGCTTCATATCGCCAGGCCATTAATAACAATAATAATAGATCTATATAAAATGATCTCGCAGGCTGGAAATAATTGTATACCGGGCCAGATGTGGCCCGCAGGCCTTGAGTTTGACGCATATGCACCAGATCATAAATTACAGTAACAAGTCACCAGTGAGCCAGTGCAGTCTAAAACAACTGAAGGTATGTTTTCCTAGAGCTGATTCAATCTTTTAATCCTAATTTTTTAGAAGCTACTTGTGATGCTGTTCAATTGCATTGCATCGCATTCATGGATGTTTCTAATAAATGTGCCCTCACTTTCGCAGACAGAGTGGACAGAACACTGATCAAAAAACTCTTTCATAAATTTTATGTTCTATACTTTTGTTTTAAATACACTACTGTATAAATCCATCTTTTGCTTTTACAGAGAACTGATGATGAATTCTGGAAATTACATTGGGGCAACATGATATCAATTTTGTGTCATCTTGTATTTTAGCATCATTAAGTGTTTTATGGCCAATATTAATAATAATAATAAATAATAATTAAAAAAGAAATTTTACTGAAAAAAAACTTAAATTGATATGAGTTTCCTCCCTTAGGACAACAGGAGGAACCCATCCTGCTTCGCCCTTTATTACAGTTCTAGTTCAGAGACTTGCTGCCCTTTCCACTCTTGTCTGCCCTGCAGGTGTCACTATTTAAGCATTTAAATCAGATTTACAATCATAATATTTTCAATTTTTTTTTCAAATAAGCATTTCAAAAATGAAACTGCGATTAATAAAAAAAAAATCCAAAGGAGGAGCAAACTCCCCTGCCTCCATTTTAAAGACAAAGTTCTGAGAATCTACAAACTTCATCTGGACAACATAGATATCAAATTTCTTTTTAGAAAGATGGTTACCGCAAAAGTGATGAAATGATTTTTAAGGATGCCATTTCCACTGACTGCATTGTTTACATGAAGATGGAATTTGAAATTCTTAAAAAAAAAAAATCAGTTTTTGCAATGCAGTTCTCAAATTTAGCTTAAATTTTAGCTTGAAAATTTTCTGTAGCTGTCAGCAGTTCTTTTTAAAGTCAAATATTTTGATTCACTGTGGGCTCAATTTTTTAAAATTCAAAAATCTGGCTGGATCATTTGTGGAAGGCAGTGATGCCGTGTGGCTAGTTTGGTGTCAGTCGAGTAAAAGAATGTGTGAAGGATCTGACATAGGACCTATGTGCAAAGCTTTGTTCATTCTGGGCAAGTAGATTTTCATCTTGGAAGAAGAAGAAGCAGAACAACAGCACTGGCAAATATGAGAGGGCCCAGCAGAAGTGCTGCCCCTAACAAGTCCTTGCAATCAAATCAATGAATATTTGAAAAAACACCAATAATGGTTGATTAAACAGTATATTTAGCAGGAGGTTAGAAGTGTGGGTGCTTTATACTGGGTGGCATTTCACCTCATATACAACCACAATTATCCCGTTTTGCAGAAAGTACAGTGTTGTCACAACCATTCTCAATAATGGAAATCAATCCCAACATGACTTACAATTTATTTGCATGAATAAGTAATGTGGATTTAATTTACCATGCTGAAGGAGCCCAAACCCAGTGCTGCTGCCTTTTTATGCAACTATTAGCATAAGAGAGACTGATTCTTTTTAATCAACTAATAATGAATGTTAGGGGAGCTTGTTCAGACTGCACCATGAGACCTCACAACTCACCTACACACGAATGCGTGCACAACACACATAAGTCAAAATACCAACCTGATGACCAATTAAAACAGCATTCCCAAATCCCCTATTTATTTTTCCACTTGCTCTGTCTTGTTTCTTCTCTTTCTGTACAGATGCAGATTATTTTTGAAATGACAGGTAACACTTCATTGTTTAAAACCACACAATTAAGATAAAAGTGTGTTCTCTCAAGCCAATTAGATCCGCACCAAAATTAAAAGTGCTAGCTTTTACTTCAGTTGCCATAGACTTCAAATATCAGAGCTCCCTGTTTAATAGCTTATTAATTGCATTTACATTAATTGAGTTCCTGCTGGCCTGTTAATGTGCAAAAGGGCTCTGGAGAGTTTGTGTGTTTGCCCATGAGGGTACTGCTGGTGAGTTCACACTTTTGGTTTCCTACCATTTTCCTACATACTGACTTTCCCCAGAGTTCTTTTCATTTGAGAGCTGTTCTCACAAGCCCAGATCATGTTTTTTGTTTGTTTTTTTAAAAAAGCAACTACTAGTTATCATCTTTAAATACTCTTTGTCATTGTTCTACTTTTTTTATTTCCCATTTTGTATGTAGGCTATTGGTGAGACTGTCTCGGATTAGGTTGTTAAAATTTTCCCGTAGAGGAATAGTCCAAGATTTAAAAAAAAAAAAACAAAAAACAACATGAATAACATTGAATTCAGCTTTTACATTTAAATGTATTCCTCTGGCAAGGGCTTTTGTCCAAAACAATGTACAAATGAGGTACAGCAGCTTCTTTAACTTAATTTTTATGCAGCTTCAGAGCTATGGATGATTCTTATAGATTTCCTAGTTAGCCTGTGGTGTCAAGTACTTTTAAAGATTCCACAAAGTTTACTCCACAAGCTCCTTTAAAAGATGTGCACATCCTCAACTCTAGTAAAAGGAATCTTAATGAGTTGCTATCTTGTTTGATTGAGCTGAAACCCCTTTTTTTTAATAAAAGTGAATGTTGGGTCATCTTTTTCATGTTGCAACCAGACTTGAAAGTTAGTTAATGTCACCTGTACTATCTGAGTAATATCCCATTAGAGGGAGTGCTTCTTTTCTCAACATCAACGTGTTTTAAGATTTGGACATAGGAAAGAGGCCATGTGCTGAAGATAATCACAGCCAACCTGACATTAGTACAACCACCCAACCTTGAGTTCGATATTGTTTTTTTACAATAGTTTTACGAGAACGTTTATTAGGTAATGATTACAGGTTACAACAGATATGATTTTGTCAGTTTATTTAATGATTTATTTGGCTCGGCCAACATACAGAGTTTTGCAAACTGACAGGTACTGGACTGTTGCCAAGCAACACATAAGCATTTTCCTGCACTATAGCTAGGCTACTTTATGTAGGTCTACATGTTACTGCAAGCCAGCTCTGTTGTATCATGCACATTTCTCAGAATTTTCCATTTATTGTGCAACCACAAAAAAATGAGTCTATTGACAGCCGCTTTAGTGGCATGTGTGACTCAGATGAGTTAACAGCTTGATCATACAGTATGCACCGGTGTTTCCTGTTCTTTGTTAGTTCTATGAATGGCTAACTGGGGGCATGTTGATAAAACGATTCAAACCAGCCCAAAGCCCAAGGTAGCTGTTGATGCTGCAGAACCCCCCTTTAGTTGTCTAGATGGATCCATAAAACTGCCTCAAGACTATATTCAGCTCAGACTTCTGAGACAGACTTCTCATTTCTTATTTTATACATTATTACCTGTTGTATTCATTTATATCTCTTTCTTAATCTAATTTCCTATTAAAATTAATCTTAAAACAACTGTTTCTTACCCAGTATGCCCCTTGAGATCAATAAAGATTTTCTCATTTTGATTGTGATTTAATGTCGATGTTTATGTTTACCAGACTTATTTGGTCAGAACTAACTGTTGTATGTAATGAAATATCAGGAACTTAATAATCTTAAAAGATTTTTCAATTTAACAAATCACTTGTCTGGTTAGTAATTAGTAGAGATCACTAGAACTGTAAAAGAAGATTATTTATTATTTTGACATGTAAATGCTACATGCTATAGTGCAGTCCTCACCCATTGTCATTTGCAGCAGTGCTGCTGGTGAATGTTGTGCACCAACTCACCAGCAGCACTGCTGGTGCACAGCCTGTGTGGTTTATCACTTAATATGTCAGTTAGCTGCCTTTTTACATATTTTCTTGAGTAGATATTGTATGTGCAAAGTCTGAGAACTGCTCAGCAGCAGTTAAAATGGTTGATAAAATTTACATACTTAAAATGCTTTGGGATTTAACATGGAAATTCACAGCAAACAAAAAAAACAAACAATAAGAGCAACCAGTCAGATTCAGCTTAGAAAGCAGCAAATATTCAAATATCCCTCAGTGTGTTGTGGATGTGATGTTGAGCGGTGGTTCCTCTTAGTCCGACTAGCTGAAGGTCTGATTCTTTGGAGCTCTGCCAGTCACCATGGCAGTTTGGGATTCTTGAATTTCCAAACCAGAACCAGAAACGGGGCAACCTTTAAGGCTCTACCGCTGCTCCCGTGGCAGTGTCTCCTGACTACTGTTTCAGATCATTACAGAGCCCCAGTAATCAAAACTGATTTATGCATATTTTTTGTGTGAGTATGTCTGTTGCACATATGTATGCAACTTTGTGGTGCTTTTTATTTCAATGGTATGCACTGTATTTGTGTGCATGATGACATGTAACCTTATTAAATATAATCTTACTTGAGTTTACTTGGGTTATGCCTTTAAAGTCTCCCTGTAGCTGTTTTGTTTTTTTGTTTTTTTAAGTACTTCTTGCTAAGACACAATGAGAATCCCAACCTCTAAATGCATCACAGTTTGTGATTTCAGCTCCATCCCTCACCTGTTTTTCTGAGCTGTGTGAGTTGTGTCAGTGATGTTGATGAACTGGGGGAAGCATGGGTTTGCAATGCAAAATGTTAAAGCTCACCCTTTTTTTTTGTCCTGTTCTCCTTTTCTACCTTTGTCTGTCTCTGTCTGCCCTTCTCTCTCTCTCTCTCTCCCCCCTCTCTCTCCCTCTGTGTTCCAGTGGGTACTCCTTACTACATGTCACCTGAGAGGATACATGAAAACGGATACAACTTCAAATCTGACATCTGGTCGCTAGGATGCCTGCTCTATGAGGTAAACTATGGGAATATGTGCACTCACTGTCACCTTGCAGTCGGCTGTAGGAGTGACATGAGAACACATTGGCTCACACACACATAAACAAACTAACCATCCTTAATCCCAAATATTACTGTAGAGTGCAGTAAAAAAAAATATCAATACAATTATGTACACCTTCTACACTTTACCATATATATTATACTATATTTACATTAATGCCTTTACAATTAATAATGAGCAAAATAAGAATGCACACTTTTGTAGTCATAATACATTCTAATAGTATATTATGTTTCTTTACCTTCTGCTCCTTTCTTCCTGTCCCAGTGGTCTGGCTGAGCTGAGGCCTTTAGACTCTTTGAATGAAAGTTCTATAGCCTGGGAACCTGCTAAACGTTGAAATGCTGGGGAGTGAAGGGAACTGACATGGCCATGTGTTTTAGATAAGGCCGCCCAGTGACACTGACTAGTTTGATTAGTCAGGAGCAACACACCACAGGGCTCTGCTATAGACCACACTGAGTGGAAACAAGCCCAGGAGGAGGGAACAAAAAAGAAAAAGTGAAGAGCTGAACAATGATAGACATGGATGATAGCAGTCAATCTGATGGTTCACCTTGCGAACCTTCAAATGCACCGAACACACACATGCACACACACAGACACACAGACGGCCAAGGAAACACCCACATTTTCCTCCCCTTCTCTCTGCTAACTCCCCTGAGTTGCTGATCACTTGGGCTGCATTTCAACGCACCAGTGACTACACCTTCTCCACAGTGCCTCAGGCATAGAGGTAGAGAATGCGCAAGGAAGAAGTTTTAGCTCAGCTTGCAGGTCATGGTTGCTCAGAGACCACAGTCCTTCATGCTAATTAGTTCCCCACAATGCACTGCAGCAAAGCACGGCTGTGGTTGGCTGAAAGAGGTGGGTGCTGTAGGTCACGTTCTGTTTTTGTACTTTTTATATGTGTGGTGTGTGCCTTTTTTTCCTCTTATTCTTTTTTTTTTACATGGAGGATGCTTCTTTTACTGTTAATAAAAACCAGATTGCTCTAGTTTATGTTACTCCTGTTGCATACTTTCTGCAGATAACATGACTGTATAATCACACCAGTACTGCACAGTTGGTTTAGAATTTTTTTACTTAGGTTTTGTTTAAATTTTTATGACATCAATATGTGTATTTTTGGACCCTTTTTTACTCATTTATATATTTCTAAGATTTTAGGAGCAAATTTATGCCTTATTTTACAGAAAGAGTATTGGATACAGGAAATCCAAGGAAAGAGTAAGGGTAAGACATAAAACAGAACCCACCAGATGCCCTCAAAAAATACCACAGAAGGTCCTTATCACAAAAAATTACCATCTGGCTTTGTTTTAATGGTAGATGAAGATATTGTTCTTTCTTTGGGTGGTGGTGGTGGGGGGGAGGGGGGGGTGGGGGGGGGGGGTTAAATATTTTGTTAAGGTAGCTGCTCATTTTGAAGTTTTCATAGTAAGACATGTGCAGCGTGGGCATTAATTGTTTCTATTTCAGATAGGGCAAAGTCCACTGACCTTTTATCACTTTCATCCTTAGGACAACTGCAGGGTGTCACAATCTGGACGAAATGTTGAGAAAGCAGGATGGAAAGCATATATGACAAGAGGGAAGGAAGAGTCAGAAATAAAAAGTGAAAAAATAGAGGGAGACTTGTTGCTCCCCAGGGGTCAGGAGGCAGGGAATAAAGATGTAAGGTGAAAAAGTCTAACAGTCTATATAGGAACAATATAGGAAGCGAGAAAAGGCAAGAGACATCTTCTGAGAGAATGAAAAGAAAGGGGAGATAGAAGGTTAGAGAGAGAGAGAGAAAGAGCACATGGGAAGAAGTGGAAGGGGAAAATAACAAATAGCCAGAGTAGGGTTATAGATTGCTGGAGAGAAGAGAGAGAGAGAGAGAGAGAGAGAGAGAAAGTACTGTAGTACAGGAGCAGAGACAGAACTCCAGCCATCAGGTCAAGGTGAGCCATGCAAGGAGCCTGTAGAGATAAAGATTTTACAACTCTATTGTTACCAGAGCAGTGCTCACCATGCCATGCATATTCTCTTTGAAGAGCAGACCCTTGCTTTCCATACTTCTTGGTAAGAGGGGGTCCACAGTGCATTGAGTGTAGGAAACTTACCTCTTTCTCTCTGAAAACTCTCTCCTCATTCCTCTTTTCTCTGATCTCCCCCCCGCCATGTACCTCTCTGTAAGCCTCCCCTTTTCCTCACTTAACCTTCAGGCATAAGGAATTCACATAGACATCCACGCCTCATCCCTTTGGTAATCATTGATTTCACTCTAAACTTACAGTAGGATGGTGCTGGTGTATGTTTTTTGTGTGTGTGTGTGTCCACCCATGACTTAGTGTGTGTGTGTGTGTGTGTGTGTGTGTGTGTCTGCATCCCAAGGAGTCCATTTGAGAGAGTCTGTCTTTTTCATTTTTGTGCCTGGGGGTTGGGTAAGGGTCCGAAGGGTCCGTCCGTCAATACCTGGTCATTGCATCTGCGTCTATCTTTATCTCCCATTCTGTTTGATCCCTTTCTCCTCGTGTCCAAACTCATTACATCACCTGACCCTGCCCTGTGCCCTTCACCCAAACCCCCTACGCCGTGGCAAACAGGGATGCTGTGGTAGTCTATCAGGGTAACCAGGAAGGTAAGGAGGGGATTTGATCACACAGCAGTCAATGAGTTTGCTGTCTCCTTGCCCTCACTCCTTCTGCCCTCAGTCACAGCCTCCTCCTCCTCCTCCTTTGGCATAAGTCACTCTCTCCCTCCTGCCCTTGTCTTTGTGTAAAAGAGATGCATTTTACACACACTGTAGGTCTCCAGCTTGTACGGATGTTTTGTGGTTGCTGTGTTTTGTATAAAGGTTAGCAGAGGGGGAAAATATCTTGAAAAGCTTTACTGGAATGTGTCTCCTTCCTGTAGGAGCTCAGTCATCCATACCTCTGACTGTGCCCATGTTTAGTGCCTCCTGCCTTATTCCTCTACCGCCCCTCTTGTTTTGCTGCTGCTTTTATGAGGCCCAAAAACGCTAGGTTCTCAGCAGCTGGCGTTCGCATGTGATGAGTTGGCCCTGTGGCTAGCTCTCTATATGTTTTTGTAAAATAGGAGGGGGTATTTTTGCAGACAAAGCCTGATGCTTGTAGATAGCCTTGATATCCTTTTACTGATCTCTTGCAATATGTGCAGTTTTGTGCCTGTGTGTGTGTTTGTGTGTGTGCTAGCAAACATATTCCTCATTTGTATACAATGTGGTAGGTGTTAGGTTTTCCTTTGTACATTCATAGTTTTGTTATCTGTTTTAGGCTTTCAATCCTGTCCTGAAAAAAAATCAGCATTTAGCCTAAACAAACCTTGTTTAGTTCAGGCATACATCTGTACCTTGAATGCATCTGTACCTTGAATGCATCTGTACCTTGATAATCTAACTGCATGCTTATGTTTTCAAACCCTGTAAAAAGGATTAGTTAACATTTTTAAAGATACAATTAATCATTTTCTTGCTGAGAACAGACTATAAGACTGATATCACTCTCGTATCAGTCTATTTAATATGAAGATTTAGAAGAACTGCAAAACAAAATTTGTAGTATTCACGCTTCAGTTGTACAGATTAAACAAATTGCATATAATGTTTTAATTTGTGATTTTATAGGTGCTGGGGGGTGGTTACCTTTGGACTGGGGCTGGGTTTAAAAAATAGATTTTCAAATTTATACTGATCTTCATTTGAATAATCTGATATTGATTCATAAAATCTGCGGATTAGTCTTGTAACATATTGTTAACTGTGAAAGCACGCTTTACTTCCTGTTTTGGCTGTCCTTCGCTTTGGGTGGGATGCAGGAAGTGTGTCATTGATTTTACCCGCACCTGCTGCTCCTCAGCTATATAAGCTAGTGGTTGCAGTACAGGTCTCTCTCTCTCTCTCTCTCTCTCTCTCTCTCTCTCTCTCTCTCTCTCTTTCTGCTCCCCTTGTCTATCTCTAGTCACGGGGTCTCCCCCGGGGTACACGCATTACAAAACACAAGAATTTCCTCCAGCCCAACTCACATACCACCTCTCCTCCCTCTCTTGCACATGCACGAGTGTGCGCACACGAACACGTGCGCAAAAACACACACGCATGAGAAGAGTGCACAATGGTCTTGTCAAAGAAGACCACACACTGTTGCAATGCCGTGTTTAACACCCTCACCACTCTGCTGCCCAATCACGCAAACAATGCCAGTGTTATCAGAACTTACACTTAATCTTAATACAGTAATTCAACAAATCTTTCTGCCAATTATTCCAAGATCATTTAAAAGGTTACTTAAAAATTACAATTCCGGCTGAAAAATATAGCACAATCTCAAACTGAAGTACCTGTATTCTTTGGTCTTGCACAGCAGCTGGAGTTATAAGTTGCAGAAGAAAAACAGTCCCATTTGCAGACACCTTCCTCGAGTGCAGCGCTCCTGGATCTATATCCGGTACACACAAAAACAAACAAAGGCAAAGACTAAAACAAAACCTCACCGATGTCTGAACAAAAAGTGTTCGTAAAAGCAGCAAAGACAGACACAGATATATGCGGGAGAAAGTAGGAGGACCGATTCATCACCTCTCTCACAATTTGCTGTAATATTCTGCTCTATTACTCATCTGATGCGAGAGTCCCTTTTCTCTCTCTCACTCACTGGTTTGTCTGTCAGCCGCCTGCCTGACTGCTGCGGGGCTTTTCACCGAATCGCTCGGAAATAACACTGACTGGCTCTGCTACCGGAGTTAAAGCGGGTTACTCAAACCCAAATCAGCCGGCCGCAGCTTCGTCCCCCCGCCGACCGAGAATCGACCTCAGCCCGCAAGAAATCCCCCCGCCGCCCCCTCAGACTCAAGGGACCGTCCCCCGGTGCACCCCGAGAGATCGCGGATAATAACATAATACTTACACCACTGTCAGTGACAAGATGAAAATGTGCATGTACAATATAGAACGAAAATGGAGGTGAAAAAGACAGTATAAATTCTATTGAGTCAAAAACTAAGAAGAAAAAGAAGTATACCAAACTACAAAAAAAAGTCTAGTTTTGTGCTTTAACAGCAAAACCTTTTTTTGATTTAAATGTTTATCATCATTTCGATATCACCACAATTTTGGTAGGCTATACATGAATCAGCCAAATATTTAACATTTACACTTTTTTTTTTTGCTCAAAACCCCAATCAAACATAAACGATGCATATCAGATGGGTTATAAAAATGATCAAGTTACCAAAGCGAACAAATCTGCCGTTTTTCGACGATAGCGTTATGAATAGAATCCATATTAAATGCTAAATAAACACACTTTCACACATTCCAATCACCTGCAGTCTTCAAAAAAAAAAAAAAAAAAAAAAAATTGAGAGAGAATCTGATGCACTAGCTTCCTTTGCCTTGCGCTGTTACCTATAAATTGAAAGCTCCTGAAGTGGGGTTTAGGGAACGTCCAGGGGTCCTTGAGAAATGTCCAGATGGTCCCTAGAAATCTGTGCACATGCTTAATTTCTCTTAGCCCATTTAAGGAACAGGTGTATGTGATTTTTTATTATCTGCACCTATTTAATTGATTGCTGAAATTTATATTTTTGGGACCCCCTCTGTTAACTCTCCAGGTCCAAATAACTCTTTACACATGCTTTAACATTTTTAAGAATGCATGAATGTCATAGTTTGGCATCATCGAAAAAAACATCAGCTTTCTTAGTTTCTTGTGCCATTTTTTACTTTAACTTAATCACAATTTCTCACTGATTAGGCGCTCCCCAAGATACCTTTAAAAATTATTTTAAAAATCCAGAAGCGGAAAACCTTTTTAACAGAATTAGTTTTGAACGTATTACTGTTTCAGAATAACAATTTACTTTTGTGAATTATACTCCTGCATGTATGTTTTTAGTCACTTTTAATTAAACACTAAATGTGGAACATTTTAAAATCATAATTTGACTGAGAACTGTACTATCTTATGCTTTTCTTCCTTTGGGTAAATAAAACTGCCATGGGATTTTACCTGCTCAGTTAAATTTATGCTCTATATTTGAAACAAATTTCCTGTTAAATGTACAAAATGATCTGTTAATGCTCACCTGCTCCTTCCCCATGTGCTCTCCCAGGTTGTCTCATCACTCTCAGTTTGAGAGTGAGAGTGATTTGCTAAAGCATTCTGAGAAATTAACAAATGTTTTCACAGCCTGTTTTTTCACTCCATTGGCACAGGTTGAGGAGGTATGAGCTCTCTAAACCACCACGACATATTACCAGCATAATAACTAGGGTTCATATTGTGAAATTCCCTGAATAAATTACTGTGCCCACTCTTTCTCTTATCTGGTTATGAGTCGAGTTATGATCTTACTGTCTGGTATTTGGGATGGGTATTTCTTCAATGTAAACTTCCCAGAAATATTTTGTATCAACAATTTTTCTGTAAGCCTCTCTGACAGAACTAATTTAACCCTTTACATATCAGTTTTTTTCTTTGTTATTTAATATTGTGGTCAAACAACATCAAAAGTCTAAATTTACCTGAAAATCATATATAGATATCTTAAAGATGTACAGGCATTATGAAACAGTGAGGTGTTTTGTATCTTACAAAAAGATTTTGAAAGGGTGATTTTGAAAATTCATATTTAGTCATTTAATAAACTGATTAATTTTGACTTGGGGCAAGGCTAATGAAATTGATAAAACAAAGAAGCAAATAAAATTGTATTTACCTATACTGCTAAAAAGTTAATGAAAATATAAAATATGACCTTTAAATTTCATCTTAAAGGTTTGGTTATCACTGACTCATTGAAGCAGATAGCAGGATGTCAGAGACATTTTGAAATAAAGACATTAGCTGCACATAAATAAAGTTTGAATGCAACAAGATGGATATATATTTTAGAATAAATCAATTATTAATTTTTGTATTTTGCTTCATGATGCAGACAGACTAACAAAACAAAACTTGCTCAGATCAATTTACAGTAAGCTTAATCTTGGTGATTGGGGATAATCCCATACTTTCCCATTCATGTTTCTCAGCAGAGGTGCTGTGTTTCTGATTCTGTATCTATATTGATCTGACTCGGAGTGAGCAATATTGATTCCAGGTCAACACAAATGCCACCCAACACACACACATGAGCACACACACACACACACACGCACACATCATACGCACAGTGAACATGCAGCGGGACATCAGGGGCAAAGGGAAAGGTTGACCTGCAATGTCCACTGAACTCCAGACTCTTTTCTGTCTCCCTGAGCACAGACAACAAACACCAGGTGAAATCACAAATTTGTGATATCAGGCTTGCTTTGAAGTCAGAGATAAAGACATTTGTGAGGGCATCCTATCACGTCACAGCATAATACGACAATGCATTGTTACATGAGAGAAGATGGGACCATGCTGTTTCAACATTCAGTTTGATACCACTGCTGGTAACATCATTAGGAGTCAGAATCAGGTTTATGAAGTTAAACATTAGCAGAAATCCTAAAATTCTTTCCACTGCTTACAGAGCTCTTAAAGTGGCCCATCAAAGTGGTTTTGAGGTGAAATGCTTCATTTCAAACGAAAGTGGCATACTGGTGAGCCTCTTCAACACCTGGCCAATTGCTATTTTACAAACCTATTTGATAACCCAGTCTACCTCACCATGCTGCTATGTCTTTTTTTGAGATTTTGAATCTTGCAGAACTGATTTGTGGTTTCAAAAATTTAAGTCAGTGGTGTACTGTAAAAGTCAATGGTTTACCATTGAAGTCACTGGTGTACCACAGTGGTAGTAAAGCTACAATACCTCCACAAGTGTGTTTCACCGCTGGTATGTTGGCTCTCAAGCTCATTGTGTATATGAAGGCAGAGGTGTAGTGTGTGTTTTCATGGTCTCCTCCCCGGGAATTCCCCCCATTTCCAGGCGCTAACAGACTATTGGAGTCACAGCTGTACATATTCATTGGGATGTATATAGAGTTCAGTCATTCACATTTAAGTGCGCATGTAGGCATATGTTAATGTAGAGTGCTTGTGTATGTTTGTGTGTTTCCTCCCTGATTCCCAGGGTTCTGCAAAGTTAAACCCTCTTAAATATCCCCCTGGCTTTTGTCCTCACGTTTCAGCTGAATTTCTTTGCATTCATCCCACCATTCAGGATCCTTGTGTTCGAGCACTCAGGAATGCACCAGGTTTGACAGGCGCCCCATCTATGTGTGTGTATATGTGTGTGTAAATGAGCATACAACAAAAAGAAAGTTGGTGAGGTTTGCAAGGGGAGCGGAGTTTTTTCCTTATTTTTTCTCCACTTGCTTTTGATGCAAAGGTGTTTGGTCAGACTTAGAAACACACAATCACCTTACCTTTAAACTCACATACCTTTCACCTTTCTATACACACACACACTCAACACCCACTCACACTTCCAGTCACATGTGCTCTCACTCAAAGAGAGCTCTGCACCCACTCACCCTGACACCCACACAACCACCCACACACTCACGTGCACTGCCAAATAGCTCTCACTCTTTACCCTCCCACCCTATCCCCTCTCCACCCACCACCAACGAGCAAACACATGTCAACACACACTCTCTTAAACACACACACACACACACACACACACACACACACACACACAAACATGCACTGTTTCACATTAAGCGCCGGGCACACGCCTGATCTGGTTTCCTCTCTGCTTCGCAAGCGACCTGCAGTGATAAAATAAACACAAATACGTGATAATCACATTCCAGACATTTCTCTCCTGCCGGTGGGAAGTTCTAACTGGTTTTCTACAAGAGTTGGTTTTAACTGCATGTGTGCATTTGTGTGTGTGTGAGTGTGTCTCTTGTGTGTTCAACCTTGGAGAGAAAAAGAAGTAAGAAAATGAGGGAGAGAGAGAACAAAGAGATCTAGGGCGAAGTCTCACACATTCCGAAGTCCTGCCAATTTTCTACCAGTATACCAAACCATCACAGTTCAACACACACAACACATACACAGCAAAAGACAGCCAGATCTGAATTTAAAAAACCTCATTAGCTTTACATATGTGGCATTAAGACATGACAATTCCACATATCTTTACAAACCATATCATACAACATTTAAACAAAACAAAAACTTTCACTGACAATGGCATCATCAAACACACAACACTGCAGTGTATGGGACTGTGAAGCTGTAACCGGTTGATGAAAATAAGTCAGTGAGTAAAAATGCACAAAATTTTGGCTACTGTGAACACTAAGCCTCTTTACAGCAACAAGAAAACTTATCCTGTATGTTATTACTAATTTTCTTTCTTTTCCTTCTTTCTTGCAAAAAAAAAACATAGGGAGACAAGCAATGAGAGAGCAGCTGTAAATGTGAGAGCTGGAGACCTGTGTTGAAAGAGGAGATAGAGATGGGACCTACCTGAGCACATGGCCCGCATGGCATGCACACTTCCTCAGTCAACACGCTTTGTTTCTCCTTTCTGCTGCTGCATGCTTCCCCTCCATCTCTGTCTCTTCTCTTCTCTTCTCTTCTCTTCTCTTCTCTTCTCTTCTCTTCTCTTCTCTTCTCTTCTCTTCTCTTCTCTTCTCTCTCCTCCCCTCTCGTGCTCTACAAGCTCTTTTCTCTCACTTTGTTGCTCTTTTCAAACTTCTTTTTTTTTCTGGGGAGAAAAAAAACTTGTCCCTTATTTTCACCTCGCTTCTCTTCTCAGGCTACTTAGGCTCAATAAAGTTGTCCCTCTTTATGCCAGTGAGAGTGATCCATGAAGGCAGTCTTAACTAGAATTTCTTTCTCCTCCCCCCACACCGCACCGCATGGCGTGTGTGCATATAACCTGCTGTATGTGTGTATTACTTCCTTGCCAGTCCGTCACCTCCACAAGTCAACATTTCTTCTTGTTTTCTTCATTTGTCTACCTTTTCTTTCTTTTAGCTTGTCTATATATTTATTTCTCTCTGTGTGTCTCACACATACAAATACATGATAATCACATCAATTTACTGGGATTCAACAAAACAGTATGGTATTTTAATTAGAATGCTATAAGAAACATGCTGCAAAATGTATGTGTCATACCAGCTAAATGACAGCACATACAAATACAGAAAATCATGAAAATACTATAATGTCAAACCTACATTACTTTACATTACATAAAATGTTCTCTGAAGAAAATCCAGAGGTAATGACTCAATACATAGCCCCAACCTCATCAATCTGCTGAGCCAGAGCAGAATCTAGGTAACAAAATGAATACAAAACATCTGGATCATCTTCAATTATTACCTAATTTGTATTTTGCATTGACTGAAAAGAGTCAGGGGATTTGAAATATCTAACCATGCTCATAATAATGGGCATCTTAATTAATGAATAAAGATAGAATTAAGAAAAATCTAGACATTCCTGTGTGCTGTGGTGTTTCTGAGCTTAGTTTATTTCCCATTACGTGAATGCAGAATTGCTGTTGCATATATGTGATACACAAAAATAATTTTAAGGAAAGGAATGTAGTATGCTCTGTGTTTATTTAACATACCAAAACATAAACATCATGTATTTTTGACTGTTGAAGCACATTATCTGAAAGAATAACTCATCTGGCCTTAACTTTACTATCACATGATATTTAAATGAATCTAATTGCATGCAGATCAGTGGGACTGATTGTCACTGTAATATTTGCAGCATACTGGACATGTAACAGTATTGTAACAAATTTTTCACACAGACTTTTCATGTTTGCTTTCATCCAACCAAGTGGTTCTCAAGCCAGTATGGGCTCTCCTTGGGGTTCATAGAGAGTGACATGGATGACCAGGCAATAAACATGAAGTGAAAGTGAGTTGGATGAATATGATTGAAAACAAATAAGATTCTTCTTCTTCCTTTATTTCTTCAAAATTATAAATTAAAAATTGCCAAGGATTGATGAAAATGAGGGAGTGGCTTGAACTGTTTGGCTTCAAAGGAGGCACATGACATTAAAAGTTTGAAAACCACTAATCAAACCTGTTTAGCCATTATACTCTGAGGGTCAGAGATTCAAATTTACAAGTTCCCATGAATACCGTTTTGCTATGTGATCTTCCAAGTAACGCTCTTCTCCACCTTACAGGTTATTAACCTGTGCACATGGAATTTTAACATCAATGTTTTGTTTTATTTTATTTTATTTTATTTTATTTTATTTTATTTTATTTTATTTTATTACCATATGACCTCTGGCTGGCTCTGTAACCTTATAAACCACTTTGTCAAGGAAGCTTTATAATTGCATATAAAAAAAAAAATGTGTCGTGTGAGTGATAGTCATACACTTCCCTGGAAACCAGCAGCCACAATTTTCCCTGCAGAGGATGCAGAGGAAGCAAGAAACACATATATGTGTTGACGTTGCAATCAGAAATTCCAAATGTGGTTTAGCAGAGCAGCAGCAACCCAAAGACAGCTCAGGAGGGTGCGAGAGGGTATGAATGTTGTCCATAATCTGTAGTTGTCTTTTCCATCCCCCCTCCAAATATTATCCCATGTTTCCACTGGCTTCATAATATTAGGGAAGGGAAGTGGATGGGATATCTGGGTGCTTTTGCATGTGAAGGGACAATGGTCACAGTCATTGCGCGAATATGTGGCTTTTTGTGGATGAATAAACTGAGGATTTGTGTCTTGCTAGACTTGCCTTGTTGTTCTTCCTACCTTTTGCCTTTGACACAAATTATGACCAGTATGACATCTCAAAAGAGGTGTTTTCTGTAATATAACATGATAAAATGGACACACTGGTCTGTCTGCCATCATGCCACACATCTTTCCATTAGCAAATTAGAAATTAGACATGGACACCATAAACAGGGAAAAAGAGAGCAGGTAGGTTGATTTGTAATGTTTAGTTTCTGCACAATGGAAACTGCCTACTGTTGGAGCCCACGCCCAACAATCAAGGCACGGTAAGTGATTTCATGTTGCTTTCTGCTTTTGTGCAGCAGATTAGAAACTCTTCAGGAACAGCCCTTCTGCTGAATGACCATCCTGCATGCCCACATCCTCTTCACATCCACCCTTCTTCCTCTGGCCAGCTGTATATGTGTATGTATGAGTGTGTGTGTATATGTGTGTGTGGGAGTGTGAGGGTGAAGGAGGACCACTCTGCGTGGGCTGAACAGTTCCCCGGCTTTCTCTGCTGTGGTGTTAATATGCCTTTTTCTCCCCTCAGCGGGACACAGAGAGCTGTCATTTACATGGAGGTAATGGAGTGATGTAGAAGTGGATGGAATATGTGTGGGCGAATGATGATGAGGGCCTAGCACCTCACTCTTTCTCTCCCTCTCTCCCTCTCTCCCTCTCTCCCTCTCTCCCTCCCTCTCTCTCTCTCTCTGTCTCCCTTGCTCAATTTTTTCCTACTGTTGCTTTTTTTGGTCTTTCTCCCCTTCCCCGTTTCAATGTGAGTCTCATTTCTCTTTTATTTTCTTAGGTTTGTTATCGAGAGGTTGTTATGAATGCTGCCAATTAGACTAAACCCTTGCACAAACATGTAAACTTTGAAAGTCCTGGATGCTACTCTGATTTAAATATTTTTTTTTGTCTGAGTCTGCACAAGTCAAAGAACGGTAACTGCAAGCACAAAAGGTTAATAGAATTAAATTTCTCTGCATACCCATTGGATATTCTTTCATAACTTATTTACAATTATTTAGTTATCAAAGAATTTCTGTCTTGCTTGGCAGTGTCAGTAGCTGAGTTTGAGATCCATCCAAACACATGGGACAATGAAATCACTCTGTGGGAGAGTAAAATTGCCTGCAAAGAAAGAAAAGCAATCATCCAGTCAAGCTGCTACCATGAAGTTAGTTGTTCAGTTAAATGACAAGAAATTCAGTGAAAGGGTCTAATCGCTTTTCTGCCAGTTGTGTCAGCAGTTGAACTGACATAGAACAATTAGTTAAAAACCTCATGAGATATTACATTGTGCTCCTTGTATCTGTCAAACACTGGAATTTTTTGCAGAGGCATTAGGTCTCGGGAGATGTGATATTTGTGAGCTGTTTGCCAGTGAAAAACATTAACATGTAAATGGAAAAACTGTATCATCATCAGAATCATCAGTAGTAGAGTTAAAAAAAGACTCTCTTTTAGTAGAAACCATCATTTTCTCTTTTGGAAACAATCTCACCAAAAGGTCTAGTTAGTTCTCTGTTAGGCAGCCTTCAATCATATCAAAATATCTTGACATACACACAGTTGACAAATTAACTTTATATCACTGGGATTGTAGATAAGAAAATTTTATATTTCTGAGCACAAGGACTTCTTGTTTATACTTTCAAATTACAAACATTATTGAATTTTATGAAAATCTCAGATGATTTTTAAATGTTGATGTTTTTACACAACTAAACCACACAAAAGGATAAAGGGACATGATGATATGCAGTTTCTCTTTTAATCATTTGAAACAAAAAATGACCTTTGGTGTTTTGCGTTAGTAGCTCAAAAACCTAATAAATGTCAGTGAGGGAACAAGAAATCCTTTTTTTGAAAAATCAGACGATGTGTGTATATTGTCATGAAAGTAAGGGTTTCTTTGCCAAGAAAGGTACTTTTTGCTGTGCCCATTAATGCAGAGGCAGCAAGGTCTTCAATAAAGGGATTGTCCATGGGAAAGTTTGGGATGGTTATGGTAACAGTAAATGACACAAAATGCGTAAATGTACTTCCTTGAGTCATTTGTTTTCATTTTTGTGTCAGTGAATCCCATTTGACAGAGCACAAGTAATGCCTATATAATAACAACCCTAACCTACTTAAATAGTGCCCTTTAATTCTTCTGTTTATAAGTTTCTGCAGTTTCTTCAATGAGGATTTTGATGTTTAAACTGAGTTTATTATAGCTCTACATTAGATTAAATTATAGTTTTCTTGTGCAATGCTATTGAAAAAGGTCAATATATTTAGAAATTTTGAGCTGATAGTACAATTTAGAAAAGGAGCAACAACCTAATAGTTTAAAAGAATAAATAACTTTTTAAATGAAAGAAAAATGATAACCTGTAGTCTTGAAAAAGTCTTAGTGAAGATATACAGTTGCAAGTTACATGCATAGTTCTAAAACAGCAGCAGCAAGTTTAGTTAAGTATTTGGTAGTACTGGTGTTAGGAGACACACATGGTGGATCAGGGGGGGATATCCCCTCTTGTTCCGAGAGAAGGGTGGTCCCATCAACTTGTCACTGACAGGAAACACTCACCACAAACCAACGTCTTCTCCCACCCAGAACAAACACACACGGATGCACAGTGAACCCATCATCTTATATGTAGCATATGAACAGCCACTGTAACAGCTATCACTTACGTATGTATTCTAACAGCAAATATAACTGTGACTCTGATGGGGAAATACTAATAGTGATGTGAAAAAATAACATATTTTTACACATACGCATGTGTATGTGCGTGTGTGTGTGATTTCCCTTCACCCTGGACAGGGAATTCCCCGATGTTTTTTCTCTGCAGCAGGGACTCTCTACTCATGTCCCGGCAGTGGACTCGCACCTCTCACTTTGAGTGCTGGAAACTTTTCTGATCATCTGCTGTCTACCTTTCAAACCTACTTCTCATCCAGTTGATGCATCATCTTAATGATAACAGTTTCAGTTCTGTCACTAATGGCTCCCAAAAAATGCCTTTCAACTGTTCTATTGTAGGACAGGAGACAATGATCTTATTGACATCCAAGATTCGAAAATGCTACACAAAGAATTACAAATATCAGTCTAATTAAAGAGATTTAAAAAATGTACCCCAGTTGCACCCATTGCCCCTTAAGCATGAAGTGGTCTGCCCTCATAGTAAAATGGTTGGCAAAATTGTGAAATATATGCAATACAAAGTAAATGAAAAGCAATTGTGGTCAGTAATTTTCAAAAGTGACATAGCATGACACATGTTGGTTACTAATTTGTTGATAAAAAAGTTTATTTTATTTGAAACTAAAGATGTGAACCATTTGTAATTAAATTGAATTAAATTCTTTTTTTTTTATTCTAAAGTGCTTTAAAGTTGATACATTTAGTGTAGTGATGCAGTTGCAATGGAGTTATAATTGAATTGCCCTTTACAAAGTGAAAAGTTTCTCATTTCAATAAAAAAGTATTTCCCATGATAAAAAGGCACTTCCCAAATCAATATGAAATATTTTCTTTCTATTTCAACATCTGGATTTATTCAGTTTTAATCAGGAACTTCTCTTGGAACATATCATCTTGCTGTGTCACAAAACTTTGCAAAAAACTCCATGCAAAAAAATCAATGGACTTCACTGAAATATTGAACCTGTCTAGAAAAATCAGTCATTTAATACTGTCAGGGGGGACATAATTTGGTTAAGATGTATTTCTGCAGTTTATATTGATTTTTTCATGTCAAGTTTTCATGATGAGAGATTTTTAGGATGATAAACATTTAATACAAAACAGGTAACTTATAGGTATAATGTGCAGGATTTTCTTAAAAAATACCGTAAAGACTCATACAAAAGTAACCTCTCAATCGCCTTCAGTGACCCCCTAGAAGTGTGTGGTGGTGTGTTTTTCTGCAGAGACACAGCCCTCTGCCTGTACTTCTCATTTTCTTGCTGTTTAGCTGTGTTCAGGACGTTTTTGGGTGGCAACCTTTAAGAAGAGTGGTGCAGCCCCCCCAGACAATGGCAGTAGGTGGGACTTCATAAATGAGTTGTGACCAGCCACATAGTAGAAGTTACGATAAAGTTGGAAACGGCAGTGAAGAGGCATAAATATAGTGACCAAAACACAGAGCAAAGTCCAAAGTCATTTTAAAACCAAAGTGAATCTGGAGTTAGCCTGTTTTCTGTTGGACAGGTTAAGTGCTGGCAATTAGCTTAACTAGCCTGCTCACGTATTGGCATTTCTATCGCAACAAATGTAACATTCCTACATAGTGCACCGTGAAGCGAAGTAACGCACAAACCAAGTTCTACTTTCAAACAATGCTAAGAATTTCATTTTTTAATACAAAAACGCTGGTGACTTGTAGCTCTGACTAGCTTTGAATCATTTTCTGTTAAACACATGAGCCACTCAGCACAAGCTACCACATCTTGGCCAAAAGCTGATTGTCTGAAACAAAATTTACACTCCTCTGTAGTCCCTTGGTAGGATGCTGGAGGTGGATGTATGTGTCAGGAGCAGGAGGCGTGTGGTTCTGTTGTTGGATTGGGGAGGAGGGGCCAATTTTGAATTGTGTGTCTACAAATGTTGCACATTCTGTCTTTAATCAAAGACATAAAAAAGGACTAAATTAACAAAGTAGTAGAATGAGGGAAAGACAAGATCTACAATCAGCCCTTGAGTTACCAAGAGATTGATGAGGTCAGTGGCAGAAATACAAAGTCCAGGAGTGTGACATTGGAATCCATGGTAGGAGTCGAGTCTGTGGTTAGGTTTAGGCAACAAAAGCCCTTTGGTTGAGGTTAAATAAACATCTTTTCGGTGATTAGGGTTAGAATTCATTCAATAAAGAGATTCAGTGCATCCATATGTTGGGACCTTAACATGTGAAAAGGATAAAGAAAGGATTTGCAGGCCAGTGGGAAGTCTGGCCTGAATCTGAGACCCTCAGGAACTCAGATAAAGGGCAGTAAACTCAACTTCCCAGAGTCCCCCAGATTTCA
>JAPZDV010000005.1:444411-462797 GCA_029814665.1 Acanthurus lineatus
CCCCCCCCCCCCCCCCCCCCCCCCCCCCCCCCCCCCCCCCCCCCAACAGAAACATTTACATTCAGTTTGCAAGTATGCTGAAGACGCTGCGAACATCTTTGAGTGCTCACAGCGTGCGCCTGCCTCCGTGTGTGTCTACATACTTGCGAGCCATACAAATTAGTGTACTTGTAAGACTATTATTTGTGATATTATTTTGTGCAAGTGTGTGTGTAGGTGCGTGTGTGTACAGTGTGTCTAAATTGGAAGGCTGTAATTAAATGCGTAGACCTCTCCACTATCTCCTCCTCCAGCCAGCGCCAGTGACGCACAAACCGCAGCACAGCCATGAGTCATCAGGCCCCCAGGATCACCACCCCTCCTTCTATCTCTCTATCCCTGCCTCCATCCACCTCTACACAGCTCTCTATAACCCTCTCTGCCTCTCACTACACATTCCTATGTCCCACTCTTTCTAAATTACCCACCATCATGCGCACGATGCGAGCAGCTGCTTTTTCCCTACACACTCCTTGAGATTCGTGCTCAATTTCCACCTCAATCCGACACGCTCCCGCTTATCTCTTCACATCAGGCCATCGCTCTCTCCGCTACACCTCCGCCACCTTCCCTCTTCACTCGATCTGTCTTTACCCTCTTTATCTCCCCTGTTAACCTCTCCACGCCCACCCGTGAACTGGTGTGTTATTAAGTTTGCCACAGTTGTGGGCAGACGGGGGAACAGAAGGTGACACCACGGGAGAAAAGAGACAGAGGGAGTTATGAGGAGCCATAAGAGACAGGTTTAAAATGTGAGGAGAAAGAGAGTGGGAACTGTGGGAGAGGACGGCAGCGAAAGAGCAGCAGTGGCAGTGCGAAGAGCAAAGAAGGCTGTGAACAAGTGAGAGGAAACAGAGAGGGAGAGAGCGAGCGAGAGCGAGAGAGGCAGCGCATGATTTGAAGCATTTGCCACCTGGCGTCCTGAATCATTATCTGACTCATGCTAATCTCTTATCTTCTCAGCCAAATACACACAAGCATACACACACACACGAACGAACAAACTGTGCACACACAACTAGCGCAACATGAGTCAAAGCAGCATTTCTTAGTGTCAGACCGGGTAAGAGAAGAGGAGTCAGGGGGCATCAGAGAGTAAAGATGAGAAACACTCAAAGGACGGAGAGGAGAGAATCTCTCTCGACTGTCTGACGAAGTCTCCGACGTGGTTAAGGAGAAAAAAAAAATGGGATGTTTCGTTTCCATCTCTCTGAGTGTTTATGATATGAGTAGGAAGGGAGAGCATATTAAATGTATGACTCATAAATGTGTGTGCCTCTGTGCCCCACCAACGCCCTGCAGAGAGGGTTGCATCCACTGCTGCAGGAGGGATAAAAAAAAGGCAATTTCGTGCTTTACTTGGTGTGGTTATCCAATTAGTTACACAAAACATGTGGCTAAGCGGATGTATGCCAATATGCTTCTGTTCCTCAGAGATGTTTTATCCCCGGGAGAGCCTTCACCAATGTGTAGCAAAGCTGTCTGATGAAATATTACATTTTGAGTGCAATAGTTTTTGTATTCGGCATTAGTTGTTTCAGTTTGACAGAGGGGATCATGCACTATTATCCTCTGAGCTGACAGTGATAATTCAAGGTATTCTGCTCACAGATGCCGTGAGCTGTGTGTTCATTATAAAGCCACGCGGCTTGATTGTACAAGGGTTTCCCAAAGTGTAAGTATTAGTTATTATCTTGTTCCAACATGTGCACACTCATCACGTGTACATCCTGGACGTTCCTGATAAAGTCACCTTCCTTTTAAACACATGAGCGAATCAAAAATATACATACATGCAAATCTTTATTTAGAGTATGACCTATCTGTCAGAAAGGGGAAAAAAACACCCTGCTGTGCTAATGCGAAAGAAAGTATCCTTATGGACCTGGAGCAGTTTATTTAAAGACAGCAGCACCCTGCTACAAAAGCAGCTGTGTGCCACCTCTAGCCCCACAGCGGCAAGGAACTTTTCATTTCAGTTTTGAAGTCTGTGACTAACAAGAGGGACAGAGTTGCATATGTATGCGGGAAAAACACAAGACAAAACTCTCACTGATATCTCCAAATCAAAGATCCAGCCATGCAATGAAACTGTGACTCAATGCTTTGGTACTAGATCCTACTCCACTGGAGTATCCCATTTTTATTTCAAGCATTTGAAATATTTATGGCTTGAAATTGGACGTTGCCTAAAGCAGACTTTAAAGAATACAGACTTTTTAATAGCCCTGAAGAGTGGAGCTCTCACACACACAAAAAAAACATGCCAAGCAAACACTGTGCATGGTGATAACATCTGTATGTGTGGGATTAAATAATTACCTCTAGCCTACATAGCCTAATTTCTAAATATATACCTCTGCCTAAGCTTGTCAGAGCAGCTACAGAAACAAAGTGATATACTTCCAAAATGTATGCTGGAAAAAAACCTGTTTAGTTTTGCAGATATGAAATGTTTGACAAGTAGATTTAAATTCCATAATAAAGATTATCTGAGAAATTTAGCCTTTCAGTCTCTCCGTTAAGGATTCTGCTTGTTCTGAGGCTTTGTTAAAGGTCCCTGAGGATCTGAGTCACTTCAACTTTAATCTCTCATTCTCCTTCTTGCTATAACAGTATGTCTTTATTTGAAATGTGCTGTCTCCAGCTTCAAGTGTTAGATAAACTCCTGTTAAGATAAGCAAAGAACTAAAGAATAAGGGTGCTCTGATTGATTGGCCGCTGTTTGTCGTCGGCCGCCGTTGGCTCTAAATAGCTTGGTCGGCGGTCTCTATGAGAGCTGATCAAAGGAGCTGATCAGATGATGCTAAAATAAGTGAGACTGTTTCTCTACATACAGATAAAGCAGGGGCTCAAGACTAAGAGAGTTGAAGACACTAAAAAATGTGACTGAGACCTTTAAGAATAAAAGGGATATTTGTATGTATCTATAGATCTTTAACTATGGGTTAGCAAATGACTACAACGGAGCTTGCTGGCACCATAGATAAAATGATCACTAACTAGCTACTTTGCATACGAAATCAGAAAATTTTCGTGTTATCTGTCCATTTATCCCCTCAGACACAAACTACATGATAGAAACCTCTTGGGTCTGCAAATCCACACTGAACTAGGCATCAGGATAGCTTGTTAGCTTTTAGCTTTTTGCACCTGGTGAGCAGCGGAGTACAGACGTATATTTTGGTAACAGAGCTAAACTGCAGTTAAATCTGACAACACAGTCCAAACTAGCAAACGTTTATCTACAAACGGTCCACGTGCCTCTCCTGTATATTATTGGATTATGTGTACTGATGAAGAAATGTATTGAAATTAAGTAACGTCCAGGAACTTCAACCCACTACTGGTGTGAACCTTTGCTCTTGATGTAGTCAAATGATGCCTTGAGTACATCAACCATCCATCGGTTCATGTCAGCTGTGTGTCACTTCTCTTTTGCTGACACCTCCTAACCTGACCCCTTGATCCTGTCACCCTATATGTCTGAATGCAAATGCCCCACCCTGTCTTTTGTTTCTTGTTGATTCCCTCAACCTAATTAAGTATATGCCCCTTCCTGCATCTGTTCCTTTTGTCTCCCTTTTGTTTAGCATTACCTACTTCTCTGTATATAAACGCTTTTAAGTCATTTGCTCTGGGTCAGCAGACACAGACCCGCTGTCTGTCAGTCAGTTCACCGGTTTGCCGGCATACTTTAATAAAACTCACACCATCACAGCAAACCCTAAACTGGACTACGAGGATTTTTCTTCAACAGCTTACAGACCGGGACTTCCGGGGAATGCACTGAGTATAGAAGGGGTGCTGGCATTTGGTGAATCCCTGAACAAGGGGACAACCTTTAAATGGATGACGACAAGATAAAAATCAGGTATGGTTTGTGCTTTTTATAGGCACTTTTTGATAGCCCCTTGTATTGAATTAATGTGTTCTTGATAATAACTGTCCTGGCTACTTACAAACACACATGAATCCATAGCGCAGCCCATCCACCTGACAGCTGGTGTTTTTTGATCAATAGGCCTTTTGTGTTTTTTTTTCTTCATCTTGACGAACAAAAACAGAGACACATGTTATGAGTCACTGCAGTGTGTCACGTTGATCCATCAGAGAGGGTTGTGTCCTATGTTGGCAGCAATTCATTCCCACAAACGGCAGATCACTTTCATGATCGGCACTGTGCTGCCTGTACTGACAAGGCAGCAGACGGAAATATAAGAAGGTATCTATCTACCTGACAGATGTGAGGAGGACATGCAGAACTGCCACTAAGTGATGACAGAAATTTATAGGAAAGAGGGGTCACTCATACTAATGAAGCCACAGAAAATTATTAGGTGAATCAAGGCTTTATAAAGGTTTAGTTAATTGTTTTATCTGCTGACATCTGCAATGTAACTGTTTGTGTAGACTCTCGCCACTCTCAATCTCATAGAATTGTTTCTGGGCACAGTATGCAGTAACCACTGCACACCAGCCTGCTCCCACCAGAAGGTAGCCTTAGTTGGCAATTAGCTATTGATCATAGTGGAACATCAAGCAGCTGAAGAGCCACATATTTCCCTCAAAAGCTGATAGAAACTGAAAAAACAAAAACCAAAAAGAGCATTTTAATGTTTCAGCTGTTGGAGCTTAAGCAACTGTGCTCCTAGTTGATAGCATAATATTTATTGGTAGATTATAAATTTTTTCACGTTAATCTGCAAATAAATGGTTTGTGGTAAAGGGTGCGATATTGCAATATTGTAAGCTGAAATATAGCATGGCAGATTTATAAAGTAATAAACAATTAAATTACACTCAGGTGAGGCACACAAACTAAATCTATTTGGTGCAACAATACAGGGTTTAACTTCATTGCTGATTCCTTGAAAAAACAACATTATTCAGCCTCAAACAAAAATCTCTAAGTTTTTCATCCTAAGGAAGAAAATGTCTAAAAAATGGTATTGCAGCTGACACCATCTTGAGGGTCGACTTCTCAGAACTGAGCAGAACAGTACAGTTTAGACACATTGTTGGCTGTGAAAACCAATTAATGGACAGTGTTGCCATTCTTTGTCATTTGATTATTAGGGTGAGCTGGGTACTGTGTTTCATAAAGTGGAGGAGTAGTAGTTGAGTAAAACAGTTTATAATGCTGCTGCACATTCACACATGTGAACAGACTTACATATTCACACAGTGTTTCTGAGGGTCTGCTATGCAAAGCACGTTGACATTAAGCCCACACAAAGCATACAATGACACTGAGGTTTAAGGTGGATTATCATGACTGTCAGAGGAATGGAAGCTGTCATTATCCTCTAACTGAAGCTCTTACCTTTTCTATAACTTAAACTGTTACTGAAACCAATGCCTCACAGGTATAGAAAGCAAACACGTGGAATGCTGAACCTGAGTTGTGGCGAAATCTTATATTATCTATTAAATCTTATAATCTATTATATATTAAAGGTCTTAAATTATATTTGAGGGGATTCCCGTTGAAATCAACAATGCAACTCCTATAGAGACTGAATAAGAATAGAACAGGATTCTATTTCTAACCCCAGTCCCAAACAACAATCAACCCTAACAGCATTTTGAGGAGTTCACCTGACAGAGGAAGTATACTTGACCTGCTTTTGAAACTGAGGCAACAAGGTAAGTCCCAAATATGGAGTGAGACTGTGCCAAAAAGCATTTCAGGAACTAAAATGAATAAAGTAATCATTCCAAAGGGTGCACGCCATACAATTCTTCTGCAGTTTGCCCTCCGCATGTGTGGCTTTCAGTCATCATTACCTAACTGTGTAGAAGTCATTCCAAGTCTGTGACAGGGCAGAAGTGCGAGTTTCTGGCTGAAGTCCACCTTCAGTGCCAGCCTGCTACAGTAGCAGTTTAGTCCCTGGAGTCGACAGCAGCTTTGATCTGCCATCAGTGAAACTTTATCAAAGGACAGGTGATAAAGCGGCACACACTAATATTCTTCTCCTCCCAGTCCTCTCATCTTCCCCTTATCACTGTGGCCTACATCAGGCAGCTTTCAGGTCATGCACTGTGTGAACAAGCCCACACATGGTACTTTAAAATACCGCTTACTGCAAGGAAAATGGGTGTGAATGTATGCAGAATAGCATGTTAAACCTAACATGCTTTGTAAGTGGATTTTCCTTAATTATGATGTTTACTTATTGGCTAAATAGCTGTCCATTAAAAGGCCTTCACTATGAAATATGTGACCACAAACACCTGCTGTTACTTTACCCAATACAACGTAATAGAATTAGAACTATACTTTTAGTCTCCAGTATTATGAGCCATAAACTATAGGAAACTGCTAGGACTTTTCCATCCTATGACTATGACTAGCCTCTTTGTTAATGAATTCTATCATGTAAAAGGCACTCCTATGTTATGTAAGCTAAAGCAGTTTTCACTAGCTGTACGGAACCCTATCACTGATAAGAATCGAGACAGCAAATGTTTTTCATGGTGTAACTAAGCAACCCATGAGCCAACACTGGGCTGTGATTGAGGCAAGTTAAAAGTTCGACCATCTAATTGCTGACATCAAAGCAGACTTTCACAAGCCTTGTGACATCACCCTGTGGTACACTGGTCACACACAGATGGTATTGACCTAAGCTACATAACCTCCTACAAGAACTTGAGGCCAAAATAACAGACCAGCCTGTGCTTAGTATGGTTAAGGCCAAAGTATGACTCAGCATTCTGTTGTGAAAGTGAAGAAGAAAAATGTTTTTGGGAACTAATAAAACATTTATAATATTTAACCTTACTTTTTCTCTGAATATGACTATATTTATTACCTCAAGTACAATATGTATTTGAAAAACCAATTTGAAAAGAAGATCACAACATGTTAAAGTTTTTAAATGAAAAAAAACTAAAAATTTTATCTTCATTTTTATCTGGTTAGTGATTTTTATGTCAGTTCCACTGCTGTTCAAGGCAGGACCTTGAAAACACAAGTGTCTTGAAAGGCTTTTTTCAGAGACACAAGGTCTCTCCCTGCCTTGGTTTTGTGTTGTAGAGAAAAGCAGTGATGGGAGAGGGAATGCTTCAGCTTTCTCTCCAAACTGAAAGTCACATATTTCTAAATGAAAGGCCTTTCGCAACAAGGCTGCAATCATGTTTCTCTGAAAAGGCTGTCTGCCCTTTGGCCTCAGATATCTCTTAGAGGCAAGCAAAGGAAGGAAAGCAGAGGGAACAAATGAGAAAAAACGATTGACAACCTTTCCTCATTCTTTTTTATACACCTCACCTCACCTTTTCTTCCTAATATGGGACCTCTATCTCCCTATGCTCCTCCTTTCGAGGCCGTGTCAACATTATCAGAGTATCCATCCATTATCCATCAAGCCATCCTCCTTCTAAGGTATTTGAGCAGGAATTAGCTGGTAATGCCAAAGCATTGTTTCTCACGGCGAACACTAAAGGGTTAACAGTGTAGCGTAGGAGTAGTTTCGATCCGTCAGGTAGGTCAGGTTTCTCTTAACCTGACTGCATACCTGTGTGTGAAACTGTGTGTAGGCTTATGTGTTTATGTTTGCATGCATTCGCATGCCTGTATTGAGACACATAAAAAGAGGCAAGGACTCCAATCATTCTTGATAAGACTGGCCCAGACAGCAAACAGAACTAGACAATCATTCAATTTTTTTTAAAATTTTTCGGTAATATTTGTGAATATGTTTGTACACAACTCAAGAAAATATACAATGAAGATAAAGTTGTTTGATAGAAATTTTAATGTGGAAATGTCAAATATTAGGTCAAATAAATATCAAAAAAGTGAAATCTTAATGCTACAACTCACAATGACATTTAAGACAACAGCATAGTTCTAACTTTGCTGCAGCAGTTTAGAGGAAGACCTTTCATGTTTTAACATGATGATTCCTGCATGCAAAAAAGGAAGCGAAAGAAAAGATATTCCAAGCTTCTTCAAGAAGTACTTGACTAGACTGCACAGAGTGCCGCCCCCCCTGCCACAAAAAAAAAACTGTTGTACCAATTTTGCGCTAGGTCTTTTTATCCACATCCATCCCAGACTTCACCTGCAGCCACTTGTAATCAAAATCACCCTCTTCAGGTCAGATTTAACTTTATACAGAGAGGAATGGCTAAGTGGAAAAAAAGCTGGACTGATCAGTATGTGTGTGATGTAGGTAAGAGTGAGAGAAGGAGAAATACTTGAGTTTCATTTTCTTTAAATTTTAAGACACACATACACGAACTGCATGCACAAGTGCTTATTCACACTGAGTCATCCTTTGTTTATATTTTCCACCCTTGGGAGGAAATGCAGCAGACAGAATGTGGAAGCTCTGAAAGGCTCCATGCATTATGAAGCATCCTTGCTCTGCTGCCATGCTTTGTGCAAGGACAGTTTGAGTACCTGCAATCAGTCAGACACACTCGCTGTTGTGCTCTCTCTCTTTGTCTCCCACACTCACTTGAACACTTGCATGTAAACACATATTGAAAAAAATGTAAAACTAAGGGCAGACATCAGGGTTTTGTTTCAAAATCTGACTTTAAAGTAAATGAAAGAAAACATTGCATTCCTCATATATTCCCATTTTTTTCAATTGATTTAATTTGTTACAAGACTTATTTTTGGGACTTGACTGTATATTGACATGATTAAAATGCTCCATGTGAATCTCAAGTAATATAACAGAGTTTATATCCTGCCATTACACAAATTCTTGAATGCAGATTTGTTTTGGCATTCAAATGAAATCAGGACAACATGGGGGTTAAAATTTCACATGCTGCCTATATACAAGTAGAAGCACACACACCTTGTCTAATCCCTTTCATGGCGGGTGGCTGCGCAGGCGGATGCTGTTTAAACAGGGCGGGCCCTTGATGTGGGGCCTCTAGGGGCCAGAGTTTGTGTGTGTGTCTTTCACCCTGGATGTGTATGTGTGCCTCTCCGAGTTTTCTGGCCATGGGAACAATGGTCCTTTAGAATGTGAGGTTACTGGTGCACTGACCCCTGGCAAATAAGAGCCATGTTCTGGCATTCCAGGCCTGATTGGCACTTTGAGCCTGCAGAGAGCTCAAAGGAGACACAGGAAATGTGACCAGTGTAATTGGTTATATATTAGCGGAGCATTCTCCCCCGTTTAAATGATGGAACATTCTTCAGTGACACTTAGGTGGATGGGGCTGGGATTCCACAAGCTAGGGGAAGATGGGGGAAAGGACAAACAAGTGAGAAAAGAGAGAGCAATAGAAAAAATGAAAGCCAGACAAGAATAGGGGAAAAAAGTTAAAAGGGCAAGAAAGATAGAAAGATATTGACTCTTATGCAGGAGAGTGACACAGAGAAAACATTAGGGAGGGGTCATCCCATGTGCACCTTTGTGTATTTACCTGGGGGGTGGTGGTGATTGCGATCAGGTCATGAAACATTAAGTACTTCCCCTACTACGAAAGCTTGACAAGAAGGGAAAGCTCCATGTGTGGATGGGGGAGGTGGGGCTGTAGCTTGACCTTTGACTTTATCATGGTAAGAGTTCATGAAGCTTCATCCTTTGCTTGTGATGTATTTTAGCAAACATTTGTGTTTTCAATGCCATTGTATTTTAAGTCTGAGCATCCCATCCCACAGAAAACCCACTAAAGCATAGCAAGTAGCCGTCACAACAACTTCTGTCTAAATAGCTACCATAATGGCCTGTGAAAGTTGCTTCAAAATTCTTGCATAGATCTGTGGTCCAGTGTCTCAGGAATGAGTTACTATCCCCTGAGGCTCAGCCAGGGGAAGCCTCAGAAGCAGTAGAACCACAGCACCATCCTGCATTCCTTTCCTATACAATGTGCATAAGGATGGAATAGGAAATAATGAGTGCTAATGTATTCACTACAGTAATCTTATCTAGGCCCTCCCATTCACAGCAAAATGCTTGTTGGGGTGTTTTAGATAGCATTAATTTGACAGGAAACCCCACATCTCACAAGCACAGTGAATGAATGTTTAAACACACATGAACACACATATACACACATACACACACACACACACACTCACACACACACACACACACACACACACACACACACACACAAACACACAACAGACACCTTGGTATGTAGCCTAAGGGTAAATGCAAATCACACGGATCTTCTTATAAACTAAAGGCTTGTCAGTTTCTGTCTGTTAGGCCATTAAATCCAACAAAAACCATTAGAATCTTGTCAAAATGTACTACCCTCTTGCATCAACAAAAAGACAAACTTCGGGTCTACTACAATCCACAAAAGCTGATGACACTCACAAAAAAGGTTCGTAAGAATAAAAACCAATTTGATTATTTAAATTCATTAATACAGTGACCACAAAAGTTGGCTAAAGACAGATTTGTAATAGCATTGACATGTGCATCACTATGATAGAGGAAGTAATAAATAATTGCTTTGATAAAATTTTATCCCTAGGATTGGAAACATAAAGTAGGTGAAACAGTTTTTCAATATACAGTTAACTTTTCAGTGATTTTAAAAAATGGCAGTAATGAAATTACAGTTGTAATCAAAACCACCACCTCCACCATCAACATGAAGATCTGCAGCAGCCCCTCAAATTCAAACCTTTAATCTAGATGTATTTGCTTCATATGCACAGTATGCATGCAACTCCATTTGCAATGCCTGCACAAACAAGCTTATTTTTATTGTTCCACCACATATTTCTGCTGAACTGTAAACTCTGTCCTCATTCAAACATGACTCTCACCCTAACAATTTTCTAGATCTGTTTACCAGTGCACACACTTTTCCCATCCCCATATGTGTAAATGTAAAGAGGGCGAGTTGATTCATATCCTGGGTTGTTAGACATGAGAACCAAGGAGCATTCCATTGCATTCCATACTGAGGTGAACACCAGGGTTGAGAGGAAGAGACAGGCAAGTCTGTGGATGTTAGTGACTCACTGTCAGATCACTCCAGATCATCTGTCTTTATTCAAAGAGGCCGCCACAGTTGGCACTGCTAGAAGATTGGACTGTGTAAAGAATTTTTACAATTGTTCATCTTCCTGTGAAATCCCCAAGGGCTTGTATTTCAAATGGGAGACAAATAACTAAGATTTGTTGAGAGTATTGATCTGGTTGAAGGAGGCTGCCCTTGGGCTTAGGAACAGCTTGTCGGTAAGAGAGTTAAAGCTTTTGGCTTGTGTGATCAATCAAGGTGATCTGATGGATTAAGAAAAGATGTCCGACTGACGAGGTGTAATCCAACTTGAGGATCACACATGCACACAGAGACGTGGCACTTGCATAAAATGGTCAATATAAAACACTCGCAAACACAGACACAGGTATTACACAGGCATTTAACATGCTCTTTGTGCAGGTCAAAGTTTACTCCAGGCCCCTCAGGAAAAAGGAGGGGTCGAGCGTGGCTGGAGAGGCAACAAGGGGGAGAGCTTGGGAATGAAGGGGTACAACAAGGAGCAGCCCCCCTGATAGAAAAAGAGGAAATCTTAAAGCAGATTTTAACATTACCTTCTTCCTTTTCTAACATCACTTTTTGTTTACCTTTCATTTGCATTCATACTGTTCTTCAATACCTTAATTACTGTTGTGGATGTATAATTTTATTTTGAAAGATGAAACAAATTTTCATGGTTCAAAAAGGCCAGATTCTCTCATTCAAAACACCTTAAGATAGAGCAGGTTAAAACAGCAGTAGTAAAGTCTATCACGTTTCATTCTGTCAAGCCAGCATTAAGGAGATATGGATAAGCTAAAGATCCATTTAATGCTTTTGTTCTGTGTAATAGATTGTCAAAGTGCTGCAGTTCTCAGTCCAGGGGTAAGGACCACCCAGGAAATTCAACCCCAAGCCCCCAAGGTCAAGAGATTATTTTAGCATGTTGCAAGAGTTATTATCTTATAGTAAAAAAAAGGAAGTTTACTGAAGGAATTAATGATATTTTACTTTATTTATCCTTTTGAAAAATTGAAATTAAAAGTTTATTGGTCTCCTTCTGATCCAACAAAATAAACTGGAAATGAAATTGTTTTGTAATTGCTTTGACTTCATTTAATTTTTCAATAGAAACTGGTGAAAAATATCATTACAGAGCCTCTTTGTGGTGTTTTAAGTCACACTGAATAACAGATCTGAGAGGTCTGACTTCTTTTTCTCCCACTCTACTTAAACTCATGGATTTGTACTGTTTCTCCTGAAACAGAGGTGACTATTACCAAAGATCTGCCTGCTCTTTAAGGCAGACATGCACCAACAAGAAACAGGCAATATGTAGAATATAATCTATAGCTGTTTGAAACACATTCACAACAATGAGTAAGAATCTAGAAACTATCATGGTATTATCCTTAAAAGATTTACTTTGTCTTACTCACACAGGTAAAGATTTGGAAAGGTCAATCCAGGTCAAGGAGAAATTCCTGGACTTACAGCTCCCTCTTGTGTCCGTATGTTATTCAAGGCCTTGTTGCTTATATCACTGATGTCTCATTTTTTAGTATCACCAAGAGGCGGCAGGCTACTCACGGGACAACAAACAGACACAAGGACTTCCTCTGGACAACAAGCAACTGGATCTTAAAGCAGAATGAAGGCAGTAGAGCCAAAGTCCAGCAGGAACCATGATGTGTTTGCTAGTTGCGGCCCATAGATGGGGCTGTGGCATACTTTACTTATTATAATACATTATTCTGCCTGAGAATACATACATAAAAATAGGTGCAAGTATGTACAAAAAAAAAATTGTAGTATTTCCAGTTTCCAGCAGCATTTGTACTGCAGTGTGAAGCTTCTATGATCAAACCAACTTATTTTAAAACTGGAGGTAGTTTATGACGTGGCCAATACAAAGAGGTATACTGTATGCTCAGTACTAGTATACTACATGTGTACATGTGTAGCTGCCCACATGTCAGGTGCTTTATTTGTTTGTGTTTATTATATATGTGTAAATTCTGGTGTGTATCAATATTATCTATAACTGTGTATCTATAACTGCCCAAAACATCATTGGTGCACATCTACCAAGCATCAGTGATATCGGGGAGATGAGGTGCCTGCGCAGAGCCAAAAGAATATTAAAAAACAACACCTACCCCAGCCACAGCCTGTTCACCCTGCTGCTGTCAGGCAAAAGATACAGAAGTATCCACCGTATACAACCTGTTGTATAATGACCAATAAACTTTATTGTATCCTTGTATCTTTGTATATTTCACAACCTAGCTGTTTTTCATTACAGCTTCTTCAACAAATTCTGACCTCCGCATCTCAGCAGTGGGTTTCTGTGGTGATTGTGTCTGTGAAAAAAAACAATCTTCAAAAACCTGGAGGTTCCTTTTTTTGGCAATGCTGAAACTTTGACATATCAGCAGAAGTTCAGGTGTGTGTGGGTGTTATGCTTGCTCAACTATTTTAAGAAAACAAACAACAGAGCAGATATTTTGGTAAGCAAATGTGAAAAGCTTCAATTATGCACTGACTCATCTTGCAGTACAAAAATGGATAAGAGAGTGCTTCAGTATTTTGTGAAATTTAAATAATTTGTTCTTTTATCAAGAGTTTTGTGAGAGTTTTATTTCTGTGTGTTTAATACACAGGGAGCTTTATGACATGTAGCTTAGCACACACTTAAAACAAGAGCAAAATCTAACCTCTCTCTCTAAAAAGTATAAAAATGTATCAATACTGTTCTTCAACACCAAATCCCCTCTTTTCACAGATTATATCTTGTCAGTCTGCAAACGTGTCACAATCCACCCATGAGTTAGTTATGAAAGTACAATGCAGATGGGAGCTCAGGGCAAACAGTATTTGCTTTCTTCATTTGATCATGCTCTTGGAGAGGTGTTTTTAGATTTTTTAAAGATGTACATTGGGAAACACAATATTTGCTCTTTAGACCTGGGGTCTTTTAGAAAGGGAAATTCAGCTTTGTCCTTATTTAAATAAACAAACACTTCAACACTTCACAGACTGTTACTGCCTTCAAGGCTGATGAATTCAAGATGTCTGCTCCAACATAGGACACAGAAAACCTGTTACTCACGTTAGACATATGATGACATTACAGGAGGAGGAAAACCTCTACAGAAAGAGTGTGCTTGGACTACTGATGTTTGCTTAGCCAAACATTTGAAAAGAAAGGCTGCTTTGTGAATTGTATTGGAATGCAAAACTTCCTAAGTTCCTTGTTGGAAAAACTTACGCAGAATGCACTGGAGCAATGAGGAAGATATTTTTTTTGAGTCAAAAGATACTCAGTACTTAGCATGTGATTTTCTGCACAGAGTTCAATTTTTTCATCCTTGAGGTTCTCCGTTCAATGCAAACAGAACACCCAAAACCCTCAGCCTCCTCCAAACAAGGAGGGTTCTTACAAAAAGTACCTTGAGCTTTTTTGGAAGCATACCTGGAACAACAATAGGGGGATATAATCTCATACTATGTTTTAGTTAGTTAGCTCTAATTGTACATAGTACATGCATGAGTATGGTGTGTACCTGGTCGAGGTTTGTTTTTGTAGGTTTTATATCTAACTTGCATGTTCTGTTGATCTTGGACAGATGTATTTAGTTTGTGGTCTCTATATACCTGAGTGCTTCAAAACCTGAGCTCAAGTCAAAAAGCAAATGCTACAAGCATGCAAACTTCAGGGTGTATTGAGGCATTTTGTTTCCAATCTCTAAAACTTAACAAGTCTTTAGAGTTAAAAAATGTAGGCAATAAATTAATTTTATTAATGTTGCATTAATGTGTGTGTTTCTTTTTAATGTGTGTAGATTTTTTAAAAGCCGATGTCTAGAACTGGCAGCAACAAAGGATGATCCTTGCCTTAATTTGCCTGTGCCTTGGCCAAAGAGTTCACACCATTCTTAATCATCGCTCAGACAGAATATTAATTTAACTGTTTTAAACTGAAAATATGTCTGACAAATAGTTATAAATGACAATGGTTCTGTCAGCCCCTGGTCTTTAGGTTTTGGAGGAAAAAAAGAAAGAGGCAAAGGGGGAAAAAAGGGAAAAAACATACTTGGGTAAAAACTTGGACACCACAGCAACAAGTGGATGTAATCCTTAACATGCTTGCAATCTTAATTTATGCTCTCGACCATTTACTAATGAACATGCAACACAAGACAGAGCTAATGTTACTGGATATATGGCATATAAAATTTTTAATCTGAGTACATTTACACTTTCTTGGTTGTTAAAAGGGGAGTATTGCAAAATATATGATGCTACTGTTAAAAAACTGTATCTGCATATCAATCCAACAATGCTAACAGAACAGCTGGTTACCAAGCAGTCATATCCAAACCCAACAGTAAACTCCAAAAATCCATTTCTGTGAGGCAAAGCAAGTGAATTTCTATAGTACCTTTTAGACACAAGGCAATCTAAAGTGATTTACAGTGGCAAAGAAATACATTTTGAATAAATTATTATAAATGATTATGAACAACATGTAAAAAGTGACAAAATAATGATTCCAGATTTCTTTTAAAGTGCACCCAAAAGACTTAAAAACAAAAAGAGAATAAAGAGCCATAATAGCTACAGATCAAAAAGAAGTTGATTTTAATGAGCTTACGGTTGTAGCAGACCTCAGGAAACTTGCTCCACCGATGGGGATCACAGAAACTAAATGTCTTGCTTGCTTTTGACTCTGGGAACATTGTATAACCAACATGATCTGAGTGTTCTCAATGTTTTGTCACGTCTAAGTATATCAGAGATACATTTAGGTCAAAGACCATTAAGTGTTTTAAAGACAGGTAAAGGGATTTTAAAAATCTATCATTTTACTTTTAGAAAGTAAGTGCAGTGATTTTATAACAGATGTAATGTGCTCCACTTTCTTGGTGTTAGTGAGGACTGTAGCATTCTGGACAAGCTGTAGCTCTCTCATTGACTTCGACCCGGTGAAGACACAAATACAATAGTCTAGCTTGCTATTAATAAACAGATTTAAAAATCTGCAACTTGGTTATTTTTGCTATGTTCTAAGTATGTAGGCTGATTTTGCAATTGTCTTTATTTGGCATTTGAAATTTAAGTCCATCCCATAACTCACCTAAATTTTTGACTTAATGAGTAGCATTTACTGTCATAGATTCAAGAGGAACACTGACTTTTAATATTTCTTATTTTGAGACTATAGCCTCACTAGAATTTACCAGAGAAGAATCAAAACTAAGGCAAGAATAAAATGCATTTGGCTCCAGAATAGAATAACTAATAATTTAACACCAGATTAAAAAAAATGCACAGCAAATAAATAATAATAATAACTTTGAATAAAATAAACTCCATAGCAGCTGCAGCCAAATATACACATATTAAAGCAAGATCAATGGGAAACTGAGAAGAGAATTCAGAAGAGATTAATTTAATAAATCCTCTCTTAAGGTTGTACACCTGTGTATCTGGCACACATTGCAGAGCTCACCCCAGCTGTTGTGCTCTCTCTCTCCCTCTCTTTTCATTTATTCCCTTAGCTCCCCCCAAAAAGGAACTGTGGCCAAAGAAAAACAGCTTTTGTCAATAGATTTACATTTAATGCCTCATGATTGCAATATAGGCAGAGAAGGGACATCAGACAAATAGTCAGTAAAGCAGTAAAGCATTTGATCTTCCTAATAAAGTTTTGTTGTGCTAACACGCACTTCAGAAACTTTCAGTGCAATGGGCTGAGGCAACAATAGGCTGCTAACATCCGCTAGCCCTGCTTTTTTTTAACTAATGTTACATCTGCTGCAACAATAGCAACTTGACTTTCCTCTGTCATAGAGTCTCTGTCTGTTCCATTAAAAAAATTGTAAGTTTAGACAAACTTTTGTTAAAGTGGGCATTTCCCCTCTCCTCTTTATCTTCAAATGTACTTTGAAATGCTCCCTTTAGATAACAACTGTCTTTCACTGATGGTAATTCAGATTGCTGTGTCAACTTGTTTGGGACAAATGCAGCATACAAAAGTTGAAAGTCAAGGTATAAATGTTGCGTGACAATTTGGAGTAACAAGACTGGAAATATTTACTGGAAAAGAAACAGATTTTTACTCCATTGGCCCATGTGCGTCGCCAGACACTTTTTACTTGGACACATGCCCCGGTAAATATGCGCTGTGCCCCCCTGTAAAATTCTCAAAGAAATTTCATGAATGAGTCTATTTTTCATCACAGAATAATATCCATTACCCTGGTCTATGACTGACGCCTCTAGGAGTAGCTGACAGCTCCCGTGAAAGCGCCCAGATTAATAGGGCTGCAGCAAAATGACTTCAAAGAGTAGAGAGGTTGCGTTGCACTCACTGGCGCTGGCTGCGTCTATGCTGCAGTATCAGTGAATGGAACGGGCGACACCTAGTGGGCGAAATTTAAATACAAGCACTGCTATTACTACGCTGTCACTGTGTGGGGAGTACACTTGTCAGCGGACAGCTAGCCTACAGGCTGCCGTCATGGACATAAGGAAGTTCTTTAAAAACAGAGGGGACCGGGACAGAGAAGCAGCAGGGCGGAGGAGAAATGGGAATAAGATGCACCAGATGTTAATGGAAATCATTTTGGGAGAAAGCCCAGCTAATGTAGCTTATCCACAGGAGGTTAACACACTGACATACGTTGCTCCGTCAGCTGGGATATTTATTGGGCTGTTTTTATTTTTAGATTGAGGTAACAACAACATACATACGGTAATAAAACAGGCCTACAAGCAGGCATACTTCCTCCTGTCTTTTAACATCAAACTAGAACAATGAACAAAATGGCCCATACCAGATTATAATAAAATTATTCCACAGTATTTGAATTATCTAACCAAAATGTGAGTGAAAATACGAATAATGTACATTCATGGTGGTATTACCACGAGCGAACACACACAATGAAACAGGAAAACTCCCTTATAAATTGTGAGACTGTGAGAGTGAATGAGGCTAAGCCTATAGGCAAAAACTATTATGTCTTATATTAAATATTGTTGTATTTATAATGTTGTTACAGAGAATGAGGAACAGAGTGGTGGAGGAGGAGCAGATGTACAGTAGGAGAAAAGAGTTTGTCTGTTTGAACTTAACTCCGTTAACTAACTCTGTTCATGCATGTGAATGTAAATAAAGACTGGCTACCATCACCGTAGTGCATTTGTAAGTTTGAGTGGTGGCATTAATATAGTGAGGCTGTGTGTGTGTGCGTGTGTGCGTGCGGCGGGGGGGGCTGTGCCCCTCCAAAGCTGCAGGCCTAGCAACACCCCTGGTGCAGTGTCGTTTTAAAATAAGTGTAGAAATAACCAAAGGGTTAAACTACCCAGCTACCCATCATTTT
>JAPZDV010000005.1:472202-484762 GCA_029814665.1 Acanthurus lineatus
AGTTGTTAAGTTTAGGGAGCTATGCACTGAGTCTGGTCCATTTTCTGTAGCACAAGTTTCTTGTGTTTACCTTAAATTAAATAGAGTAAATGGTAGAGACTTCTGTGGAGCTTAGAAAATGATGCATAAAGCAATCAGTTCTCTGTGTAATGCTGACAGCACAATGAGATACAACGGAGAAACTGACTGAGCGTATCCAACCCTTCTTGGCAATATGACCCCACAATAGCAAGGGCACAACATCTGCCTTCTTGTTGATTTTAAACTAAGAATGCTGAGATCACACGTGCAGCTGTAAAGCAACCCTCAGCCCCTTTTGCTGCTTTTATAACTCAGAGACAACTGTCAGGGGAACTTGCATGTTATTCTGTTATAAACTACATGGCTTCCAGTATATTTTAGACATAATCCGGGAACCTTTGTCTTATGTGTGTTATTGACCAGTCTGATGGTGTAAATAAACATGTGACATCCTATTGTTACTGTTGGAAGTTTCAAGACTAAAGATTTTGGTCGAGTGGTTATTGTTTTGCAATGTATGTGTATATGTAATGTATGTAGGCTAGTATTCAGTGGATCCTAAATGAATTCATTATTTTCACAATAAAAGTGGAAGTGGCTCCAACCTAAAGGTTTACTTTCTTTACTTAGGTCTTAATTACAAGTTGCATGATAAAACTTTCTCGTACTGTAGGGCATGCAAAGAGCCATCCTGTGGAAGGCAAAAGCAATCATTTTGGCAGAACTATTTTGGCGAGAAATACAACATCCATTTTTTGTTCAATCTCTAAAGATAGATTAAAATCAGCACCGAATTTTCCTCGCACTCCTCTGTCTCGGGAACGCCCCTGCATGACGAACAGCACTCTAGAGATACAGGAGAAAACGGTCCACTCGGAGGAATCCGCGGTAGGGGCGTTTCTTTATTGGCTTTGAAGGAGGAATATGATACTAACTCTGATTATGGTAATTTCTCTTTCCAGTAATCTGTGTGGTAGTGGGGCAACGTGCCTTACTTTTCTTATAAATTTTGAAACATACTTAGTGTAAGCTATGTAACATATTGTGCCTCTACGGAAAATAATATAAAAATCCCAGCGTGGGGCTACAATTCTGGTGCAAATGTATTTTCAGTGAAATGGGAGTTGCTGTAGCGGTAACCGAGAGTCCAGGGGTTGGTCTTGCTATTGCGTCGCCAAGAGTCTGGAGGCTGAGGTTTGTGTGGACATTTCAGGGAAAGCCTCCAAAACTCAGATTTGCCAAAGAGAACCTGGGAAGAAGCACAGTCGCGTTTTCCTTTGCAAGCTCTGCGTCTGTTTTTCGACTTTTGTCGGAGGTTCCTCCTTCCTGCACTTAAAGGACCGTCTCACAGCTCGTGGGAAATTAGTAATGCCCGAAGATTAAGTGGATAGATTAAACTATTAGGAAGTAAACGTAGGAGTGGGTGTACTTTGGAGATGTGACGTGGTTTAAAAATTTTCGCCGAAATACTTCATCCGTTTTCTTTGTAGATTTAGGAATAATTTCGATGTTGATAAAAAAGAGATGATCGACATTCGTGATTTCCTGGGATTATACTTGAAAACTCTAGTTCTGCTGGGATGAAGTTTTTGATATAACTGCTCAGACTACAAACTCCTCTCTTTTTCGCCTTGTCTGTCAAATAAAGAACAGACAGCGGGGTGGGTTTCCTAGGTAGAAGGCATGCTCTAACATTAATTAGTGGCAGAGTTCTACGTGCCTGTGAACTTTATGTCTTGGTCTCTAATTATCTTTTTAATTTACTCAAATGCTTTAAAGACGCGCCAGGACCGCATTCCGCCACTGGCTCCGTGTCTTTCCGTTAGTGTGTTTGGCCTGTTATCTGGCATCTGAGCAGAATGCGGAGAGCTTTCATATTCATTTTGTCTCTAATTTACCTGCTAACCTGGACGGGTGCAGCAGACAAACAGACTCACCTCAAGCGGGTGCAGTTGCAGAGACGCGCAAGACTCGGACGTGTCCAACTGGGCGCAGCCTGCAAAGAGCATGTCGTTGGACATTTGCGCCCAGGGTATGGTTCAGCAATCTCGGTGCACAGCCCCAGAAAGGGTGAAGACGTGCAGGCTGATGAGGCTGTTCCAGTTTCTGCCAGGGCAGACACTATGCATAGCAAGACAGCAGTGGGTCTGGTGACAAGGAGAGGGGTGGCCCGACAAATTGGTTTGCTCCGTCAGCCCGACATGCTGCAAGATGAGGGCAACCCAGGAGCGAGGGCCAGGGTCATCCGGATGCCCAGCGGCTCCGGGTCACCAAATCTGCTGGCAAGTTTTGCAGGAAAGAACCGCGTCCTGGTGATCTCGGCACCTCATGACTCAGATGGCTATTACCGGCTGATGATGTCTCTTCTGAAACCAGATGTATACTGCGAGCTCGCCGAACGACATGTCCACCAGATTGTCATGTTTCATCAGGAGGGAGAGATGGGGGGCAAAGTAAGAAGGATTACCACGGAGGGGAAGGTGATGGAGGAGCCGCTTGACACAGCACTCATTCCCAGACTCATGAGCTTCCTCAAGCTGGAGAAAGGTAAGGAATGTGTTTCAGTCCTAAAGGCAGTCTTTACTGACATAGTAGCTTTTGCATGTTTGGGTTTGTAATAAGTTTAATGACCTCATAATTGCCTTTCTCAAAGGCAAAGGCAAAGTACTTTAAGCTCAGTGAAGGTGCTTGTACTTGTTGACATTCCCCTCTCAGAGGAAACTCAAAGTCATGCCAGGTTTGCTGATGTGGTTACTAATCTGAACTTCTGTGGCAGAACATAGTTCACACTCAGCTTTTTATCTGGGTGAAAACATGACAGGATGTCTGACACTTAGCCAAATTGATTAGTTATGTGGTTACCTGCAGGTAAGTTTGGGATGGTACTGCTGAAGAAGACCTTGCAGGTGGAGGAAAGGTACCCCTACCCTGTGAGGCTGGAGGCCATGTATGAGGTCATTGACCAGTCACCCATGAGGAAGCTGGAGAAGCTCAGGCAGAAAGGCTTTGTTCAGAAGTGTAAAGGAGCTGGTGTGGAGGGCCAAGTGGAGGAAGGCACACTCACAGGTGATTATGTCAAGAATTTTATACTTTTCCCAATTATTGCCGAAAAGATCAACACTAGTCACACTTTATGAGGTCCTTAATTGCCACAATTGTCATATTTAAAAGGCATTTGTTCAAATGACAAAAAACACAACACATTTTATCTCTTTTAAATTGTTATCTTAGCCATGCAGTTTACATTTGATCTGATTTGTAGAAATGTGTTAGTGCAACTTCTGCAGCCACTCTTGTTCGACAGGGAATGTACTTCTGTTTGTGGTTCTTACAGCAATGTAAATTAAATTTTTTCAATATATTTTAGCTGAAAAAGGAGTGTCTTCTGGTTACTCAACATTAACTGTAGAACAATATGAACACTGTTTGGCTATTCCATGAAAGTAATATGATTTGGATGAAAACCTTTTTTTCTCTGTTTTTCAGATTAAAGGGACATTATTCTTGGAATAAAGGATTGCTTTGGACATTTTTTTTCACAATCTCTAACAGTTGTCTTGATTACGTGGCTTACATGATTAGGTATCACCAGATAAGAAGAGAGAAAATATTTCTCAATGGAATATGAAATTTAAACCATGAGCCTCAGTAAGCCTTTAACAAAACAGTAGCAGTCATCATTTTAAGTAAAGTCTACAGTGATGAAGCGTGTCATCCAGCAACAGCTGAAAAGTGTCATTTTTTAATGAAATAGGAAATGATGAAACATGCTCAGAATTTAAGTTGATTTTTTTGTAGTAATGTTATATTTTTGAAACAATCTACTGTCTCAAGGTGTCTGCTCACAATATGGGAAAGCATTTAAAGACAATCTTTTATCTTTGTTCTGTCTTTTTGCATTTGTGGACCAGTAGAAACACCTGTAGAAAGGAAAATAGAGAAGCATATCCTAAGAAAGTCGATGACAACAACCAGGGCTCCCACCACCACCACAACAGCCACTACACGACCAACCACAACAACTACTACCACAACCACAGCAACGACAACCCGGCCCACCACTACCACCACCACAACCAGAGCAACCACAACCACAACTAAAGCAACAACAACAACTACCAAATCCACCACTACCACCACCAGGAGAACCACCACAACCACCACAAAACGACCTACCACCACCACTACCACTACCATGAGACCAACCAGAGCCCACACCACAACCCTATGGCTCCCAGCTCCCAGAACCACTGCTAATCCTTACTACTACAACCGCAGAGAGAGGGAGAGGTACCCGGCTAAAACTACGCCGGCTGGAGACAACCGTACTGACAAGAACAGCAGAGATCCACACAGCCGCAGACCCATAGCTCCCACACATAAACCCTCCAGGATCAAACCCATCAGGAGGAAGAATGGAGGAGAAAAGGTGATTTAATAAACTTAACCTTAACTGTTACTTATCAGTGTACTTTTTTTTCTTTGATAGCAAAATGTATATGGTTAGATAAAAGTGGATTGATTCATTTAGTATATAGACTTGTAAATGTGTGGGAATCATCAGTACTAAATCCATACATAAATAGTTTTAGAAATTTAGATATTGTTTTTAATTGGTAAGCTAAACTATGTAAAATATTATTCCTGTTGAGTCGATTGAACCTGTGACATTCTGCTATTAAAATGTCACTTTTGGGGTCATGACACAATGTACTTTAACATAAATGTTCTGTTTGGTTTTTTTTGGATTTAATGTAAATGAAGTGTCTGGAATGATCAGACTTTTCTGCATTTTTTCAGCCTAGGTATATAGAAAACAGCTATAGATTGGCCCTCTAAATTTGAGTATTAACTCTGAAGAAGTTGTTTCTTGTTACAAAGGGCTTTTAACAACTAGGCAACTACTTGACTACTATAATTACTAATTGTTGCTGTTTGGAGAAGCCAACTAATAAGCCCAGAGTGGTCAGGCTCTCTTGATGACCACTGGATATTTTGGTCTTTTGTTAAGAATAATCAAATTAATATTTATTCACCTTTGATAATCATGAACTGATCCTACATATCATATAGCATAGCATGGCACATGATCAGACTTTCTGCGGTACAAAAATTAGTCGTATTGATGCCTAGAACCTCTCTCTGCATTTTCTCGTAAAATAGGTGCCAGTATGAAAAACTTAGCAACTAGGAAATGCTAACTGCAGTAATGCTAACTGACAGATGTGTTACTGTAGCCCTACTCTTTTTTTTAAAAAGGATTTTTTGCCAGCAAAGATTTATGCACTGAGACTTGAAACTTGTAAGACAGCTAAATTAAACTTTATTGCTTAGAGGGTATTTTCTAGGTTTAGTTATATTTATAATATATTATAAATAATAATATATGTTTCAAATAGAAATTCAATTGCAATTTTACAAAAATGTTTTTGACATTTAATACCATTAAAAAAAAACAACCTTTTTATCTGTGCAGGTGTTGACTAATGAATATGAGGACAAATATGAAACCAGCAAGCCAGTGGTCAGTGATCTTGAGGAGACAGAAACCTTCACCGACATCAGTCCCACCAAGAAGGTCAAGGGCAAGCACGATAAGCTTGACAAGAGGAAGAAAAAGAATGATAAGTCCAGCAAGAAAGCAGAGAGGAGAGGAGGAAAGGCTGGGAAAGAAGGGAAGATTGGAGGAAAGAAAAATGACAAAAAGATGTTAAAATATCCTGAGAAAGAGGACTACCCTAAGCCCACCAAGAGGCCAACACCTCCTCCAAAGGGATCTCTGGCCTCTTTCCTGGACTACTTTGAGAACAGGAGACGGCTACTGGTGAGGAAATGACATAACTCATGTAGCATAGGAGGCTGGCTACCAGTCTCACCTGGCAACTCTCCTGTTCCAGGATGCAACTGGAAGGAAATATTAGAGCTCAGACACATTGTCGATCTATCAACTCAAAGAACATATGCACACCAGTTTTAAAGTAATAGTTCAGTTTTTTGCGTTATATTCTTTTTTGCTTGCACAACTTAAACTAAGATATAAAAAACTGATACCACTTAATATGTTTTTGTTTGCTAAATTATATATATATATAAAATGTGATATGTGATAATAATATGCATAAATAGAGTGGAGCAGCCATCCCCCAGCTATCCGACAGGCAGCACAGCTGTATGCTATCAGACTGTGTGTCTCTGGTATGTAGCCAGTATAGATTCTTATCACAGAAGTGCTGTGAGCAGCCAGAGAAACTATGCCTTGTCCTCCACCTGCAGGTTAATGTAAACATCACCTCTGCAGCACACTCTATATACCTATGCACAATGTGTGTGTGTGTGTTTTCATTGCAAATACATGACACCCTTACCTCCCTCCCTTCAGCTGATTACGTCCCCCAGTGAGGAGAACAGCATGTATGTTCAACAGAGGGATGAGTACCTGGAGTCTGTGTGTGAAATGGCCATCAGGAAGGTCTCCATCATTACCATCTTTGGCTCCCTGACCAACTCCACCATGAAGATTGACCATTACCAGCTGGGTAAGCTGTGGCCATGTGCAGTGTTGTCACATAATATCACTTCTCTCAATGCATTAGTAATACTGGAGTTCTGTCAGACATCAGCATTAAACCATCCGAACACATTCTTCACTGCACTGTTAGTAATTGTTGCAGTTGCTGAGTCACGCTTCTGCTTTTTTTGTGAAATTGTTTGTGGATCTAATGTGACAATGAACGTTTAACACATTTTAATTTTACGATAAAGGGAGCTTTTGTTTGATTTTGTGGGCATTCTATTGGACTTCACCTCCATTTCAGTCTATAAGATTGTTACACATTTAATTGCAGATATCCAAGTATCATAATTTCTCTTTGTGCTGATTGAATGTTAGCATAACAGAACTTATTGTCCTTGAACAACAGATTTTCTGTCCTCCTTCACTGGTCATTTTGAAGCTTTAATGTCTACAGGTATATGTTATATTTTGATATTTAACATAGTTTAATTTTAATATTTTAATTTAAGTTGACTGCTGTATTTCTAAAGTATTATAATTTATTTTTTTTAGATAGATCCAATTCATGTAAGCTTAATTGTTTTCTGTTCACATTGCACATTTGTTTTTTAAAAACAGTACAACAGTACACATACATTTTTTAAACTTAGTTGTCAGTAACAATAAAATATTGAGCATTGATACTCTCTTGTCATCAAGCTACAGTAAGTTGAGGGGAAGTTCTAAGAATCTTTCCCATCCTGAGTGTGATGCCAGGAGCTGTGATTCATGCCACGTTTTCTGTGCTGTCCTTGTTTTACCTCTGTTGCATGATGTCAGAGCAGATACTTTTAGCAGTGATCTCTGTGTCAAATATAACAATTAAAGCAAACACAGACTCTGCTTAATCCAAAGTATTGTTTAGTTGTCTGTGCACCTGATGCTTCTCAGAGCCGACTTTTTGATTCTAATTAACTTGGATGCGTGTGACTCTGTGGTGTTAACCCTCTTACTAACAGTGCTTTTATAGTACTTTGAATTCTTATACTTCTATTGTATTTTTTGTAATGAGATCAAAATGTGTGGGTCCTCCTGTAAGATGTGAGGTGGTCTGACACATGTAATGGAAGAGGTGAAACCAGTCCAAAATACTTGCTTTCTCTGTGTATCATCATGAACAACGGAGGTAAATGTGCCTCTTCTAGAATTGATGTTTGAACTACAAACATTAAACTCATCACCACCCTTAACCCTCTCCGTCATTCAACAGCTAACTTCTTGTTCAAAAGGAAAAGAAATGCTGTTGATGCATGATGTGCTCTTATTTGCGCTTGGCATTTTGAGACAGTTTATTGCTGTCTTAGACCTGAGACTTGAGTTCCTGTGTGTTTATGTCTGAACATACAAACCCACTTTGTAAAAGTTTATGGGTCTGCTGCTGTACATGACACGGAGGTTTCATCCAGATGAAATGCTGGAAAAAGTGCAGAGGTGACGTGACTCACCCCCACATGTGGTTCAGCCTGGTGATACTTTTGTTCCACACATGGGCCAGAGGATCAGTGTGTTTGTGAATTAGTGTGTGTGTGTGTGTGTGTGTGTGTGTGTGTGTGTGTGTGTGTGTGTGTGTGTGTGTGTGTGTGTGTGTGAGAGAGAGAGCATGTACTGTATGAACACAACTGGTTCTTTCAGTGTTGCCCCTCCCTCAGTTTGGGGTGACCTCATAGTATTGGACTGTTGGTAAACAGCATGTGCTGAAAATGGTACATGTTTGAGTTTGTGTGCTGCATATTTCTGTGCACAGTCTGAGTCTCTGTCTCCTGTCTACAGTGTGTCCTGGGCTTTTCCTGATTTGATACACAAAGTGTGTGACCAAAGCATCAGGGAAAACTGTTCTGTGGTCTATGGGTGTGTGTTGTGCACATGCATGGAGGGAGTGATTTTTCACAACAGTGATGAAAAGCTTTTGCTTTGGCCTGTTCCAAAATGACTGCAACTCATCCTGCCAGATATCTGCACATAAAAGCTGCTCTTTGTCGAGTTTGTCCCTGATTGACTCTGCATGTTCCCTTTTTGCTCTTTACTGCATAATCTACTTAGCTGTCATGCCAGACACATTGTTCAAAGGAACATTGTTTTGAACTCAGTAATTGAAAACAGTTTACTTTGGAAAATGCATTGAGCACTTAACACTCAATTGTGTTAGTATTACCATGGTTTATGTAATAGGAAACAATTACAGTTATACTTTTTCATAGTTATATAAGAGCTTTTATTTGTCAGATGTGACAATTGACCATCCAATGAAAAAAAGTTTGTCAGATTATCATTTCAACAGATTAACAATTAAATTTCTTTGAAGCAAAATATGAAGGCCAGTTGTGAGATGTCAGAAGTTGTAATATGTTATGTGTTTTTAAGATGAGGTTTCATGGCTTTACTATCTGGCACAGCACAAGTCTTTCTCAAAAATTGTTAAAAAAAACTTTCCCTGGTATTTTACTTTCATAAATAAATAGTGTGAAACAACAAATAAAAACAGTCTTTCCTTATCTTATTGCTGTACTCTTTTTTTTTTTCTAGAAAATGACAAGCCCATGAAGGGTCTTCGCCAGGAGGACCTGGTGAACCAGGATCTGATCACAGAGCTTAGGAAAGAGTTTAGTATGACACATGATGACTTCTACATGGTGCTCACGGACACTGACATTAGGGTCAAAGTAAGCACTTGCTCTCTGTTAACCCAGTTTTTAAACTCAGGAATGATTATGCAATAATGTATGACCGTCTCTGTTTTTGCCACTCAATCGGCAAGATGCTATTAGCTGAAGGACAAAGTTTGACTTTGGTGATACCTGTCTTTTTAATTTATTTATTTACTTTATTAACATTGTTTATGATCAGAAAACCCTAATTGATTCTTCATCTTGAACTGTTAGGTACTATAGTGATAACTCTTATCATCAAAAGCATTAATAACTGTACTACAGAAAAAAAAAAGAAATTATGACAAAAATGTGATGTTAAAACAGGGAGATTTATTAATTATTTACTAAATAGAGATAATTATAACATGTTAGTGTGCTAACTAGATGAACTAAAGATGGAAGACACGGTAAACATTACACCTGCCAAACATCTGTATTTAGGTATTGCCATTTTGAGCATTTTAGCATGCTAACAGTAAATTACCAGTTAGCTTTAAGCATTACTGAACATTAGATAATGTATATATCACTTGAACTAGACTAATGCAGGATGATGGACGCAACTCTCTCTTACTGTGAAATTAGAGTTTATGCATGGCTTTTTCATTTTTTTGGACAAAATTTAACAGTCCATTTTTTCTTGGTGTGAAATGTGACTGCTTGTAGTGTAAACATAGGTATCATGATATTTGTCCCAGTGTGTGGGAGTGTGTATTGTGGCATGGGTATCCTGGTATCTTTCTTTTTGTCTGCAATATTGATGCTGTAGAAGGAGGAGAGGGATTGCAGGTTCAGATTAGCCCTTTAATTCTTCTGAGATACCCAACCTTATGGGTCATGTCTTTTGAAAGTCCAAGCACCTGAATGGAGACACACTGAAAGAGTTAGTGTGCCTGATATTTTTACAATCTGCACATTCTTTTTTATGGTGTAATGGTTATTTCCCAATAATGAACTGTTTTATGCTATATTAATGGCACTGCTGTCACTTTCTACTCTCTATTTACAGGTTCACCTATCATCTGCCCAACACTCTTTTTTGTCTTTTTGAAGGCTAACTAAAACACTGTTTAATTCAGACATGACATTTCCCCACCGTCTCTGTGTGTATATGTGTGTGTGTGCATGCCAGGGTAAATCAGCAGGCTGTTTTTGGACAGATTCATCAAAGAGGCCAGTGTTCACCTCTCTGCTGACAGAGGCAGAGACAGGAAAGTCTGTGAACAAGGATGTGGGTGTGGGCATGAGACAGAAAGTGGCAGAGAGAAGTGTGAAAAAATGAGCTGTGCAGCAGAGTCAGCATATCCCAAGGAAAGTGTGAGAGTCTGTTGCTATGGTAATTTTTTTGTATGTGTAGATACTCATGCCAAGAATGCTTAGCATTTCTTAAACTAAACAAATATACCTTGTGCTTCTTCCCAGAAGTTATGAAGAACGCTTGGGAACATTTAATAGCAGCTCAAACTTGACTTTGTCACTTTATGGAAACAACCTTGCAATAGTTTTAAACAATGGAATTCTATTTTCATATCCTCTGTGTTGTTCCCACATGCAGAATGATTCATTTGTCCTGTGGCTTACCATATTTTAAATCAACCTTTGGCAGAGCATAACTGGTTCTTGTTTGTTTATCAGCAATCCTACGAAGTTCCCATCGCCATGAAGGCTGTATTTGACTACATTGACACCTTCTCCTCACGCATCAGAGAGATGGAGCAGCAAAAGAGAGATGGGGTTGTCTGTAAGAAAGAGGATAAGCCCAGATCATTGGAGAACTTCCTCTCCAGGTAAAGTTATTTTGAAGGGTATGAAATACTGACTAAAGTATGTGGACACCCAATCATTGGAGAACTTCCTCTCCAGGTAAAGTTATTTTGAAGGGTATGAAATGCTGACTAAAAGTATGTGGACACCAAAACATTACGCCAGTTAACATTAATGTGCCTCTATAACGGCCTGCTCTTCTGAAAAGGCTTCTATTAGATTTCGGACCTCCTGTCAACTACAAGAGCATTAGTGAAGCTCAGCATTGAAGTTGTGTAATAAAGCCATTCTTTTAACATTAAATTGGGGGCTGGCTGAGATCAGGGATCAGTCACACCAAGCTAATGTGATTTTGAACCTGGCTTTGTGCACTGGAGATTTGTGTTTTGATGATTTTCTGAACTCTTGCCACACAGTTGGAAGTACACTTTTGTTGAAAATATCATTGATGTAGCTTAAGTTTTCACTAAAAGTTAAAACTTCCTTTAACTGTGAAAAGGACACTTTATATTTTTCAACATTCAGTTAAAAAAAAAAAACTACCAACTACCAACTGTCTAAAAGGGGCCTACTGTATCAGAATATCTCTTCTTCATTGGGATTAGCCTTAATGAAGCTGTTAGACTGAAAAGCTGTATCTCCATTCACTGTAGATATTGTCTTTATGAAGAGTTTTGATGATTGATCATTGGGTGGTCTTTTCATCATTGCAAGCACATATTTTTCCTAAGATGTTTTAATCGGAAAGGCTGTCTTTTGTTTCCATAGAGACACAGAGAAATTTCAGCTCCTGATCTGTTCTGGAATCTAGAAGGTTTTTGACCATAATTTGAGGTTGTCACCCTTTGGCAGTAATAGTATGGGAATATTTTAGTGTACAATTACAAACTTTGTCTCCAGAACAGAGCTTTCACTGCTTTAGCAAAGTGCTACTTAAATCCAGGCTAAAATTTTCTGTGATTGTAGGTTCCGTTGGAGACGCCGGCTGTTCATCATTTCCGCCCCCAGCGATGAGGAGTGGGCGTATCAACAGCAGCTGTATGCCTTGACCAGTCAGGCCTGCAACCTTGGTGAGTCACCAAAGGCTTTGTCCACACACACGCACACACACAATGTTTTTTTTACTATTTCAGTGCATTTTGGCCTCTCTTCCACACAAAACTCCACACACCAAAATACTTTCCATATAAAAAATACTGTGTGGACAAGGCCTAAAACTGACCTTGGACTGGTGAATCAACTCACTTTCCCAAAGGCAGAAAAAAGACATTTACTGGGCATTTTAACCAAATGAAAAAACTCTCTTGCCCTTAAAGTGGAATATAATCTTGCTTAAAAAGTTTCATTGCAAAGGCTTTAAGATCACTGGTAAGATATTAAACAAAACAGCGGAAAAAGCTGTGAACTCTTAATTGTAATGTTTGCAGCCTGCATCAAGCTAAGGAATCTTATACAGCTATATATATATATATGAGGAGCTTTTTTGGAGAATTATTGGGTGTATATATATATATATATATATATATATATATATATATATATAGGGTGTGTGTGTGTATATATATATATATATT
>JAPZDV010000005.1:490070-501037 GCA_029814665.1 Acanthurus lineatus
GCCACCTTTAGTGAGGGATCTCCTGATAGTCACTGTGAACTTGAGTAATGATTACAGCCTGCAAACCTGTTCACAAGTATACATGAGCACATTATTGCTGCTTAAAAACAGACTTGAAAATATGTGAATGTTTAAATGCCCAAATTTGTTCACAGTAGTTGCCCATGGTTACTATTGCATATTTTCAAGAGGATTTAATTAAATAGATTAACAACCATCTTAATTATTGGGCTCCCAACTTGATTCTATAGCAAATCGTAGACCAGATTGTGCAACATGTCTATGTGAGGTGAATAATAGTCGACTTGTTTTCAATTAAAAATTTCAAAAAAGACTGTTCAAATGTTAGTATCTTATTAAAGAAACAAAAAAACACAGTAAGGTAAATCAAGTAGGAGAAAACCAAAACTTGATAAATGTAGCGGTGCATAAGCGATCAGTTCCATCATTTATTGAAGTATTTGAAACCACAAATAAAGGCTGAGGTGCAGACCATCTACCATCATCTATAAAATGCATCAGAATTTTAAAAATGCAATAAGACAATAAAGTGAAAGGACAAAAGTTACAATCGAGGAAATTCTACAAAATATACAAAATTACTGAGGAGTTGAAGTGTAAACAGCCTTAAAAAAAAAAAACAGGCACATGGAGCAAAGAAGTTAGAGAAGAGAAAGCATAAGTACACAGTCGCAAGGTGTCGGGCATGTTGAAAAAAATGACATTTTTCTTCCACATACTTTCTAGTTGCACATCTCTCCTTTATTACTCAGTCAAGAGAGAGCATGAGGACGAAAAAAATCCATGTTGAAGTTACAACTGTTAAAAAAATCACAGTTCAGAAAGTGTGACTGTGCTTCCCTTTCAGTGTTTCTTAAAATTCTATAAACTACAACAGCTCAAGCTAACAATAAAAAAGTGCCACTAGCATTTCATAAAACAGTAGAAAAAAAAAAGACTTAACGTAAGGAAAAATCTAAGAAACAAGGTCAAGGCATTCTGAGTTAAAACCATAAAATCCTCCTTTATAAAATATGTTCATTTACACTTTATCGACACAAATCCTCGGCGAGTAAAAGAAAATTATGTGCTGTCATTTGGATTGCTCTTGAATAGATCCGTCATTTTATGTGCCTGCTGAAGCCTGTTGAAGCCTGTACAGCGGTCTGATCCAGCTCAAGTCTCCTCAGGGTTTGCAAAGACGTGTCTGCATCTCGACCACCACGCGGCTCATCATGTCTCCCAACTGATGATGCATCTGAGCGAGCTGCTGTGGTGAGCAGTAACTGAGTTCCTGTGGCGTCATCCTGCAGGTCAGGGCCTCCACCTCCGGCAGCAGCCCCTCAGGGTGCAGCGGTCCTTCAGATCTCTGCTCTCTGGCTGGCGTCTCATCAGTCTGATTTGCAGCGACAGAGGCGTCTTGCTCCAACTTCCCATCTGCTGGCGCAGGCTCGTCCATCAGCTCTGTCGCTGCAAAATAAGAAAACGGACGTTGTTTACATTGTTTATCTTTCTTGTTTAATCGGACATATTTTGACACTTTGGTTCCTTTTCGTAATCAATTTTGAATTGTTTTCACACACCTAGTGTCTCGCCTGAGGTCTTATCTTCCTCTTCTTGGTTTGGATGAGCACTGGTCTCCTCCAGTTCAGAGGTCATCATCTCCATTTCATCAAAACTCTTCAACTCATCACCACCTCGCGCTTTACGCTACAAGAACATTGTTCAGATGTCAAATAAAAACTTTTATTGTTAAATATTACTTTATTTGTGCTTTATAATCTTCATCCTGCTGCATTTTTTCCCCCAAGAACATACCTGTTGCTCATAATTTTTAAGAGCCTTCTTGACATTTGAGACCTTTGGAGAACGAATTGGCAGAACCTTTATTTCACCGGGAGTGAGAGAACTGAGGTCACTGACAGTCTTGATGTTTCTGGCTCGAATAAGCTGCCCAAAACCACGCGACCTGTGAGGAGAATCCACAGCAGTAATGAGTAAGACGATGCTTAAAAGTTGCCGTTGTAACCTGTCACATTAACCCGATGCTGTACTTACCACATGTTGGAGGGTATGAGAGGCAGCACAGCTTCTACAGGCGCAGAGCAGCCAACCAGGGCGGGGTAGATGCAGTCTCTGGAAACAGGTCTCGACTCTTGGCTCATTTCTGAAATCTGGGGAGATTTTTTTTTTTTTTTAAAAAAAAGAAGATTGCTTTTAACATCAGGACATATAGCTTCTAGTGCAGCTATTAATCATTTTAGTTTCGGTCACAGTTAATCAATATTTTTTAATTAAAAAAACTAAATTAAATGAAAACCCATGTAATTTGGCAAAGATGCACCGAGAGAGAATTCTCATCTTACTCTGCAAATCTAGGAAGGTTTTTGTACACCCACTCACATTTCTGACATGACAGTGCTGTAACAGTGGAAGTTGTGGACTTGATTTTTGATAATTAGCCAAGTAAGACCAATCTGACAGGGTTAGCCGGTGAATGTTATAGCCAGGTGTAAGCAGCATATTGTCTCTGGTTCTGGTTACGTTAGCTTCACATGCTGCTGTCCTCAGTTGTGCGCAACACTTGTGCAAACTTTGACTGCCAATTTATGAGAAAAGTTTTCGGGACAAAACATTACACTGAGTTTTATAGTTAGTAGGTACCATGTATGACAATGTTTGAATGTTGATGCTTGTTTGTTTGTTGATGTGGCACATTTAATGTTTACTATCTATATTTCCTGTGTTGGCCAGTGGGAATGAAAATGGTGCTAAAATGAACACTGAATTCTAGTCTGAGTGCATACCAGGCATTTCTTGGAGCTCTTGTAACCTGGACTGTGCAGATTTCTGGGACTCAGGACCAGCAAGCCCTTCGTTGGAGTTGTCACATACTAGATTTCGTACACAAAAGGTGTCATATTAGATCAAAGCAGATCATTTGAAGCAAAGTTTGGTTCATGTGTATTAGAAATGTAAGAACCACGCTGGCCTTCATACCTTAGGTTGTGGGATGCTGCTAACTTTAGATCTTCTCGGTGAGCTCGTTCTGATAGCAGGACTGCGACGATCAATGTCGTCTGCTGTTTCCTGCTGTTGTATCGGATCAGCAAAAGACACGCGCCTCGACTGCAAAGTTTAAGCAGAAAATAAAGTTATTTTGGCCCAAGTTTGGAACCGATACAAGTTCATTCGTGCAATATGACAGCATTTAAGTGCTTTGTAACTTACTTTGACAAGAGGAGAGGGAGTCTCATCTTCTAGTGGTCTCTTTTGGCCTTTCTTAAGAATACTGGTGGAGGGGGAGGCTGAAGGAGACCAGGTTCCTTTGGTTTTGCCACTGCAAGGGCTTTGGCCAACATCTGGCCCTGTTATAACCTCTAAGTCCTTCTGTTTTGCCGGAGAACCCTGGATGCTATCCTTGCTTACTGATTCTGATAACTCTGAAGCATTACAAACTTCACGCACAGTAGCATCCAAATTCGCGATACTGTTCCCAGTGTTTGTCGGCTGAGTTTCCTCCTCATGCTGACATTCCACATTTTGGGTTTTGCCTTCGTTGTCGCTCTCTTGCAGAGGTGTGATGTCAACACTGGTACTGGCTTCTGCGTGCTGGTTTGGTGATTTGCTTTCTTCAACGGGGGCAGACTGTTCCTCCTTTGACACACCATCTATGACATTTGTGCTCTCCATCTGGTTTTGTCCAGTAGAGGTTTCGTGATGGTCTTCAGTCGTGTCCTCCACTGAAGCAACTGGATGTTGTTGGTGGCTGGAGTCTGACTCATCATTTTGTTTTTCTGTAACACTGTCGCCAGGCTCAGACATTTCTTTAGCTTTCTCCTCTGAAGACTCAGAGAGCTTCAGGTTCTCTGCTGTCTCATGAGGAACTGACAGTGTGTCCACAGCAGATGACGGATCAGACGGATCAGAGGACAAGTTCTGCTGAGTCTGATCAGCACTGATCTCTTCTGATTCAAGCGTTTCAGCAGACTGCAAGTCCACAGAGACACTTTCTTGTAAAGAGCTATTATCAGCTTTTGTTTCATAGTCTGTTTGTCTTTGCTCTTCATTCTGTGGTGACACACTAAGTGATTCGCTTTTCTTTTTGTTCTCAGCGTCAGTTTTCTCTCCTATGCTATCAGTCTTTATCTCCTTTGGTGATTCTTTATTACTTGGCTTCTCAGTGTTACGAGTAACAGGGAATGACTCGGGAGTCTGCAAATCTTGGGTCTCCTGTGAATCCTCTAGACCAATTGCATTTCTGTTGTCTTGGCTTTGTGTGTCTGCTTGTTGAGGAGTGTCACAATCCTTCACCAAATCATTATTAATAGTGTTCTTAGATTCCAGGGTGAGAGGACTTTGTAAAGACGCTCTAGGTTTCCTCCCTCTCTTTTTGGGCATAGAGGTATTTTCTTGGACCTCTGAGCATTCAGACTGTGAGGACTCTACATTAGCGTTATTGGCTGGAGAAGATCTTCGTCTTGAGTATCTGCCCCTCCCTTGGGAGGACTCTGATGATCCTGCAATATTTAATGACTGAGAACTCTCTGGGGTAGTGGGACTCGACTTTGAGTGTTCATCTTGAACCTTGCTCCTTCTAGTCCGACCACCAATTTTGGCCTCAAGCTCTGCTTGACTGACAGCTGACAATGCTGGCTGGGAATTGGATCTACTGTGCCGCCTTGATGTATCCTTTTTATCACTTTTACTTTCAGACTCTGCAAGCTCAGATGAGGTCTTGCTTCGTCTGGATCTACGCAGGGACTGACTATCAGAAGATGAGGATGTGATCGTTTGAGAGTCCTCTTGACTAAGGTTGTTATCTGTATCTTCTCTTGCCTCTTGTTTTTCTTTGACCTCTGGTTCATTCACCAACTTTTCTGTTGTGCTTGTTCTGTCTTGGGACTCGTTTAATGTAGAAGCAACTGTTTGAGAATCTTTTTCCTGGTTGGTTTTTTCTATGAGCTCTAACTCTTGGGATTGGCCATCAGTTTGAGGAGAAGAAGTGACTATTTGAGAATGTTCGTTTGGCTTATCATTGTCCTTTTTGGTCTGTTCTACAAGCTCAAAATCCATGGATTTACCACTAGTCTGAGGAGAATCAGTGACCATTTGAGAATCTGTCTTTGGCTTATCATCCTTTTCAGTCGGTTCAGTGAGCTCGATCACATTGGTGGCAGTTTGGCTAGGCTCTTCTTTGGCCAGCAAGTTTTTTTCCTTCATTTCCCCCTCATCCTTGGCCTCCAGTAAGGATTTTCTTCGTCGACCGGGCCTACCCCGTGACTGACTTTCGTTATCAGGCTGTGAATCTGACTTTAAGTCAGTCTGGCCGGGCTCGTCTTTGGCCAGCAAATTCTTTTCCTTCATTTCACCCTCCTCCTTGGTCTCTAACAAGGATTTTCTTCGTCGACCGCGCCTACCCTGTGACTGACTTTCATAATCAGACTGTGAATCTGTCTGTGAGTCATTTAGGCTGGATTCTCTTGTGCTTCTCCTTCTGACTTCAGGTTTATCAAGGAACTCCTCAGAATTACTGTAAAGTTTGATCTTCTTGCGACCCTGAGAGTTGGTTTGGCTTGACTCATTCTTGTCCCTCTGAGCTCTTGTTCGCAATCTGCCACTGTCCTCCTCGGCAGCCTGCTTACTTCTCGTGTTTGGTCTGATTTGCACTTGACTTGAATTTGGAGAATCAATGTTAGGTTCCTCTCCAGAGCGTCTCCTTTTTGACTGTATGTATTTCCCTTCTCGTTCATCGGGGTCCTCTCCGGGCAGCAGAGGTCTGATTCTGCGGCGTCCGGAACGTCTGGGTTCTCCTGGAGAATTCTCAGATGACTGAGAATCATCCATGGGCAGGTCTGATTCTTCTTCCTGGCTAGATGGTTTCATTTCTTCTAATGTGGCGGACATTTTTGTACTCTTCAGTCCCCCCTCTTCAGTCTGGGTGTCTGGTATAACATCTTCGTCCTCAGTTGGATCGCTGGGCAATCTCTCTGTCAGCTTTACAGGCTCACATTTCGTCACAGAGTCCTTTGGCCTTACAGGGGAATCAGGTGCATGATTTACAGAACGCTGTGAGTTATTTTTCTCTGTCTGAGTGGACTGAAGATCCTGAGAGTTTGGACATATTGAAGACTGGGAAGCCTGAGAGGACGATTTCTTGTTGGTTTTGGAGTGTTCTTGGCTATTGGAGGTCTTTATGAGGGGGCCTGTGAATGTTGACGCACTGGAAGGGCTGGCAGGTTTTCCCTCTCCATACTTCTCCAAAGTGATGAAGGACTGACGCCGACTGTTGGGTTTCTGAGGAGTGCCTGAGATCAAATCCGATGAGCCAGAGATGTTGGGACTTAAGCGTTCTTGAGATTTTATGTCTTCTGCCATGACATCACTCTTGGCAACATCCTCCATTGAAACATCTGCTGAATCAGGGATCATCTCTGCCTGATCATGGCTGTCTGTTTCTTTTGGGCTGGCATAGTCCTGGGTCTCTTTTGTTTGAATTTCAGATTCTGCCTCATTTTCCACATCTGCCTGAGGAACCTGAAAGAAACCATATGCACGTCACTAAAACTGCCTGAAAAAAATGAATAGGAAGGAGTTTGTATTTACTGGTACGATTAATTTTCATTTTATTTTTTCTAAGACTATGATGAGGATGCACGCTTCACTACCTCAACAGGAGGCTCTTTGGTAACCTTGTCACCTTGTTCAGTTGGTGGATTGTCTCTGTGGGAAAAAAAACAAACAAAACAAATAAGTAAAATAATACAAATCCTGTTTTTTTTGTTTTGTTTTTTTTTTAAATTTTCTTTAAAAGAGAGTAGAGATTTCTCTTCATTCTGGTAGGAGGTGTTAAAAACTTACAAAGAGTCCTCTTGGCTCTGTGTGTACTGGGTGAAAACCGTTGTATCCAGAGAAGCATCAAGGTTGTTGTACATGGCTGGGATGTCAACCCTGTGCCAAAGAAACAATAGCTTTATACAAGAATGTACACACTGATACACAATGCACAATTGAATTATATATATGTGATGTATTATATTTTGCAAATAGGCACAAAAAACAAGTCTGACCTTTTAGTCCTTTTCACCTCTTTCTGGTGCTCCGTCAAAACTCGATCCTTTGTCTCAGGTGGGATGAAAACAAAGTCAATGGAGGCCTCTTCTTCCAAAACCGTTCTGCGAGGAGGCTTAGGTGAACCAAAGTCCAGCTTTGTCTGATAAAGAGATCACAGAATCATCACTGGTGATGAGATTTTTGTCAACAGCTACTCCAAGAAACCAAACAATAGTCAGAAGTGCCTGCAGTCTCCAAGACATTAGAGTTTTTAACAATACATTTTGTCTAGGCCTTTCAAGACAGATATTTAGTACAGCCAACCAAAATAACCCTCATGAAAAATGGTCTGTCTGAATTCAAACTTACAGAAACTGGCTTTGAGGTTTTTGAGGAACTTTTGTCCTTCAGCTCAGCAGCTTTTCCCAACAGCGAGTCCCTCTTCCCCACAGATGAAACTGGTATCCCGCTGACCTTGGTCTCCAGCTGAGAACTTTCACTCTGAACACAACAGCGATCAAAAGTTAACATTTACTAAAACCAAGATCTCATTAATCACAAGGTAAAGCAGGACTTCGTCACCACTCACTGAATACTGTCCACTGACGTCATCAGGAACACTGACGACCTCAAAGCCGGGGAGAATGATCGGGGTTTTCTGCTTCACATGGCTCAATATTGGTCTGTGAAAAGATTAAGGCAACTTTGCTTAGAGTTCTTTAAACTCACCAGATTGGATCGGATTGTTGGTTTTTTGATTGCTGCATTCTGTTGTAGCATTTTATTCTCATCATGACTTTTTAAACAGACAAAAAGCCGAACATGCAGAGGCAAAAAAAAAACAACACAAAAGCTTCATATATTTTATCTTCCACTTCTGTGATGAACTTGTGCCAGGTACAGTCATCTCAATCAAGATGAAAAATGGAGAGGTTTGGCCTTTTCTTCTGGCCAAAAATTGTGAATGTATCATTAAAGCTAGATTTTTACCTGATCTCATCGGGGTATGTGAGGCTGACTGAGTTGCCGAAGGTGGCGTTCCAAAACTGTGTGACTGAGGTGCGAAGCTGCTTGTTCTTGTGAGGAAACAACACACAAAGCAGAGGAGAAAGCAGGGCCAGGAGTTCATCATCGTACACCACAGTAGAGCGGGTCTGCAGGCAGCCAAGAACGTCCCCTAGAAGCTTCTCCAACTGTGGACAGGAGTGACAAAAGCAGATAGTTATTGCTTAAAATAAAAAGAATAAAATACAGTTACTTTATACACGTTCAACAAAGAACCCACCTTTCCCAGAAGCTGTGAGGTGAAATTTGGTGGTTCACTGGCTGCTTCTTTATAGAGGAGGGTGAGGGGTTGAATCAGAGAAGTCAGGGCTTCCTTGATAGTGTTGGCGAGAGCGAGGTTGGTGAAGAGGGCAGACAGGATGGAGACCAAAGCCAATCCTGTGGCTTCAGAGGACGTCTCTGGGCCCTCCAGATAAACCTCAAGACACTGTACAAGCAGGGACTGGAAGGTGGACAGATTTCCCAGGACCTTATTTCTCTTTTTCATCCAGTTTACGGGAGTGTGGGGTGCTAGAAGAAACAAGAGTGGATAAATTAACTCTCCTGTTACTCTTAGTGTGAAGACTGAATTAAGGTGGGCTTCAGTTTTCTTACATTTCAACTTTTGCTGAAATTGAGGAGTGTATGGTGAGAAGTCCACGCATTCAACCATGACCTGGAGGATACAGGCCACGGCATTCAATGTTGAAGGAACCTGGAGGATCAGACCGCATCAAAATGTCAAAATACAGTTGTTCAATAAATTAAGATAACGACTTTTACTACGCTTTATTCTTTTTCTCACAACGCAGATGGGTAATGACTCAAACCACACTGCAAAAACAAACTAAGAGCTATTCAATAAACAAAACGAAAACTATTCAATGGCTGAAAAGGATTTTCTTCCAAATATTATAAAAAATATTTATATTTACAGTCAAGTTAGTTTGTCCAATTACTTTTTAGCCTCTACAAATGGGGGAACTATGTGTAAAAATGGCTGTAATTTCTGAACAGCCCGGCAATTAAGTTAAAGCTAAAATTTCACACTACAAACACATCTCAACAGCTTTATTTTACATCCACTGGCATGATGTAAAGAGGCAAAAATCACGGAAAGTGTCACTTAATACTTATGGACTTGACTATCTTTTGTTTAAACTGTCGGTGAAGATAAACAGGTAAAAATTGGCATTTTCCATATCATTACAACAATTCCTGAGCTTGGCTTGGACATACCACTGAGGGCAATGCTTCACCGTGAGTCAGTTTGTCTTGACTCACCATTATGGCATCTCTGCCTATTGCAGCTGTCATCTTTGCACAGAGCTCCTCACAGCAGATATTTTCCTCAGCTGTGACCACCAGTGCAGAGCAGCGGGCAAACACTTTGTACAGCTTGGACCACGTAGACAGCATCGACTTCTGAGCCGCCTGAAAATGGATCAACATCAGGTCATTCCCTTCGGTCAGGGTGAAAACAGGATTTTGGACCAGTGAAACAGCTTCCTGGTCTCTTAGAAGTATGAAGATCACGTAGGTAAAATACAGACCTGCTGCAGTGGTGTGCCATGCAGTAGGTGAGTAATCGGGAACAACAAGGCAGAGTGCATCGCACTAAAGTTGTGCTCCAGAGCGTCACCTTGGTTGACTTCATTCGACTGTAAAAAAAAAAAAAAAAAAAGAGTGAAGGCAAATGTTACTTGTGGGAGATTAATTTATTTTAGTGCTCTGCTGGCATGCTCACTTAACATCATTCCTCTGCAGTAGGAGCCATCACAGCAGTTATCACAACCTGATGTGTAAATTAATGTTTTGCCTTAATTCAGCTAGAATTTTATTCATTTTACCTCCCCTTTTTGAAACATGGACAGTGTATTTTCCATTTATAGATTATAGCGTACCTATTTAACTGCCCAAGTGGGGGACAGATTCCTGATTTATTCACTTAAACCACACATCTTTGTTTCTCGATATTAGTTAATATCATTAAGTTGGCTAAACACAAAGGGCAGAACTGAACTGAGCAGAGCAGAACAGATGGAGAATATTATGAATTCCTTCCACAACCCAGAGACCGGTGCCAACTGAGTGGAGCTGAAACAAATGAGCTGGCTGACCATCACACACTGCAGCTTTAAACAGCTCCAACAACTCTTTGATAAAAAACCTTTAAAAAAAACCCAAAAAACATCTTTCCCTTCAGCTAACAGTGCAGCAGAGAGGCTGCTTTCCAATGCTTCAGGTTAAGTACATAAGGTTAATAACAACACAGTGAAGCACTTCACTCTCCTCATCACTTTTTTCCCCTCGTGCAGGCAGGAGACCGTAAGATGCTTTCAAATGAATTGAATCAATCATTAAATTACTTCTTTCTGACTGGGAATATTACCAAACTGAGTTGCCTTGAGATTCCCCTTTTATTTTGTGATGGAGGAGAAGACCAACAATAAAAGATTTAAAAATGTATTTTATAAATATCAGTTACCAGAAATCAGCTGAAACTGCAAGATGTTAAAACTGCTGCCAAAAGACACTGCAGCTCCACTTACTGTATTTTACTGGGCTTTATTAAACTTAACCCACTGGTACTCATCAATACTCTGCAAATTAGAGGCAGCATCAAGTGAGTTCATTTTTTTAACTAGATACTTTTTCTTCAAGACACTAATTTTTTTTAAGTTACTTACACAAGAAAGCTGTTATCACTACGAACTCATCAGAGCTCAGGTGTCCTGGTTTTTAATCACCCAAAGAGATCCATTAAAAAAAAAACCTTGGCCATGATAAAGAGACTTGATTACCAGTTAGACAAAAATCAAAACTAATATCTAAGAAGTTCAATAATCCACCCATCACTTCATTTTGAT
>JAPZDV010000005.1:501137-511655 GCA_029814665.1 Acanthurus lineatus
CTATCATTAAAATGTATTTTTAGTTAGATTTCAGAGCTGGCAGCCCCTGTTACCCCCAGTACTGAACAGAAAAACGTTTTTTGTGTTGATTAGGCCTACTGACACTTTTAAAAGAATTTAACTTGAAGGATAAAAAAAATGAGACACTAAACAACAAAGAAGCAACAACATTAACCCAAATAATTTTGTCAATAAAGGGGAAGTCTTTGCAGTTTATCATAATAACTCCAAACCAGATTTGTTTTTTTATCAGGTTATCCTGAGCTCAAGTGCATACTGTATATTTATTTTTCTAAAACCTAACAACAATGTCAGAAACTACAACACAATTCAATGATTATTCCATTTATTGAGTCAACTATTACAGTAAATGAGCTATCCAATAACATCATAAATACAGTAACAGGATTACATCAGTGTATCAAACCGTTGGTCAGTGAAAATAGGGGCTGTTTTTCTGTGGAAACGCAGATGCGTTTAAGGCGGTGTATTGTAACCGGAAGCCTCCCGCTGTGACTGAAGCATCAGAAAGAAACTTTAGCGTCATCACGTTCCCTGTGAATCAAAATAGCACAGACAAATAAAACCGTTTGGTGTTTTGAAAATTAAAAGATTGATCAGTCAAACAACGTTTCATTATGGTGAAAACACAGAAGCATTGTTTGTTTCTTAGATGACATCATGGGGGGGAATCTCACCTGTGCTGATGATGTCGTCAGGTAAATAATCCCCACAAAATCTGTAAAAAAGCAGGTGTTAATGTTAACCTTTCACATTTCAAAGCATACAGACAGCAGGAAAAGGGAATCTTCACTAAATTTCTGCCTCTTGACTGTTTAGCACAAATGTTTTCTTTTTCAAATTTGAGGATTTTTTGCTTTTCTCTGTTTAATATCTTTGGGGTTTGAACTTAGGTCTGATAAAAACAAGTAAAAAGTCATCTTGGCCTCTGGAAACCTGTGACGGGTTGATATCACTAGTTTCTAACATTTTATAAACTGGATCATGACCAGATTTACTGAAGAAATCATCATATAAATCAATAATAAAAGTAAGTTAAGTGTTAAGTTGCAGCCCATGTTAACACAGAGGAGTGACACAGTTGGACAACTACAGACTACTTTGTCCTAAAAAAGCATTTTAATAAGAGGTGGACGGATTTTCTTTTCTCAGTGTCTGTACTGCCACTCTTTTCTTTAAATATTCAGTCTAACAGCGCTTTTTGACAGCAGATTGTTTGACTTGTCACAGCAGAAGAAACACAGATGAAACAAAGTACATAAGACTGACTTTGTTCTGCCTGCTGTAAAAACAATCTGCTGGGTGTGAAGCTTAGTTACTCATCCTGTGAATGAAACAGTACATGCATTATCATATGCATTATGGCTATGATTACCTACAATTTAACATACAGGGATTATCATTATGTTAATTCATGTGTCTACCTTCATTGACATTAACATTAACTGGACAATAATACCACAACCTGAACCCTTAAGATGCTAAATGGAGTCTAACCATCGTTTTTTTTTATATTTACACCTGTCCTTTCTCTTAATGTGACGTGTCAGCATGTCTGTTGGTACATCCTGATAAATCTCTTTCAATTAAAATCTTTTTTAAACTCCAGAGCGAGCTGCCAGAGGGCGCTTTACACACCAGTGATCCTCAGCTTCTGGATTTGTTCTCTGAATACTAAATTCTGGCTTTAAGTGCTCTCGATAAAGTTTGGTGGATCAACTCTTCTTGTAAACCTTAAACTAAAATTACTGCCTGACATGACCAAAAGCTGTTAACTACTTGCCTCTGGAAGTTGATGAAATATTGTGTTGTGGTTCATTACTTTCATGTCTGTGGAAGCTAAAACTTTTTACACTTCCCACTATTTTTCCCTCAACAATCCTCACCTCCCAGCGAAGCCCGAGACATCATCGTAGCTGTCGTACACTTCCAGGTAATCTGCCAGACAGGCCGTGTCATCCTCCACATCAAACTCCAGGAAGTGGAGGTGGATCCTCTGGCCCAGGCGCACACGGATGTGCCAGTAGCAGATCTGTTCGTCCTGATACTCTTCAGGGAAGCCAGGAGACTGAATGAACCTCTGCTGATCCGTCAGCACCCCGCCACACTCTTTGGCTGAAAGACACATGAGTGAAAGACAGTTGTTAGGCTTCTCAACTACATGCTTTAATGCTGAGTTTTCTGTGTTATGTTACATGACATATTGATATTTTATGCATTTGTTTTTTTATTGATGATGATTTATTTCACTGCATATTTGAGTCATTCTCCAGCAAAGCAACAAAGTGGAAGATTATTACAAAACAGCAACGTGTCATGATGGAGACTGATGTAACTGTACACATCATTGTAACTTAAATCAGCACATTTCATTGATTTTGTGAAAAATGTTTAACTCACACACTGACTTTTCACACACAAATAAACACAAAGTCTGTATATTGTCAAACAACCCATTCAGTCCATTGCAGAGTTTGGAAATCATTAGCTTTATCACTCTTATCTATTGATTAAAATGAATACACAATAGTATTGAGAAGGTTTATTATTCTGTCCTTTGTATCAAGCATCAGTTTTTTTTCTCTAATGTTGCTTGTTCTCAGTCTTCTTCTTCTCTGGTTGTATTTCTGACATCATCAGTGCCTTCCTCATTTCAAGAGTACTGTTTGACTGACTGCCTTCCTGCATATGACCATTTTTTCTTTCAACAGACGTTTCTGATTTTACTGGACTGTCTCCTGAGTCAGGCGCTTCAGCTCTACACACATCAGTTTTAAATCAAATGTTCAACGCAGGAGCTGTTGACTTCATTTTTTAAGTTTTTCAACATTTGTTTAACCAGGAAGTCTCCAATCATGCATTCTTCTGTACAAGAAAAAACACTGAAATGGTTTGAATATGGCGTCTCAATGCCTGGTTTGAGGGCAATGTATGCTAATGAAGTTTGCTAGCAAATGAGTCTGAGCCAAAATGTGAAAATGCATTTCTGACACCAAACTTAACTGCATGTTCCCATCATTTCCCTGCTAACTGCGTTGAATAATAGATTAATACTTAACTTACACACATTTAGCACACATACACTATAATGTATCATTTGCAAATCATTATCTCAATCATATGCGTGTAAGCGACATTATAGTGAGCTGAGGATGTGTGGCTGAACTCTCTGCTTGTGGTCTCAGGCTCAATGACCACTTTAAACTCTCCACTATTGCTTTAATCAGTTGGTGGGATTGTGTATCTGTTCATTTCAGGAACTTTTGGTTTGGGGGGTCTGTTTCTTGCATGCAAGCTCTGAATAAATTCAGTGTAAAGGAAATCAAACACACATGTTGAGGCCGGTCACAATGGCGTCAAATGTTTTTTCCACTATAACCTGAAGGAACAAGGAATTTAAAGACGTTTAACATCATTTCTCATTTGCAGATCACTGAAAAGGTTAGCTTGCATGCAACACTGTGGCGCGCTTAAACCAACAACAACAGAAAAACTTCATAACAGCTAAGTATGAAATGCTATAACCAACCTTTCTTAAGGGGACTGAATCGTTTTTTAAATGGAGCTGAACTCGCAAATAGCTCAGAAAAATATGCAAAAAAATTGAAAACAGCTTTACTGTGCAGTGTGTTTGTTACAGTAACAAATGGACCACAGGTATTCAGCAATGACATTTCAGAAGTGGCTCCCCACCATCCTTCATTTCCACTTTTCTATCGACCATATTTCCCCGGTTTTGCTGCCTTTTTAGTCCCAGTTGATGAAAAAGGTCAAACCATTGGGAAAAGATTGTTTAAGTGTGAACAGATGAAGCAACAGCAGCTGTTCAGACTCGCTGCCACCCAGGACGACCACATAAATCATGAGAAATAAACACAAGCGATGACATAATACATCAACAAATGTGTTAATGATGTGGTGATCACAAAGACAAATCACTTCCCAACCGAAAAGTCCGGATGATCCAGAGCAAAAAAAAACAAAAAAAAACAAAGCTGGCTTTCAGTCTAATGACATGAAAAACAAACAAGACTGTCAGAGGAAGAATGAAAGCTGACATCGAGGAGGCGTCAGCAGAGCCGGGAGAGAGATTACAACACTAACAACACACTAACAACACCAGAGCTCTGCAAGAGAGTCAGAACATCACAGGCTACAAAAGCAGGAGAAACCCAGTCGGTTTCAGCTCAGTTTTAGGTTTTAACACAACTTTCCACATGAGGCTGATGGGAAAACTTAGCACTCAGGGTCTGAGAACTAATTTCTGCAACCAAATATGAGACTTCGACACAAAAACAGTGTGGAAAGGCGGTCACACCTCCACTTTAGTGCCCCTCCTGTTCACGCTGTTCACTCACAACAGCAACTTCTGACAAGGAGAGAGCTTCATTGTGAGGTTTGAAGGTGACAACCTGATCAAATTTCAAACAGGGATTAGGGTCCATATCAAGGAAATCAACAAAACCAAGGAGCTTAATGGTGTTTTAAAAGAAAGGAGACAAAGACGCACAGCTTTGTCCACATCAATGAAGCTGAGGGAGAACAGGTGAACAGTTTCAGGTTTCTAAGACACGAGGAGAAAAAAATCTCAGAATCAGCTTCAGGAAATTCCAGGTCTTTATCAACTAACATTAAATAATCAAACAAAATCAAAAATCTTACCTGGTGAGACTTTTAATAATGACATTGCTCAGCCCATGAATTCAAAATGCTTAAAACAGTGTAAACAATCAAGACATAACTTGCATCTATCTGCACTCGACCAATTCTAACACCAGCTACATTATCTTTTGTATTCATTATGGGCTTACTTTCTGGTTCTTAACTTGTGTTTTTGGGGTTTTTTTTGTTTTTTTTAGTATTTTTTAAGGCGCACTGAGGAAATGGGATAAATTCAAGAGTTTATTAAACAACAGAAGAGCAAAAAAGGGGTTTGGTTCGATGCAAATGTCAAAACATTGCTGTTAAATGTTTTTAAGACATACTACAATGAACCCAAGTGTAAATATTTTGGGGGTTTATAATAACCAATAAAGGTTAGATGGTGAAATTTTACTGCATTAAGACATTAATCTTTTACTCCATCTCTCAGACCGTGGTGACTCATTGAGGAGTGGCGGCTGTTAAAACCTCGAACTCACAGACCGCTCTGTGTGTTAGGTATCACTTACTCAGCCGCTCCACTGACATCTTATCCACACTGATACACTCGCACTTTATCCCGGTTTATTCTTGGTCTGACCGTGATAACTCACAGGGTGGGACTGAGATTGTGGTTTTGAGTCAAAGCCGCAAAAAGGCCGACCGTCTGCTCCCATCCTGCACTGCGTAACTTCTCCATATCGTCCTTCACATGTGATGACAACATCCTGAGTGAGTCTGTGGAGCCTCAGACTTGATGACTACACTTAACCTGCGGGTTCGGGTCTCCCCCACTGGGACCTGTGACTCCAACACACAACTACAACAACACAGTCATCACTTGGTCTTTGAACTACACAGAATTTTAAAGCCATTCAGATATTTTACTTCAGCAAACGTATCAGTCCCACAGTTTAATCTCCAAGTAAAACTCCTGCATTTAAAATCTGCATGTTTGTGAATATTCAGACATTTTAATATTTAAGTGTCATAAATCAATAGCTTTAACAGAAATATTCAGTATGATGTGACAGCGGTTGCTTGTGAGCACAATGAGAATATTTTGTTCTCTTTGAGCTCGATATCTTGGTTTTACTGACAGTTTACACAAAGAAGGGATGTACACAGTACGCATATACACAGATATCATCCATACTCGATACCTCAGAGTCATCATTTTCACTTTTTCACTTTTTTCACAGTCCAGCATTTCCCATGAATATTCCTTCTGCTGATGCCTGCCGGCTCTATTGCCTCTTAAATTTGGTTGGGTGTGTGTGTTTTGCATCCATGAATGAGTGTGTACTTAAATCATTAGAGAAGCTGCTTTCAATCATTATAAACATTTCCATGTGTGCAGTAATTTCACTGCAGCAAATATCATGGGACATTTAAGTGATAATAGTGTTAGTCCAGATTTTAACTGGACAGGACAGAAGAAAACCCTCCTGAGGAAACAGAACTCAGCTTTGAGCCTCCGAAATCCATGTTTATGCATCTCTAATGGACATGAGCATTTATCAGGATTGCTGCAGGTAGTAAATAAACTCACATCTTGATGGTTCTACTTAATTTACCATGATGATTTTTTCATGCAGAATGATCAGTTTTTTCATTTTTTTGTTAACAATATTGTTAATAGGCTGATATTTTAACCAAAATATGCTGTTTATCATGATATACTGTGAGACACCAAGCAGTTCTATATGAACTCATTAAGCACATCCATATAGCCCATGATCCTTTGCTTCAAAGCTACATTTTAAGCTACTGGGACTTTTCCAGTGTGACTTTGGCAGTCAAATCAGAAGACAAGGAGAAACACTAGATATAGCATTAACATCAAGTTGTATAACTGGCTACCTGACAAATGGGGATATATAATATAATATGGAAATATCTGGCTCTGTGGTTGAAAGATGCTCCACCAGCTACTGTGACTGTTTGCTGTTTGATGCTGAGAGTGAAGCAAGAGCGAATTCACAAGCCAGATAATGACTATTAATTCTCTGTGGGTTTGTTACTAAGAGCAACACCTTCCTCATTACATAATCAATAAGAAATAAACAAGGTTTTATTCCTCTTGATGACTGTTTTGTTCTCAGTAAGGCCTCTCTTCATTCACTCTGTAAACTTTAGACAACCAGACTGGACAGGAGGAGCCAACTTTTAATGGCTCATTAACAAAAAGCAAAGACAAATCCTGCATAGTTTATCTGTACGTAAATGTGCTTTTCACATCTGTTCTTGAGCCCCCGTTTAATGCATAAAACATGTACTCACAGTGTGGATTGTAGCAGTACACATCCCACTTCTCACTTTTGTTCAGTCTGTATCCGTAGTCGATGATGCCAACTTTTCCGAAACCACAGTTGGCTCCAGCTTTGACGATGGGGTAGCCGACACGTCCCTTGTCGAACCATCCGGCAGAACACACATGGAAACCTGAACGAGAGCAGAAAAAATTTGGCTTCACCAACTTATCCAGTGATAATAAACAACCATGTTCTTCCAACCACAGACAGCATGTCTTTCAATGCCAACCAAGCAAAACAAAACAAACAAAAAAAAACTGGATCAGAGTCTTTGGGTGACCTTTCTGAGATTTTTGGCTTCTTATTTTGTTGATCTTTTGTATACGAGGAGACAAGGGGCTTACAGTTTATCTTAGAGTTACAATCAGACTCCAGCCAGAACAGCTCAGATAAAAAGAGTGGACCTCCTGGGCAGTTTGCAGAGGGAAAACACAGCTGGAGGAGCTGGTGGCTGGATTCAATCTCTTTGCCAAAGCAACAACGGTGACATTACCCACCCAAGAAGGTGCTAACAGGCTTTAACGACACTCTTGGGCTGATTTTTAAAAAAAAATTGGCACGGAGTCATGTAACAGCAGAGCAGAGATGGAAAGAAACGTTCCCACTGACCTTTGCCCTGTGAACATATGAACCTCTTTTCCTACATGCTTAAAGCATTCCAGTGGGATGAGACATGTATCACTACTGTAGCATCAAAGACCTGCACTCAGACATGATGTTTGATGTGTTTCATGTGAGAAAAGAAAGGAAAACACAGACCTTCCTTCTTTTCCACCTGGTGAAATGGACCGGTTATGCAAACTGCTTGTAAAATAACATCACGTTAATGGGTCAAACAGCAGTCTGTGACTCATGGGAACCAGTGCTGGCAGTGATAAAAGAAGGTGTTTTTATAAGACCGATACGCTTTTCGTGGAGTTAAATCGATGGCGGCAGCTCTGCATGTGCACCTATGTTGAATGTGTGTGAGTGTGTGAAACACTGCAGACCTATTTGACGAGCTGCCTCCAGTTGCTCATAAGTGGCCAGCGCCCCTCCCTCGTATTTGCAGACAGCCTTGGCCTCTTTATACGTCAGCTGGTATCTCCCTTTGCGTGATTCCCGGTGGTAAACTCCAGCTGCTTGTTCTGTTGAAAAGAGACAACAATAAATCCACTAGCACTGTTCAAAGCCAAGAGAAACATGTGTTTATATGGTGACACTGCCTATAACAATGGCAGAGATTTGTATCCAAGTAGTTCTTACACACTTAAAGGGATTTTGCTTCTTTTTGAAAGATTTAAAACACATCTCTGCCAAAACGGTGACACTGTTTAAGTGAGTAGGTGAAGGTTAAATTGATTTAAACAAAAATGAATGAAAAAATGAATGAGTAAGACTAACTGTGTGATTTTTTTTCCTCAAATCTTGGAAGTTCACCAACAATTGGTCACTTTCTCCCTGGTCTCCTCAGTGGGGGAGCCCTCTTCTGATCCTGTTTTTGGCTTTACGCATGCATGACTGCAAAACTAGGCAGAGAGCCCGCAGAAATTAGCCTGAAGTTGATATTTTGATCTTTTTAACCTGTTTGATGAATGTTTTCACATTAAACATGAAACTCCGATGCTCGCTGCTGCAGGAACCTGCTGCTTTTGTATCCTAACAGCTCTGGATAGCACACATTTTGTGTACATAATGTTCACACCACTTACTTTCTGCAATAAAAAAAAAGAGTCTGTGCAACTTAATGTGCCAAACTCAGACGCTGCCAAAGTTTTAAAAGAAACGCAGAGGACGGAGACAGAAGTTGCATGAAATAATAAACGTTGTGCATGTGATTGAGGCGAGGCAACCTCATTAACACTGTGAGCACTGGTGTGTGTTACTTCTCTCCCTCACCTCATAAAATACAGTGTGGTTGATATAATGAGGTCAGAGGTGAATGTATGGGCATGTCAGCAGCTTGTCTGACTCCTCAAAACACACCAGGAGGGAATTACAGCTGTGGTGTTGATATAATTTTGTTATAATAAAACGTGAAAGTCAGAAAGAGAAACTAGTCGAACATCATTTCTTGTGTCTCTGCTCTGTTTGCATTTTTGGAAAGTCCTGAGATGAAATCACCCCCCCCCCCCATGTTTACCAGCCTCATGCAGCCTGGCCATAAACATGCAGTTTGGCACGAGGGGAAGCTGCTGGTGTGATGCCTGTTAATTACTTCTCTCAATGTGCCCGTATGAGGGGAAATCATTTGCTGTGTTTGCAGAAAATGACACGAGACATTCTCAGGTAAAAGTAGCTTCAATGTTAACACGTGGAGGAGGTAGAATGTTACTACTGATGACACAAAATTGTAGTAAAGTTGTCAAAACTGCAGTCTGATTGTTAGAATAAACTGCAAATTATTCGGCTTTTATTAAAACCATTAAGTCATCGTTTTCAGTCAAACTAATATGCTGTTAAATAAGTTTATATAATCGGTCTAACTCGTTAAATTCTGCTCCATCCCGGTGAAGTTTTTCCCTTCATCACCAGAAGTTCAGCTTCATAACAAAGTGGTCGTGCACGTCCGAGCGGTGCCGACATTTTTCTGCAGCCACGAACGACTAAACCCCGACAGTAAGAAAAAAAAAAGATATTTACCCAGCCAAATAGAGTTATGGAATATTCCGTTTTTGTAGCCCCATGTTTGCGCCTCCTTCAGCAGGAACCCGAGCGTCAGAAACAGAGCAAAGACGCGCATCCTGCAGCGGTCAGTGCGCAGCTGCTCTCCGCTGACTTTCTCTCCTCTGCTTCTGCCGCCGTTACCGCCGCCTTTTTATACCGAACAACCGACTGCCAGCTTCCTGCCAACCGACTGAGATGGAGATCTGCTGAGCGCCTCTCAAAGACTCACCACAGGTTCATCTGAAAAACTGTTTGATCATTTATCTAAGTGTTATATTTACAAGACTTTTGATTTAGTTCTGTTTTAATTTACTTAATATGTTTCTGGGATAAAATGTGTTACACTTCTCTTACAGCTGGAGTTCACTCAGTCTCACTTTCACCAGTCTAAACTACAAGAAAATGCTTTTAAGAAAGTTTTGTAACTCTTGTTTGACAACTTTTCCTTGCTTTTGCTTTAACTTTATTGTATTTTTTTTTTACTTTTGGAAAGAGAATGAGGTTGTAGATATTTAATGCAGTGTTAGAAAGCACTTTATCTGAAAATCCCTGAAAATTATTGAAAATTTTCTACTTTGTCAGCAAATTTTCAGTGTTGGGAGAATCAATTCAAAGTCAGTAGTTTTGACAACAAAGCAGTTAAAAGGTTGAAAACATCACTAATGTTCTTTCAGAAAACAGATGATCTTTAGAGTCTACAGGTACATTAAACTGTGTAGTTACTTTTTTGTCTTTTCAAAGTTCTCTGAGGGTTTGTGAGTCACTGATTGTGACTCACTGACTGACCCTTGCTTGCGTTCACTCTCCTTTTTGCTCTGGTTTGATCTCCACCAACATCTCTGAGGTGTTTTAGCTGTAATGTAGATTTGTCATGGTGTTTTATGCTGAAAGGTAC